>NQII01000738.1:333400-391182 GCA_002778355.1 Clitarchus hookeri
CACCACGGGGGAAAAACGTGAATGACTCCACAGACCAGACAACCACCGACCTGATGCAGCTGATCATATCGCGTCTCCGTTCCGGCACCAGCCCTACCTTCACCCTGGCTGCATGTGACGATTGGTTTCCAACACCCAAGGCCACCATGGAGGCCACCATCAGCAGCAGCTGGCCGAGGCCGACTACTCCCATTGCACCACTACCACCACCACGATCTTCGATGCATGAGGTGTTATACACCAGCTCCTTGGAGCCAGGTAGGGTGAAGTGTTACTCCAATGCCATCTCGGTGTTCTGGAGAGTGGAGTACTGGCTGGGCAATCCGCAGTATGAGGACACTGTGAAAAGACATAGAATCATGTGATAGTGTGAGTCACGCTCTCCTCTACTCCGCCCTGGTATCTGCCTACAACCCGAGCCTCATGAATACAGAAGGTAAGTTGAAAGTTTATTTTATGTACAGACTCTGGTGCGAAGGCCAAATCTGTACAGAGAACAACATGAGAATACACGTAACCCTTCAATGCAGCGTTGATGGCCCACTGGAGCTGAACGAGGGCGAAACCATCATCATTAAAGTGAGCCTCCGGTGTAGGGACTACTAAATATGATAAGGGGGTCAGGCAATGGTGCTTCACTTCAGCGAAGTTGGCAATGGCGAAACTCGCAGACTGCTACCGCACGAAGAAGCCGACGTCTGGCTGTGCCATTTAAAAATACGCCACGACCATTTTACTGTTGTTTCACTGCTAGTATAGTATTTTTAAACAATTTTTAAACATCTTTTTTAGTATTTAAGTCTATGAAAATGATTGTGAGTAATAATTTAGTTGTCGTTTTGCATTTTTGGTAGTTATTTATTGCGATAATGGATGCTTTTATTGTACATCTGAGCATCTGTGATTTATTTTATTATGGTCTGAGCTCTAATTGTTCAGTATTTATTTCTGACATAACTCATCATATTAAATTTTTCATATATGTTATTTATCTAAGCGTACATAGGACGTTATTTGCGTATCACAGTTTGTTTAATCATAGTTTGTCAATATTTTGCAGTTTATGTATTTTTGTAGTTACTTTGATTTCAATTCACTTTTGGTCTATGCTTTGAAAGCTGCGTTTTTAATCCCATCTTGCCTACAGACCCATGTTTCATGAGAGATTGTTTTTCTACAGAGCGGATAGGAAATGCAATATTGCAAATTCTTTCAGTCGCCATCTGAGACACCCCTTCCACTCACTTCCCTGCAGCTTGCAAATTTTCTCTGCGTGTCCCTGGCGCTTGATGCATGATTTTACCAAAAAAAATGCTCCTCTTCATGTTTTATTTTCCTCTACCTCTATGCGCTTGAGCGTATTTCGCCTCTTCTGGACAGCCTGTGACATCTATCGTCAAAATTCCAAGCTCTTTAGGCTTTTGTTTCTAACTTTTGTGTGCTCCATGAGCTTTTCTTTCGGCACTTTTTTGTCCAGGCACTGAGTCAAGATGGTGTATTACCATCGTGCTCTGATGGCTGTGTTTTTCGGAGCTTAAGTTCTGAGTTATGTCATAATTGTCTCATTGCTATTGAAACAGTGTAATTTTATTCATTTTTATTTTCTTTATTCTTTGTTGTGAGTGCTTGTTGGTATTTGTTTGGCAAGTTACACCAACATTTAGATCGGTATCTACTTTCATATCCACCCTCAGTTGTGAGTAAGACTACAGGTGCTTCATTTGTTCTCCATCACGCACCAGGTATTTAATTCTTTATTAATTTTGCGGACCGTTTGTCTGTAGTTAGGTTTCCTTTTCCCGTTCCTGGACCCAGCACTTCAAAACCACATGGTTTGTGGGTCCAGGTGTTTCTACAATTCTTGGCATGTTCCTAATGTGTGGGTACATGCAGTCTTTTGAGATTACAATTGACTGGTGAAACTGTGTGCACCAATCTCTGATTCCCCGGTCTCCAGGGAAATGTGTGTGAATCCACGTCCGCATCCCTAGCTCTAAACTGCTACATGCTGGCCATCAGGACAGCTAAGTTACAGTGGGACCTTACTAATGAAATTTCTCTCTGAAAGCTATTAAATCTAGTATCACGCATATCACATGCAACTAACATAAAAATGATTTTGAACAGTTTTGTATTATCTATTTTCGATTAGTGAACAGTCAGTTTGACTTCATGTGTCTTGTAATTGTATTAACATGATCTGCATGTAGTAATAGAAATTTTTTTATTTAATATGGATTATGAGCATTTGTTGTTAGGGAACATCCCAGGGGTTTATTTTTAATATTTTAAAGCCAGATTGATCAATATCATTTATATGGTTTGTAATGTTGCAGTATATAGTAATTGATATATTCAGGAAATATTGAATTTTTCTGTATTCTGTAAAGGATAGTAACTCATTCAGTATTTAGAATATTGTAGCAATAATAATTTGTTTATATTTTATATTTTTTTTTCTAAATTTATGTTATTTGAATCATTCAACAGAAGTAGCAGACGTCATAGGATGACATTGCACTTTTTCATTGGGTTAGTAAGCTTGATGCATAACCCGTTGTGTTGCGCTACATGATGAAATAAGGAAAATGCATGTGGTCACATTTGACTGACATGACCCACCACATGAATGTAATAGTGATGGCCCGATAGCCGATAACCAATATCGGATATCGGTATTATCGGTACATTTACCATTATCGGAGATCTGCACTAAAATATCAGCACATCGGTAATGGCCATTCTAACCTCAGTATTTTCTCTCCTCTTCTGCACACTTAATTTTCTCAACTCTTAACATCAGGCTGCAGCAATGCGACTAAATAGAACATTACTAATTTGAAATGTCAATATGCAATAATAATAAAAATATATATTATAATAATAATGATAAAGATTTTGAGATGGCCACGGCAATTTTGCTGGCAAAAACAATATTTCCTTATGATAAAAACAAATTAGAATGTACATGCCCATCACTATTTTTCACTTAATGATCGTGGCTTGTTAGCTTAGTTTTCATTCCTGTATCCAAATTACATGTTTTTTGTACAAAGTGACTCGTAGCCATAGGCTTTTACTCTCGCACATTACGAAGGGTCGCTACCTGAATAGGTCGCCACAATTGTGCTCCAGTCAACCAGACTTCCATGATGTTCCGAAATCCAAAATCAACAGAGGTCGCGCATTCTGCTCATTTCCCTCGGACATTAAATGAACTTCACAGTCGAGGATATGCATCTAGCAAAACAGATGGACTTGAAATTAAATTAAGAAGGCATCAATTTATTTTTAATTTGATTTATCAACCACAACAGTTCCCATCTCCAACCCCACTCGGGTATTAGGCCTTGTTCACTCTAAAAACTTTGGCCTTGCTTCTGTGTAGTGAGCAGGCTGCTCGCCCCTCCCCCTCCTCCCTCTCAATATGAACCAGGTTCAATTCCCGATTGTCCGCCCCACAATTCCATATGCAAAAAATATGATGGTCATTGATGTTGATCTACGAGCTTCCCCTGTGTGCTTCCCTTTCTCTTTCAGTTGCATTTCGTAGGCTCTCAAGACCTCGTCGTTAAGTGCCCCCCAAATCTCTCAACTCAACTCAAATCAACTCAGTTGCATTTCATCTCAGTTCCAGAAAATATTTCACGCCATCCTCAGTTTGCAGAAGACCCATGACTCGCTTCTTTTTTCGGTTGATGGAGGAAGGCTCCATAAGCTCTCTGAGCCAGAAGGCGATCACACATACACCGGGGAAAAATTCTAAGATAGGAATCAGTATATGACATTCCATTTCATCATTCGTCCAGCACTCCCCCAGCAGCACCGTTCTTGAGATTACTGCTTACCTTCATCCCAGGAAGTAATCGCTGAGACACTCCTGTTAATGATACCGAGCATGATGGCTCAAATTGGAGTTGGTTTAAAGTTGTCCATAGCGATTATGTCAAAGACGGACCCTGTCACCAGGTAATAGGGCCTTTATATGCTTGCGATATTAAAAAAATAATATCATCTGGTTCTCCATAAAACAGCAAAGAAAGTTCCATACGCCCTCTGCTAAAAAAAGCACCCATGCACACTGCAAGTACAGAAGGTAAAGTACGAAACTCCGTACATGATCTCTTCGCCAGAAATGAAGTGGTTTTGGTAACCATAAAAAAGAGGCAGTGTCAAAAAACCCTCTTCCCAAATCAGACACAGAGAAACCAGAAACTTATCTTCATTATTTGNAGTGGAAAAATTCTAAGATAGCAATCAGTACATGACATTCCATTTCATCATACGCCCAGCACACCACCAGCAGCACCCTGCTTGAGATTACTGCTCACTTTCATGCAGGACCATACTGTGAAAAATAACAGCTTCAAGATGGCTCATAAACCCAGGGCTACAACATCCGAGGAAATAATTGTCGAGACACTCCTGTGAATGATACTTAACATGATGGCGAACATTACTTAGAATATTGGTGAAGGGAATGAAAATTTAAATTTACGTTATTAACTGCATTGATAAAAATTATGATCCTAAAGATATGACATTAAACCTGAACAAAATTGGTGTTGGTTTAAGTTTTCATAGTGATTATGTTAAAGACACATCCCCTCACCGTGTAATAAGGCCTTTATCTGCTTAAGAAATTAAAAATAATTTTACCTGCTTCGCCATAAAACAGCAAAGAAAGCTCTACATTCTTGGCTGAAAATGCACCCATACATACTGCAAGTACAGAAGATAGAGTACGAAGCTTTGTGCGTCATTCCTTCACCAGAGATGAATTTATTTTAGTAACCATAAAAAAGAGGCAATGTCAAAACCCTCTTCCCAATTCAGACACAGAGAAGCTCGAAACATATCTACAAACATGAAAAATGCTGAAGTGAAACAGACCTCACACTTCCAATTAGGGTTCCCATCCTTTGTCCAATCAAAGTCGAGGAGATCAGGCATCCATCTGTTAATGATTGTTACACAAAAATACCAGGCAGTTGCAGACAGAACCATTAACCCAAGGAGCCACATTTCACTCCAAACACCGAGCTACCCAAAAAATGCACTGAAGTGAGTGGGTTGCTAAATATTTTTCATCCGTTAAAGATGGCCAATACAGACTTCAATCCATACAGCTAACTCATGGAGAAACTATGGTATGAAAAACGTCCTGGTGTTCTGCAAACAAATCACACATTTGTAAATAATGCTCCCACAGAATTTTCACGCTGACTGAGTTATGGGGTAGAAATACGCGTGTAAAAAAATGCAAGGCCCAAGAATCATCTATTTGAAACACACACCCAAAAAAAAAGAATAAATAATTTATTCTGGTGGGCGAGACAACGAATCTCCGGATTGGCTGGTAAATATCAGATTGCTTATCACTCGGAATGAGATGCAGCAGTCAACAGGACTTTTACACTGTTTCTTTCAGGGAGAAAAAAAAATGCACAAAAGACATTTAAGAAAAATGAAAGCAAAGCAATGAGGAAACCATTATATTTTTGTAAACGTATTACATGGAAGCATTCTCCTAAATGCCCTGTTTGTGCGAGAAATAATAGTAGATAATGTATCCTTACATGTGACGAGGGACTGTTGCCGGATGGATGAAGAATTTTTCTACGACAAAAAAAAACTTGCAGCCTCTGCAATGCATGGAAGCACTCTGGGAAAATCCCATGTGCCCAATTTGATCCCAGAAGGGGCTGCAGATAATAAGTCCGTACACGTGACGAGGGACTGTTGCCTGATGGTTGAAGCATTTTTATACCATGAAAAAAACATGAGGCCTCGGGTGAAGATGGTAGCGAAGCCTACATCTTCAGTTTCGTCGGAAATTGTATTGAAAGTATCAATACAAATGCACCCTCCCAAGATCTCACAAAGATCGCCTCCCCCTCAATCCACTGCCATGGTCTCAAGGTAACTGAACATAAATATAATTTCTGATGTCATTATGTTTTTTATTACTTTTTTGCTCAAGTTTACCTATTGCCTTTTGCTCAAACACACATGCATATGAATGTGTTTCCGGACACTTTGTGTTGCCTACACGCTTGCATTATGCACAAAGCAAAATTATTTTTCCACTACAATTACAACTCTTCTCCATCTTTGTCTGGTGAGCTGATCTTCTCCTCGCATGGTAGGTTACGACATGTCATCGTCCGCTCAATAAACGGAACCATGTCAGGTTTTTCGTCCGGTAGCAGTCTGTAAGTCTCACCGTAGCTTTCTTTACTGAAGCAAAGCATCATTCCCTGACCCCCTCGTCATATTTCGTAGTCCCTATGCTGGAGGCCCTCTTAAATGATGATGATTGTGCGCTTGTTTAGCTCTAACAGGCAATTGATGCTGCATGGTAGGGTTACGTCCGGTCTCATGTTGTACTCTGCACAGGTTTTGCCTACACACCGGATTCTGTCCATTAAATAAACTTTGGTCTTGCCTGCGGCATTCATGATGCTCAGGTTGTAGGCAGATACCAGGGCATAGTAGAGATGAGCATGACTCACACCATTGCATGCGTCCATGTTTTTCTTCACTATCCTAGTACCATGAGTCACCCAGCCAGTACTCCAGTCTCCGAAACCCTGGGATGGCATTGGGATATTACTTTATCATACCTGGCTCGAAGGGTCTGGTGTACATCACCTCGTTTATCAAAGATCATGGTGGTAGGGCAATGGGAGTAGCCAGCCTCAGCCAACTGCTGCTGGTGCTGATGGTGGCCTGCATGGTGGCCTCGTGTGCTGGAAGCCAATTGTTGCATGTAGCCGGGGTGAAGGTATTGCTGGTACCGGAACCGAGACACGATGTGATAGGCTGCATGAGGTCAGCAGTGGTCTGGTCTGTGAAGCCGTTCATGTTTATTTTTCCACTGTGCGTTGTCTTCTTCAATGTTGGTGGTGGTGACTGCGGTGTCGGTGGTGGCTGCTGCTGCACGATGCATTGCACCAGGTGCGGGAATGAGAAGTGTCTGGAACTGACTGGTGCAGCCTTCAAAGCATTCCCTGCATGACAGTCAGTCGCGAAAATCTTCGTCCTGCTGCAGGTTTATTGGAAGTTTCTTGTACATGTATCAAACTTTGTGGTGCACGTACATCAGCACGAACTCTTTCAGCAGAAAGGCAAGTTCTTTTCCTGTATCTATGACTGCGAGCCAGTGTAGCCTTCCATACGCGACAACCACTGAAGTTATTTTCTGACCGCTGGGACAGCACGCAAACACCTGCTGTTGGTGATAAAAAAATACTGATGACAAATTAACTGCACACTTTGGAGAGCGACTAGAGCAGGTAACAACGACAACAGCAGAAGGCGGGAGACTAGATTCTGAAACCTTTTCTGTGCTAGCTTATATGTGCAATGGAGGGGGCAGAGAAGGATGTAGCAGTGGGGAGGGGTTGGGAAGTGGGTGACATGGGTGCACTCTGGTGGTCGATGTTGAAATCTTTAGTTACCAGTGCTACACTGCAGTGCGGCACTGTTGACAGTGGGTTGGTGTGGAGGGGGAAGGACATGGTTTAGGAGAGGGTTGCGTGAATGCAATTAATTGCTTGAGCTATGGTGAGTAATTGGCGGTGTGGTGCAGCTATTCTATAAATTTACTGTTGAGATGGGGCGTCTCATTTTCGTCAAATTACCAAATTCCCGCTACGTCCAGCCCACCCAGCAACACGTTTAAAACACTTACCATCCATGACCGTATTTTCGCAAAGCCTTGCGAAATGATATACAATTACATTGAAGCAGATGTCTTACCTTTTCATGTGAAAACACCACGTTGTTTCCCTGCGCTTCCGTAGGCAAGGTAGCCATTTTGGTCGGTCAAGTTGGGGCAGCGCAGACGGTCAAGATGCTGCGGATGGTTGTCATGTCATGCACAGAGCAAAACTGGCAGCGCGGCGATGAGTCTCAAAGCCCGTCATGGAGCAGCGCTAGTGTCGGTGTGACATACCAGAGTGCTCTCATACGGAAGCACCGCAGCTTGACATGTGGCGATAATCACAAGAAAAATACATTATTTTCTTATAATTCATCCCTCTGATTGGTGAAGTTAAAAATGTAACGTTTTAAGCCCCTGATTGAGAAGGGGAGCTGTGAATATGGTGCTATATAAGCCAGGGTAAGCTGCAGGCTCATGGAGAAGCCGCTTCTGGACTTCATGCTGAGATAAGTAAAACTTATTATCATACCGTTCTGGTCATGATATTAAAAGGGAAAATTTTGGAATCCCTTAGTTTGAAACTAATGTTTGTAGAATTTTCCTTTGGATAGAGTTTGTTTTTATAATTATATGTAATAAATGGCTGTACGTATGTTTAAATATTATTGGTACAAGCTAAAGCATAAGTTTTTATAAAAAAAATTGTAACCAGAAGTTGCTCAGGGGTGACCTTTACTGTTTTTCATAATTATTATAATCATGTTTAATGGCACCCAGTTGTGATTTATAGGCAAAAAATATTTTCTTTTCAAAGCAACTCATGTTCAATAAATCATTCAACAATTATTTATTCTTTACTGAAATGAAATTGCTGATATTAAAAGATTTAATATTGATCATGTAATTTTGCTCCTTTGTGTCGCCCTGGTTAGCGCTACAGGGCATAGCACTGTGGATAAAGCTATGGAAATAGAAATTTTCTTGTCTGAAGCAATATCAACATTAGTTTATCTTTGAAGAATCGGGGCTCCATGTTGAGCTGGGAGTATTTTCTACCAGATATTCCGAATATTGCAATTGATTCATGCTTCTGTATATGCTTAATATTTTATATATTAAAAATTTTCCTTGGACTTGGCATAATTTTTTTTACCATTCAGGCAAGCTCCAGCTCTTGCTCAGGAAGTTTTTCTATTGGTGGTGGATGGTAAATTTTATTTTAATTTGCAGTTTTGGGTGCTTAAATTTTTTTCCCAATAAGCATTACAAATTTTGGTGTGATTGTGCCTTGTGACCATCACAATGTGTTTGTCAGCCAATTTTACATATAACTGTCTCTTGTATACATACAAGGGACTGGGAGTTACATTTTGGGCACTGCTGTGATAGTGGAGCAGGGAGGGGGAGTGTATGGGCGTTGTGCGAATGTGATTGATTGGTTGAACTATGGCGAATAATTAGTGGTGCACACGCAGCTCTCTCTTGTAACGATTCAATAAATTTACTGTGCATAAGATTATGGAAACAAAAAATTTATTGTCTGAAGTATTACCAGTGTTTGTTTATCTTTGAAATATGAGGACTCCATGATGAGCTGCAATTATTTTATACTAGGTATTCTGAATATATTGCAATGGATATAATGCCTCCATATATGCATTATACTGTATATATTTAGAAAATTTCCAGTACTTAGCATAATTGGTTTGTTCAGGCTTGCTTCAGCTCTCGGTGGGACTTTTTTCTACTGGTGGTGAAAGGTAAATTTTATTTTCATTCGAGGTTTGTAGGGCTTGAATTTTTTTTCGCAATTAGCAGTACAAATTTCTGTGTAATTATGCCTTGTGGCATCTAATTTTGAATGTTACTGTCTATTGCCTACAAACCAGGCACTGGAGTTTCAGGTTTATTACATCTGTACACTTACCAGTGTCGTAGATATGATGATTTCCATCCGCATGTGGGAAACATAACATGATTGGGCAGGACACACAGTTTTTTTTTTTCGCTTGCACATTTAATATTATGGAAGGAATATGTGAGCTCATTTTGGATACCTGCATTAGCAATTTTTTTTTACAGATAGATATATCCATGGTCTAATGGATGACTTTGGGATGTTTCCTGAAAAATTAAAGGTAGGAATGAACATTTATTAACCCATTCAATTCTGAGCACGAAACTTACCTTGTTGTAACTTTGTTAACCTCGTAATATCACTGCGGTTCTGAAACAAAAGGTGGAAGACACATCAGTCTACACTACTCACTAATATACATTCATTATTAAGGGGAATGCTCTCTTCCACGTCACTGCCGTAATGAATTCTAATGGGAATATATTATTATCAAGTACGCACAATAATTATTTTTTTTCCGATAGGAGGCTTATACCTGCTTTACGGAAATGTGCACGATTCATATCTTCCACCAGTTTGGTTTATCCATACTTCATTGCATTATATTAGAGTACAGTGTGGATTGTAGGTGCAAGGAATATAACAATGGCATTGGAATATACAAATGATGGTGCATGAAAAGGCTTGAATACAGAGTGAATATGTACTGTAGCCATTCAATATGCATAATTATTGTGTTAACAGCTGGTATGTAGATGCGTCAAATGCAAATGCATTGCTCAGGATTGCTAAAAAAATTCATGGAACACGAGGTTTGAATTTTGATAGGCATAAGGATTTATCTCTGGATTTATCAGTGCAGGTATTTTTTTTTAGATAAATTTCCAATACAATTTTGTTTTTACATGCCGAGATTTTTTGGTTTTTTTCCCAAGTAGAGGACAGATCTGGTGTACGTATAAAGCTGAAGTCTCCAGCTTCGATGTGACGTAAAAAATCATGATAACTTTCTTTCCTTCGTCATCCTCTTATACTGGACTTAGACATGTGTATATTTCATTCATGTTTGGCAGGTCTTCTCTTTTAAATTGTAATTGTTTTTTTAAGTTCATAGGGGCTATAATTTTAGGAATGGAAAAAAAAATTAACGATCTTTATGGATGCCTGTGTGTATGTGAGTGTTTAGTTGTATGAATTTGGCACATTTACTTTCGCGGATGTTTAGCATTCGTTCAAAAAAAATTACTGTGCTTTCTGTACTGGAATATTTCTGTAAGTAAGTCTGGAAATTTGTATCTTGGGGAAAATACTTTGTTTTTTTTTTCATATGGCTCATAAGGAGCAAAGGTGATGTGACGCCTGCCCTCGAGCGCATGTGAGTGTGTGCATGATCAGCTTACACGTTGAACAGTTGCCGCAGAAAAGAGGGGTGGTGGTCTGAGGGTAGGCAGCAGTACACAGCTTGGAGTGAGTGAATAAGAATTTTGTCATCCCCAAATATATTTATTTTCTTTTTTTATTAAAGGCGAATGTATTACTTTTGATGATAACTTCCCATCACTTAAAATCTGGAGTTGAGCACCTTCGAATGTTCGTGGCCAAATTTTCTTTATGCTCACTGTATTAAATTTTTTCGGAATGATTATTTTTTACCTGTCAGTTGTGGCTGTATATTTTTTCACTGCTGTGGGATACTCTCAATGACATATATATTTTTTAATTTTCCTGCGGTCAGTCACGACCACAGATTTTTTTACTGATGATGGTAAGTAAATTTATGTTAATATTTTTATTTTTCTGTCGTTGGTGGTGTCTAAATATTTCACAGCTGATGTGGCAGTTGCAAGTGATATCGCAAATTTTATTTTTTAGCTTCGGTGATGATTATGGATTTTAAAATTGTTACAGTACTTCTTTGTTTTATCTTTAATAAATTATTTAAATTTGTAAATTTTAAATATTAAAAACTTTAAATAAAAAAAAGTGGTGATTTTTTTAAAATTCAAATTCATCTTGTATGCTTGTTAGGGCTTAAGCTTTCATGACAAGAGCCAAGGAATGCAAAACATCGCTATGTTAATAATGACTGACTAGTGTTTGTTTGTTTGAAACATGACTTTAGGCAAGATCATCTTTATTCTGATGGGTTATTCTTGTATTTTTTACTTTATCTTGTGGATATATAGGTAGGTGGGTTTCTTGTTACATAGCTTAATTTGACAGTGGTCTTGGTGAGAGGCAGATTGTCTGAGCAGTTGATGGTAACTGACATAAATATTCTGGAGATGTTGGTTGTGGGTCCAGCCAAAGCACCATCGAGCGAGGTTGTTATGATGCCATCTACTTCTTCGGTTGAAATGCCTTTGCCATTTTTGACCACACCTTCAGGCAAACTGACAGCGCCAGTTCTTACTGCAACATCTGTTTCTTTGGCTGAACCATTTGGGTTGTCTGCTGAATCGCCTCAACCAGAGAAAACTTATCCCTGCAGCTACTGCGACAAGGTGTTTCACACCAACACATTGCATGTCAGCATAAAATTCATGGCTATATGAACAATCCCAATCACATTAAATATCTGTGCTTACGGTGCGGGTCACTGTTCTACAACATCAATACTTACTGCAAACATGTGAGGTCATGCAAAGTTAAACTATAGGCCTCATTGAAGACAAAGTGTTGGCTCTGTCAGAGATTTCTTGTAGCCTTTGCGCTGTAAGGAGTGGTAATTTCGTTCCTATGCCGCCACCGGCTGCGAACAGTCTGCCAACGCATCATTGCCGAAGAGACTTCTGACGGCCGAACCTGCTGGGTCTGCTATGAAGACTTTGACTTCAAACTTACTGTACAACAGCTTAAAGTTTATAAGTGCCAAAAATACTTGGATTCCTCTTAACGAAGGAGTGTAGTTGCACTTTATATGGACGAATAGGAATATTTTTGTGAATGCTTCTGTTAGAATATATTTTAATAAATTAAAAAAAAAACAGTGTAATTTTATTCTGTATATAAACCGATTTTGTTGACAAATGCTATAATCAAGTTATTATTATTTAAAATTTAGCTCTCACTTTGATTATAAAGAATGTTTACCTGGAGCTAGAAATGATGCTTGCGAACTGAATTTCACGAGCCTGGTTGTAATAGTTCACAAATTATATTCATCTACCTATATTTATGCTGAAATGCTCACATGCTCACATCCTCACTTCCACAACATTTGGTTTGCTACATAATTATTTTTAATGAATATAAAAACATTCAATGTGGGTACATGCACATAATCTAATTTGAGATTTAGACTCAATTGAAAAAAATTAGTTCTTTTAATACATTGCTTGCCAACAAATTTTTTTTAAATGCTAAATACGATGAAATTAAACAAAAATAGTTCCCAAATAGATGTGGTCATTAGTCATTTGTGCATTGAATAAAAAAAAAAAATATGTAACTAAATGTTTAATACATCTATGTTTGGACATCTCATATACAGCATTTAAGCATCACTCTTCTTTGCCACTTGCGTAACTCAGTGGTCAAAGTGCCCGACCCCCATTTGAAAGATTACTGTTTCAAATTCCCATACCTCCATGAGATTTTTTTTTAATATTACCAGTTGCTATGGGAAAGTGCAAATTTTACATAATTAAATTTTTTCTAAACCAATTTTAACTACCTCTTTGCCAACTTTACAGACAGTTGGGCAGTTGGTGTGTGTGTTTAAATACATGAAATAATAATAAAAAAAACCACACAGCCCAGTATAAAAAGCACAATAAAAATTAACTTCAAACAATTCAATTCACTTTAGAAAAGATTGTGAACATTTTTAGATGCCTCAGATAATCAAATTTACCCTACATGCATAAAAATCATGTTTACTATATTTTCAGGCATGTCTGTATTATTATCAATTTTTCAAATACTGAAACTGCAATTATTAGACAAATGACAGTTTGTTTTCACACTTTTTGTGTAACATCATCTAGTATTTTAACAGTTAAACATGGGATTCGTAATGTTTGTTCATCTTTTTAATATGAGCCAGTTTTGCGAAAACCATATCACCATGCAAGTGAGATCCACTTTCAGAAAACATAGTGTTCTGGCTCAAACATATTTATGAAACTTGAAGTTATATTATAAAGGAAAATATCTAATTGTTATTTTAATTCATTCAGACCAAACATGATTTTAACTTTTATAAGAGTTACTGGCATCTGCAAAATATATGCTTATAATAATAATCAAACTGGTCACATGTAACACGTCAGAAACTCCAGAATTATTCTAATTTCACATTAGGATGTTTGTTTCATCTTTGCATCAATTATCAAATAAAACTTTGTGATAATTTATCTATTTTGAAACAGTCTCAATATTAGTACTGTTTGCGAATGACACAACATTAATGGTCCTAAATAAACCTTGTATAACATGGTTGAACAATACACACATCAGCTTAATTGCAGCATGAACTTAAAAGCTAATTTAATATAGCTGTGCTGTGTGGATGTTATATTACCAGTCAGGAGCACATTATTGTATTGTGAATTTCATAGATACAAATTTGTATGTAACTTTCAACGTAGAAATGATTATTTCAAGAAAACCACATTTTTATTATTTTGCACATACATTTCACAAAAGTGTCAAAATACTACTTTCACTGAAATTATGTTGTCAATTCTAATGGTATTTTTTTCAGGAGAGACATATTTAAATTGCTGACCACCACCATAAACTTGAATTTATGCAACAAAGCCTTGAGTATTATAAAACTGTATAGGAATCTAATAAATAACTTATTTGGTAGAGATTTTGAGTTTCTCTTCTTTGAGATTACAAGTAGTCTTCATTATCTGAAGTTATTTTCAACCACTGGACTAAAGTTTTACTTTGGTTTTGCAAAAAAAAAAAACATTGCAGTAACATACTCTGTGAAACTCACCAACCCCTCATGCGTGCAGGTACTGCTGAGTGTGGGTGAGACATCTGCCGTGAGAATATATATTGAGTTGCAGACCCCCAAAATGCCAGTTGTTCTTTAGCCATCATCTGCCTATCTCTCCAACAAGCACCATGGTGCTCCGCCCCTGGCACCACTAGCCAACCATTCATTAGGGATGACCAGTACTATGCACTAGAGACATTTTTCCTCAAAGATATTCGGAGGCCATGCTCTACACATTTTCCACCTCATTATGACTAGATCTGTAATTCACGTGCCTTAAGACTGTTAGTGATTCACTGCCAGGTGCAGGTATTCTGAGGTTGGCAATGTGTATACCTGATCCTGATCTTCCAGAAGAGGGAACACTCCTACACTTCTGCATTGCTGCCGAGAGATCCCTGAAGCACTTCCAAACCTACTCCTACTTATGCCTTTTACCAAGCAGGGAGGAGGAAGGAAGGGTAAAGTCGCTGGAACACAATAACCCCAAGAGTCCACCAATGTCACCCTAGATGTCAGCCTGACCTACAATGCAGCCCAGAAATGAATTCCTGCCAGGCACCTATAGTCTGTGCTGAAAGAAAACAAACCTGACACTGGCATAAGCCATAAACTTGCAGTCGTCAACTTTGAGTTCTAATATAGTTATGTCATGTAATTTATTGTTTTAAATTTTTATGTTGTAAATTGGTGATGTTTTATATATATATATATGTAGTGTTGTTCTAGAGCTTGAAGTGTTCTTTCTTTTGAATGAATTGTTTTTGTTTCAGGAAACAATAACGGATATGAAAATGGTAAAAGCTCTGAAGGAAGACGATGTACAGAAATAATAGATGATTCTTCTGATGAAGCAGAAGAGGAAGAACTCTCAGATTTGAATAAAAGAATTTCTAGTAATGTAAAAGGAATTAATAATACAGAAAATAATACTAATGCTACCGCTACTGACAGTCTAGGTACATGCCATTCACACGATGCAAATATTTGTGAGGGCAGTGAAGAAACTTCAGGTACATTCAAGAAAAAATATAAAGCTTTAGAAGTCAAAAGAAAAACAAATGCTAAGGCATCTAGAACTCCCTCGAAGAGCAAGGATCGTAACAAATTAAGGAAATATAGAAAAACTGTTAGCAGATCATCTGCGAAGAAAAAAAAGATGAAAACTAAATGTAGGACTTCAAAGAAAGAAGAAAGAAAAGGAAAACGAAAAACATCTGTTGAAGATAAAGTTTGTGAAACAGAAGAAATGTCTAGTGCAGAAGAAGGTACAGGGAGGTTATACATAGCACTTTCAGATACTTCAGAAACTTCAAGGGATAAGATGGATATAGATGAAGATGATTGCAAATTAATGCATGCACTTGAAGAGAATGATGAGGAAAGAAATGTAAATTCTGAAAGACAACACACTGAAATGCAGTACAGTGTAAATGAACCACAAATGATGGAAAATGAACTTCGTCGGTTAGTAGGAAATGCAAGTGGTACACCTCCTTCTGGAAGTAGTCAGGTACCATTGGAAGGTGAAGTTACCACCATTCCAACTCCAGGTTCCTTATACATTCTGTCCTCTGTGTCACCAACCAATCCAAATCATCATATTTACAAAGTGTTTATGGTGGCTCCACCAGAACAGTTACCAAGTACATCACAGTCATCACACTGATTGCATTTCAGCATGTTTTTATGCACAATACCCATCTAGAAGTTACAAATTTTTCCGAAAACTTTGAATTCTTTATTTGTTTTGAACCTGCAGTAAGATGTACTCATCAGCAAGAAAAATTAAATGTTTGATTTTAATTTCAGGTATGGTATTGTTACAAGATGCCAGAGGGTCGTATCCAAGTTCATGAGTGATAGAGGTTTCTTTAAAAATAAAAGAAATACATTTTATTGTTAGCCTATTTACACAGCTATTAACTAGTCAACATACATTTTGCTGCAATACATCAGAAAGTTATTTTAGAGTTATTTTGTTGCACTGATTCCAAAAATTGCAACATTTTTTTCCAGATTGGCTCTAGTTTTTGAGATTTTTAGTTTTCACTAAAATATATGAACAATGCAAAAAAATTATTGTATGGTGTAATCTATTCACAAATCACACGAAAAATGTATCAAATTGCATGAGACTATGTACATGAAACTGCAAATATTGCTCAATTCAGTACAATAAAAAATTAAGCACAATGTTATTAACACACAAAAAATCACTATGTGTATGATTTTTACCAGGACAATAATGTAGAAGACTCCAGCTGTAGTCAGCCATCGTATGTGTGTCCCACCTTCCTTGGTAACTTTCTTCCATCACCTTTATATCTTGGTGGAATCTCTCCTCTTGTTCCTCTCTAAAAGCACCAATATTATCAGGAAAGCGGTCTAAATGACTTTGCAGAAAGTGAACTTTTATGCTCATAGTAGCACCCAAATTTTTGAAGCCTGAAAGCATGTTTTGTATGAGTTCTTCATAGTTATCATCTTTATGGTTACCCAGAAAGTTCTTAACAACCAAGACAAAACTGTTCCAGGCAGATGTTTCGATAACAGTCATGCAGTGTATGCAATTTTGATCCTGGTTGGGTTGGCAAATTTGAGGGCCATTAAAGATTCCAGCTTTTATTTTTTCTATACTCAATCCACGGAAAAATTTGCAAATGTATTTAAAGCAATTACCACCTTTGTCTAGCGCTCTAACAAATTGCTTTATAAGTCCCAGCTTTATATGAAGCAGGGAGAATGATTTTTTCCCTGTCAACCATCAAACAGTGGTTCTTTAATGATGTATGATGCACCTACATTCATATATTCCCTTGAAGCCCAAACCACTTCTGCCCTGGGGGCCGCGGTGGCTGAGCGTCTCCCACCAAGGCGAACCGGGTTCAATCCTTGGTTGTGTCACTCCCGGATTTTCGTATGTGGAAATCATGCCTGACGATGCCACTGGTCGGCTGGTTTTTCTCAGGGATCTCCCATTTCACCCGCCCCTTCTTTCCAACGCTGCTCCATACTCACCTCAATCATCCTCAAAGGGCTCTCAAGACCTTGCTGTTAAGAGCCGCCCAAATCTCTTTTACTCTCATTCTTTTGCCCTGCTAGCCCACAAGCAGCTGAAACAAAGGTACTTAGTGTATCCACTTTGCTGGCCAAGTAAGAAGTTCACCATCTTTAAATCAACACACACACACCCTGTGCACATGGTATCTAAGCTTCTGCAAGAGCATTTTTATATTTTCATATTCCTCTTTAAGTTTGATTGAGTAACCTATTGGAATAGATGCATAGTAATTTCCATTGTGCAGTAAAACACATTTCAAGCTTCTGCTGGAACTGTCTATAAAATGTCGCCTATCTTCTGGTCGGTATTGAGGTACCTCTATTCGGAGGAGTCCAGGGATGTCACTACAGTATACTAGTTCTTTATCTTGAATAAAATATGGAAGAAGTGCAGCCTCTCGTGTCCGAAAAATTTTTATCTTATATTCAGACTTCAGACATTTCTTTTCTTTTAGTGTGGATTCTAACACTTCAGAATCTGGCTTTGACAGACTTAGGTCTCATACTAAATAATTTAATTCTTCCTGGGAGAAATTTAGCTTTGTAGAAGTACTTCCTTCACATTCACTACCACTGCACGCACCTGCACTACGCCTCAAATCCTGTGTATCTTCAACATCAGACACTGGAAGGTAGTGAACACTGGTATGGAAACTCCTTTGCTGTGTGGCACCAGTAACATTGCTGATTCCAAATCAGGATACTCCCATTTACGTTTCTTGTAACGATTGAAACCTTTCGCATTCACAACACACCTTTTCTTCCGCCATTTTTCCACTGATGTACGAGGGTTATTCGGAAAGTAAGGCCCGATTTCTTATAAAACATAAACCATCACAAATGTTTTCAAAAAACTTTTTTTATTTAATTCCTTACATATTTCTCAACATAGTTTCCATATTTGTTTAAACATTTGTCATAACGTTCTACAAGCTTTTGTATGCCTAAGTCATAGACGTCTGCCGCCTGTGAGGATAACCAGTCTGTAACTGCTTCTTTCACTTCGTCATCTGTGGCGAAGCACTTGCCACCGAGAAACGCCTTTAGGTAGCGGAACAAGTGAAAATCGCTCAGCGCCAAGTCTGGACTGTATGGTGGGTGGTCAATCTGTTCCCATCCAAAAGATATGATCAGATTTTGGGTGTGAATGGCGGAATGGGGTCTGGCATTGTCATGCAGCAACAAAACTCCAGACGTCAGAATGCCACGTCGCTTATTTCGTAGGGTAGCGCAGTAAGTAGCTGCATTGATTATTGTCCCTTGCTGCATAAACTCGACTAACAAGGCTCCATGTCTATCCCAAAACACGGTTGCCATAACCTTGCGTATTGAGATTGTCCGCTTGGCCTTGACTTTGACTGGTGATGTCGGGTGACGCCATTCCATTGACTGACGTTTAGACTCTGAGGTCATGTGAGAAACCCACGTCTTGTCCCCTGTGACAATCTTCTGTAAAAATTGATCACTTTCCTTATGATATCGGTCCAAAAAATCAAGAGCACAAGCCATTATTTTCATTTGGTGTTCCTCAGTAAGCAGCCTGGGAACCCAACGTGCGCACAATTTGTTGAATTGCAAATTTTCAGAGACAATTTTGTGCAAAGTTGTTCTACCCACATTCGGAAATTCCAATGCTAAAGTTGAAATTGTGAATCGCCGGTCTTCGCGAATCTTTTCGTCCACGGCTTTGACCAAATCTTCTGTGATCACTGATGGTCGGCCTGATCATGGTTCATCATGGATATTTTCCCGTCCAACCTTGAAAGCTCTCACCCACTTACACACTTTGCTGTCACTCATCACATTGGGGCCGTACACTTGACTTATCTGTCGATGAACTTCCGCTGCTGAAACGTTCCTTGCTGTCAAAAACCGAATCACTGACCGTATTTCACAGTCGGCGAGCTGATAAATTGTTTTAAACATTTTGAACTGACACTGTAAACAGCACACTGCAACAATACCAATGCAAATGGCATTGTTTGACGAGCAAGGCATGCTGGGAGTGGGTGCGCATGCGCGTTACAATGTTCGCGCAACATTCAATTAGCTACGGCGATTCGGGCCTTACTTTCCGAATAACCCTCGTAGATATTCTGCACGTGTTTTACAAACCCCATGGGGAGCCAAAGACTTAACTTTGCCTCCAATCTGAAAGAAATTTAAAAACATTAAGTAATTAAGGTACTTAAAATAATAAAAGTAAAACATAATAATATTCAAAATGATGGATAACTATTTAAAACAAATTATTAAAATACTTACAACTGTAAGCACTTATTAAAGTAAATATTTCGATAACATTATAATTTGAACTTACTGTACTTCAAGAACTAGAGCCAATCTAGAAAATCTACAGCAATTTATGGAATCAGCACTTCCGATATACTATAGATTCGTAGAAACATCTTTGAAAGCAGAAAATAAATTTTTTTTTTTAGGCTGTGTTATTTACAACATTAAACTATCTATCTCCACTATTGCTCTTCTTATTCTCAGTAACCATAATATTTAATGTCTACCTCAATTCTAATTAAAGTACTTATGAATGTGTAAACATAGGTTACAGTCAATTCACACTCATTATTTACACATTCAATCTGTCTATTGCCATAATTCCAAATGTCTTACACTCACGCATCCAGTTCAGTAGTACCGCCCGTCATTCTCACTCTCCACTGTACCGATGCTCGCAGTACGTAGACTTCACTTGTGCTGGTCACTCACCGCCACTCGAAGCTCTACTGGCTCATTGTCTTCACACACCTGTCGCTTAAGAGCGAAGAATCCTCCAAACCCTAAAACTGTCGGTTTGGAGTCTCTTACTGGCGTAATCTAGAAGGTTCATGACACCTCAAAATTCAGTCTGGTGAAGGTCAGGAGCGCACAAGTCACAATAGACTTATCATGCACACATGGTGGTGGTATCATGGCGACATGTCTTTGTAACTCTCTCCACGCTCCTTATGTTACTAGCCTCTCCTTGAATACTGTTTCCTCACTTGTGTTGGATAGGGAAAGGGAAGCAATGCAGACCAGCAACATGTAACAGTATATAATAGGATACCATATGTGAAAGCAGTGCAGTTTTGTTTGGAAAAGAAATTCATTTGTGAAAAATAGTTAAATAGCAACCCAGTGATTATGTTGGTATGATTGGACTGTGTCCATTGCGACCATGAGATTAAATAAAATAAAAATCCCACACTCACAGAACAAAACTAGACAAAAAACAAAAAAACCTTTTGTAACACCACTGACAGATAATTCGAAAAAGCTGTTTCCTTGTCACTAGAAAACAAATATATATATATATGATTGATGTTATTATTCATTTATATATTTCTGATATTATTAGTGTTGGTATTATAGGTAATAAAAGTGCAATTTCAATATCAAAAATTAAGAAAATTACAGCAATCAGAAAATTTTTTTATGAGAATGGAATTCGTGATGAAGATTTTGGGTCAAACCCTCATTCAAATAGTGATATATATATATATATATATATATATAACCAAAAGAAAGAACAAGACAATGTCAAAACCGAAAACATCACACAAGTGGACAAACAGTGCTAAAAACAATATCAATGGACACAGCTGAAAAGTAAAAAACTAAAAACACACGTGCAAAAATAAGATGAACACCAGAGTTAAACACAAAACAGTAAAAAGTATCCATTGTCAGATTATGAAACTAAATAATTCAAAATTAAACACAGGAACGATGAAAATAATAGGATAAAAGAATAACTAAACCAACAGAGAGGACACAAAATGATGGAAAAATGATAAAACAATAATAATTACAAGTATTCTACAATTGTTCATAGTGTCCAGTGTCTCGACTGAAGAAGGGAACAGTTTCCGTGCCCCGAAATGTCATAAAGACTTGTAGTTATTATTGTGTTATCATTTTTTCATCGTTTTGGGTCCTCTGTTGGTTTATTTATTCTTTTCTCGAGTTATTTTTGTGGTTCCTGTGTTGTCCGTAGTGTTGAATTATTTGGGTACTTAATCTGACAAGGAATAGAATACTTTTTCCTGCCTTTTTTTATGGTGGTTCTTTTTTTTTTCTTTTTTTTTTTAAAGATTTTTATTGTTCAGCTGTGTCCATTGATATTTTTTTCACTGTTTGGTCACTTGTTTTGTATTTTCGTTTTTGTTGTTGTGTTGCCCTTTCTTTTGTTTTGCTTTGGTTGTCTGTCCTGTTTTGTAATAACCACTTGTTTGTCCATCTTTTTGTAGTTTTAATAATATATATATTAATTAATTTGTTTTCTATTGACAAGGAAACAGCTTTTCCTAATTATCTGCCTGTGGTGTTGGAAAAGGTTTTTTTATTTTTAGTTTTTTGTCTTGCTGAGTTTTATGAGAGTGCTATTTTTATTTAATAGTGTCATAGTTGGCAATGAACACGGTCCAGTCATACCAACATAATAACATGAAGTCACCATTACCATTAAACTTCAAAGATAAAAACAACCCAGTAATTTTGTGGGTATTATTTTTACTGTTGTATTTTATCACATGTTGTAATATATGTGTGTGTGTATATATATATATATGTATATATGTATGTATGTATGTGTGTATATATAATATATATATAGCAGTCCTTAGTTTAAATTGATAGGCACTTGGGCTTTGGTTACAGCCTTGGTCATCCAATAATTATTTTTAACATCTTTCAATATAAGTTTTACTTGTATTTTTGAAGGCCCCCACATGCACATTAGTGCCAGTTTCATAATGTCTGTCTAAAGCATTGATTATTTGACTGTATAATAAATTTAAACAGAATTTTTAACCATTGGTTAGTCTCGTACTTTTTCTCACAAGGAATTTCCCATTTAAAAAAAGTGTTGTTATGTGCTGGTTAAGATACATCTTACAACCATGCAGTGACATTTTTTTGTTCATGGTTGGCTGCTGTTAGGTCATCATCTGCTGTCTTATTTCTGTGGTTAAACAAAGTTTGTTGTAAAAACATGAAAAGAAGCACCAATAGTCAACAGTTTTGATCAAGAAACCTTGCTACTTCAGATAATATTTTATTAATTTCTTAGGTTCGAGGTTATTTGTGTGTTACAAGACAGATGCACTAATGCAAATTCATGTAGACTATTGAGTGGTTTATGTGATGTGATTCTAAAACAAAGAATTTTTAAGAACTATGTGTTATTGATTACATATTAGGTATAAAGGTACTTGAAATGTAGAGGAATTTTGATACACATTTCATGACTATAAAAATACGTGTAGCATGCCAACACATGCCTGGCACCACGTAATTACTTGTTATTAAACTACCAATAGATGGAAAGCAACAGTAGCCTTATTTTATATGTATTATGTTATATGAATGCATAACTATTATAAAAATAGTCTACAATAGATATTGTGTCTAGAAAAATTGATATGATCGTTAATGTAAAAGTTACATTGTTCGCAAAGTGCACTTTCTTGCATCTTTATTTTTCCAATGACACCAAAAACTTTGAGCTATTTCCCACAGGTAGCACAGTCATAGATACATACATTTATGTATTTATAACAAGCCGAAAATGACAATTTTTTAACAAAATATTGAAACAAAGAAATTTTGCATTCCAGAGGCTACAATATTTTTTTCATTAATACTGTCATTCATTTGCTTACCTAATCATGCCTCAGAGTGCAATGGCTAGGCATTTTGAAGATATTCACAAACAACAACAAAAAAATTCCTCGTGCTGCCTCAATACCAAACAGAATAACATTAAATTTTAATGTGCTTAGTCAGTATAAAATATTCCTCTGAACAAGGGAGGCCCAGAACACCCACTAACCCAAGGATTACCTTAATGAATTTCTTTGCTGTTTGTCCAGGGTGCCAATTTTTCTCCAAAAGTTTCAACAGCATTTTATAAATAGCTGATTCAGTTGAAATGAGCTGAAGGCTCACTATTTCCCAGTTTTCTTCTTTCGCCACACAAAATATGAGCTGAAAAATCTTGCTGATGTTAAAAACTGCAGCAGCATATAAAACCTGTTCAGAACAGTAATTTAAAGCAAGCACCAAGTAAAAGCAGCGTAAAACTGTAAAACTGATGGTGAAGTGATATTTTTCATTTAGAGGATTTTCTGCAATAACTCTGGAGGAACATAATGAAGAGCCCTTAAGACTGGGCAGGACTTACCTGAAAACGAAGCAGCATTTCCCACAACATTTTCCCTTGCATCTCCCTTTTTGATGAGAGAATGCACCTTCACTAATTTCTGCGATTCCATCAGTATCCAACACCACCTCACCCGTTTCTTTGAAAAGCTTATATTAAATATAAAAGTTTAACATTTTGCATTGTTTGAAAACAAATTGTTTAGTTGGCATAATTGTCACCTGTGTGGTTGGTATAACTGCCACTAGGCGGCGCCATTGTAAATTGGCGTCTTTTAGTATAACTGTGTCTTTTTTGCTGTATCATTGTTATGGTGTAGTGAATAAAACATTTATACTAGAAATCTTAAGTTTTTATTCAGGAGAAACCCATAAACCTCAATAGCTTACTCAGTGCTACTTTACTGAGTGACTGTATTCACCCTGTTGACATGGTTAAAAGAAAATTTTACTATAAATGCACTAAAATGAAATAGTCTTCAGACTAAGGTGAATAATAATGGATCTTGTGCCGTGATTCCCCAATCTTGTGGCAAAAGCTCCGTCAAATAAAATTCAAGTAAAACAACAGAGTAGCACAGATTTTCACTGTGATGCCCAAAACATATGGCACACAAGAGTGGCAATAAACAATCAATATTAACTTACTAGAAAACTTTCATTTAGAAAAGAAATAAAATCACTAAACAGCCTTGAACATATACTAAAGTTATAAATTTTTATCAGAATTATTAGCATTTACCAGACTTTTTACCGCAAAAAAACAAGCCAAATTCATTTTAGAAATATATCATTTGGTATTAAAAAAATGCTACAATAAAAGATAACACATTTAAACCCCCTTTTTTTCACACATTACTTTTTCTTAAAAAAAATATATAAAGGTTGTAATTTGTGTGTTTAATTTAACAACTGATTACCCTTTCTGTTTTTAAAAACTCACCTGGGACTTTAAATAAATATCTAGTCAACTCTAAGTCCCACGTTAACCCATTAAGTATCCACTTAATGAATATATCACTAGCAAAAAAAAAAAATGCCTACATTTAATTTTAATATAATTTCGGCCTATGTTGGCAATAAAATTTATTTCACCACTACAAAATTATTTAACTTCGCTATCTGACTCAAAATTTTACATATCTCAAATTTCCATGACTCAAAATTAATCTACCTGACTTAAGGTCTGCATATGTTATGTTTTGTATAAAAAAAACTGTTGTGGTCACAACATGACCCATGGTGACCAGAAGGGTCTTAAACATATTAACCCAGAAGCAAAATACTTAACTGATAGTCTACATACAGTGAAGTCCAGAATTTCTTTGCTAAAAATGGCTCAATCCCTGGCTTATAAAGTGGAAGTTCTCCCTTCTCCCTCAATCAAACATTGGGAATCTAAATAACATGCAATTTTATTTCATTTTAGGTTATTTTAAAATGTCCACCAATCAGGTGCTGTGATACAAAACAAGGCGTAAATAGATGCCAATAAAGATTCTGTTTCTTCCCTAGCATCTTGTAACTACAAACATGCCCGTTGCTAAGAAACCATAGCATCAACCAATCCAGTGTTCTGCGATGCCAGCAGCACCTCAGTATATGAGTGTTTACTATAATGAGTGGATCTCTTGTCTGTGCCTGCAAACTTTGTAACATCAGCTTCCGCAGCTGACCGCCAGTCGTAGGTTGGTTGCCCGAGGAATTTTCCATACTGCCTTGGTCACCAGCAACAAACATCCTTGGTGTTGCAGTAAAAGGTAGGGAATCACCTTCAGTTTTCATTACACAATATATCGTCCCAAATGTTTGAAACGTAATTTTGTCTTCTTATCGGGAAAATTAGACACCCTGCCCGAAGGTACCATATGTATCAACACATTAAAGATATTTTCATTTCTAAAAATAAATTTTCATTTTCAAAAGATTCTAAAAGCTTAAAATATATATGTGTACTTATATATACACACACACATATACATTGTGTATGTATGTATATATATATAAAATTAAGTATGACTTCAACTGTCACTCATTTATGAAACCATCAAACCAAAATTTTGTTTTGCATGTTTGGGGGTTTCCAAATCACTTACACCTAATTTACGAGATTCAGCATGCTTAAAAGATTAAAGAAAAGGCATGCTTTCCTGAAAGTTGAACTACAGCTAGCATATCAACAGCCACTGCGAATCACAGTTGCCATTAGGCTGGGTACTTAAACTATGAGTGCTGAACTGCAATAAAAA
This sequence comes from Clitarchus hookeri, assembly GCA_002778355.1. Classification (NCBI taxonomy): domain Eukaryota; kingdom Metazoa; phylum Arthropoda; class Insecta; order Phasmatodea; family Phasmatidae; genus Clitarchus; species Clitarchus hookeri. The sequence goes on from NQII01000738.1 coordinate 359,356, forward strand.
GGATAATTACAAAGCAATATTTAAAAAAATGGAAAACTAACATGTTATTCATGCAGGAAAAACAATAATTCATTAAAACACGATGCAAAATACTAGAACACATTTAGTCAGATGAAGATTTTTAAATGAAAAGGTATGTTATCACATTATGGTAGCATGATGTAAAAAGGAAGAAGGCTTAGTCATCCCCAAAGATACTCAAGCGACTGGATGATTCTTGCCACATGGCAAATTCAATATAATTGAACGACTATGCTGTGGTCTTGAATACAATCTTAATTACAATTTTGAAATAAATGTATATTTTTATTTTTACATTATACAAATTACATTTCAGAATGTATATCAAAAGTTACACCTTAAGCATCATTAAGTGAATAAGAAATTTCAAAAGATCATCTTAACGTAATTTAAAGTAATAAAAAAAGCCCAACTGCCATCTATCATGGCCAAAATAAAACACTTGAATAGGTTACAACAGAGAGAGAATTTAAAGTTATATTGCAAATAACGAACATAAAAAGCAAAGGCATATAAAATATTATAAATCATACATAAAAAATTTGTATTGAACAATAATAGATGATTTAATGAAGTTATTGATAATTAACAGTGGAAGAGATTCGCACATTTAAAACAAGGAAAACCAATGGGACTTTGTCAAAAAATTTGCTAGAAAATAAATTAAAAGAATAAGAAGGTAAGTGCCGCAAAATTAAACTGCACAACATCCATCTGATGGTGTTAATGCATTGCCACCACCACAGCGCACCAACTCCACCTTGGCACCTGAGTTCAGTGATGGCAGCACCTTGCGGCATAAGCTCGCTGCTGTGATGCCCGGCATCCCAACGCCTTCTGGGGGTACAGAAAACAGGCTGCCTGTCAGTGGTGCCTCACCACCTGTTGCTGTCACCACTGAACCCGCTGCATCTGCTCAACCGGACAGCTGCATTGCAATGTCCAAGGCACGCCACCAGGTTCACCTGCTGGCAGTCCAGATCCACCAGTGACAATCCTGCCCAGCAACACTGCAATGCCTTTGGGAATTACAGCATCCATCTTGGTGAATGAGGCCCTGCCAGATCATGTAGTGGGCACATCCGTTAGACATGATGCAGATACCCAGCCGCACCACCCATCCAGTGTCTCTTGCAACTCTGTAGCAGGTCTCACTCCCCTTCCAACAGCAGCAGCGACAAGACGGAGGAAGAGGATGGCTCCTCGCCACCCTGCCCCTCCAAGTGGCTCTTTTGCCCACCATATGTGCCTTGTACGGCCTGTAGAGGCCTCCCAGAGCAGCTGTTTCAGCACTGCGTTACTGGGGCACCCATCTCATCTAACCTACTCCATTTCACACCCATGGTCCTTACCACCTGTGGCTCTGGCGAGTTCTGCAACCACCCCCATCCTGCTACAGCTAGCTGCACAGCAGGGGAGCATCGATCTGCAGTGGACAAATGGCCTCCAGAAAGGGCAAGGGGGGGGGGACATATCACGTCTACTGCATCTGCCTGCCTTAAGTGTCCTTTCATCCTGCCGCCACACTATGCAGCTATGATACACCCTCTGCTGGGGACCGCCAGAGGGCTGCTGTAAACACCATTCTGTATGTGAATGCGCCCCGCTGGCCAACCATTCCACCGTCAGAGTCAAGCAGCCATCCCACCTTCATGTCCTCAAGGGGTAACTCTTGTGGGCGTGTAACAGTTCAGGCCAGCCCTCTACACCAGAATTCATCCCCAGCCACCAGCCCAGGATGCATCTAATGACTTCATTCTACTTGTACCAAATTAAAAATAATACTTGCTCCATTTTATATTTAGTGGTTTTCTTTATCAAATAAATGTGTTTTCTTATCTGCATTATGAGAGACTTCGAAAGACAAAACCATATTAATATTAGAGACATATTTTTTAATGCATAATGCCAATTAACTTATTTTGGGTCTCTTAATTTCACTGCGTAATTTTCTTTCAAAGTGTCTTGTGTCATCTGTGTGTAATTTCAGCCATTATCATGTGATTATTTTTGTTTTGTAACGTCTCATTAGCTTCTTTGCAAGAATTTGGAGCCAGTCCGCTTGAGTCTCAAGCAGATTGTCGCAATAATAGTCAGATTTGTATGCAGATTGAGAGTGGCTACATGTTACACCACTCACAGGTACATCACTCTTTTTGCTATAATCAGTTAGTTTACAATAGTTTTATAATGTTTTCAAACCTGAACATAATTTAATTTGCTACGCCTGGGAGTAGAGCCCCCTCACCCCTGGCAGTTGACACACCCAGTGGCTTAACGTACCTCTAATTATTTTTTGAGTCCTGCACTCAATTTTTACTGCATAGGCTATCAGCATGCCGCATCTGCTGTATCAAATATAAGTGCCTCTTATGCAGGTCTTATAATGTGAAGTAAATGCATAAAAACTGATGTGTGTGTTATTCTTTATGCATTGGCTGTGGCATGGCAGTGTCGGGTACTGCGCCCTTTTTCAGCCTTCCTCATCATTCCTAGTGTCTACTTTTATGTAATTATTGGTTTGGCCTATGCAAAAGCTACCGGATGTTCCCGGTATGTGAGTTGGCTGTAAACAGCCTCACGTTACTGGTGTCATGAGGGGGGAAAACACTCTTGCTAGGTAGGTCTAACTGGAACACGACTACAACTACTATCATCTGCAGTCATAGGGAACTTCAGGAGACAGCCACATGAGTGAAATGCCCACATACTACCCACATTCCTTGCTCTACAGCTATCCAACGCCCCTTAAGGCTCGGCTTCACCTCTTTTGCAGAAATTCTTCATTTTTGCATCATAATTTCAGATTCATAGTAATTACTGGCAATGCACAATTATAGAAAATTAACATTTTACGAGTTGTTTAATATTGTTGTGCTTAATTTTGTGTTTTACCGGTTACTTGTAAAATGTCAAGAACATAGATATATTTTAACAATAAGTTCTTGCCTTTTTGCAAGCAGGAAATAATACACAGTGCAAATTATATACAAAAGTATTAAAATCTAAGCCAGTAAATTGTAAATTTTATATAATTAAACGTTTTTAATAATACCTCTGAAACAGAAATTATGACACAAAAACTAAGATTTCTGCAAAAGGGGTAAGCAGAGCCTTAAAATTCACGTCTGATAGGTTCAACTGAGTCCTGTCAACCATGAACTGCCTTCCCTCTGCTCCTGAAGCTTGCAGTCAATTCTTAACCATATACTGAGAAACAGTGTGACACTAATCACTGTACTGTTGTGAGGATGCCTGAAAAAGCATAACTCCAGAATACCAGATTCATTATGAGCAGTCATTCCCTGCAAAGCAAACCTATGCATAAAACTCAGTAGAATGTAACTTTCTTCGGCTGCAGTAACTTGTTTCACAAATACACTATTATCCTTAGCAACGTCACAATCAAAAGAACCGATATTCCTGAAAACAGGTCTTGAAATATGTTTCTTCTTATAACAACGTGCTTGCCTCATGGTGCTGTGAAAACTAATTTCAAGCCATAAACGCAATTTTAAATAATCAGCGGATGTACATCTGCCCAAACTGATAACTTCCGGGAGCAGGCTGGCACGTCCCTCTTGCAACTGACGTCCATGGTCAAACCTGTTTTCGGATGTGTTAAAGGGATCTGGACTGAGGAATGAAACTACCTTTTACACAAACATTTTTATTAAGCACAATATACATACTGCACATGACCTAATACACAAACATCACCATTCGTACCAACCAACTTTCTAAATATCCAAATCGCATCTCCCAGCTCAAACTTAAGCCTACGTCGAGAATACGCAACTGGAGACGCGAAGCAGTGCGTTTTTAAAGTCTTGTGAAATTCAATTAGTTTTCACAGTGCCATGAGGCGAGCACGTTGTTATAAGAAGAAACATATTTCAAGACCTGTTTTCAGGAATATCGGTTCTTTTGATAGTGATGTTGCTAACAATGATAGCGTATTTGTGAAGCAAGTTACTACAGCCGAAGAGAGTTACATTCTACTGAGTTTCATGTATAGGTTTGCTTTGCAGGGAATGACTGCTCATAATGGATCTGGTATTCTGGAGTAATACTTTTTCAGGCATACAACAGTACCGTGACTAGTGTTAATTATCTTTGTCAAATAGATTTAAGAGACATTATATGTTGGAAGAAGTTTGCTATTAATAAACTTGTTGCTACTTCCAATTATGTTATTTCTATTTCGCCGTCTCCAGTTGCGTATTCTTGATGTAGGCTTAAGTTTGAGCTGGGAGATGCGATTTGGATATTTATAAATTTGGTTGGTACGAATGCTGATGTTCATGTATTAGGTCATGTGCAGTATGTATATTGTGCTTAATAAAAATGTTCGTATAAAAGGTAGTTTCATTCCTCACTCCAGATCCCTTTAACACATCAGAAAACAGGTTTGACCTTGAACGTCAGTTGCAAGAGGGACGTGCCAGCCTGCTCCCGGAAGTTGTTATCAGTTTGGGCGGATGTACATCCGCTGATTATTTAACATTGCGTTTATGGCTGAGGTTTCGTCGCGGCTGCGCCTATACTTACTGAGCGCTGCCGCTGAAGTTCGTTAGTAGTAGGAAAGTGTTCTTCTGGAGCAGTGCGTTTTTAAAGTCTTGTGAAATTCAATTAGTTTTCACAGCACCATGAGGCGAGCACGTTGTTATAAGAAGAAACATATTTCAAGACCTGTTTTCAGGAATATCGGTTCTTTTGATAGTGATGTTGCTAACAATGATAGCATATTTGTGAAGCAAGTTACTACAGCCGAAGAGAGTTACATTCTACTGAGTTTCATGTATAGGTTTGCTTTGCAGGGAATGACTGCTCATAATGGATCTGGTATTCTGGAGTAATACTTTTTCAGGCATACAACAGTACCGTGACTAGTGTTAATTATCTTTGTCAAATAGATTTAAGAGACATTATATGTTGGAAGAAGTTTGCTATTAATAAACTTGTTGCTACTTCCAATTATGTTATTTCTATTTCGCCGTCTCCAGTTGCGTATTCTCGACATAGGCTTAAGTTAGAGCTGGGAGATGCGATTTGGATATTTAGAAAGTTGGTTTTAGTTGACTAGTGTGAAACCGTTACATGCTCTGATAATGCGCTCGAAACTACCCGATGCTGAAGGGTCCACCGATTGGGTCTATGAAGACGTGCTGCCATCTTCGAGAAAGATCGGTCAGTACAAAATCTACGTGGCCAAAAAAGATGAAGAAATAAAAGAGTTGAACCATGGCTTACTCAAGGCGAATAAAGTGTTGATATTCGCCAATGAAGAATTGATAGTTGCCAGATAAGATTCTGAGTAAGCAAGACAAGATGCTGTGGTACTCTCGCATTGCATCGCCGACATTGCCCAGGATATGATCGTCAAGCCCAAATCCGAATGTTTTTACATGCTTTAACCGTCACATGCTGAACGAAGCGAATGGAGAAATCGTCTTCACCCTGAAGGAATCAAAAGGGCCGTATTCGATCCCCAATAATAGCTTCCTTATTTTGGACAGTATGGACTCTGAGCAAGTCGTATTGTTTGTGCGCAATTGCATTGCATCACCAGAAGCCTTGAAGTAAATGTAATTTGGGTGCAAAATCGAAAAAGTGTATTGTCACCTATCTGTGACTGCGACCATTGTACTGGACCTGCGAATCACCTAGTTGCTCTGTTAAATATACACTGGAGAGCCAAAAATACTGGTATATGCGTGCATATGCAAATAACAGAGGTATGGAACCAATCAGAGTATAGCGATGCGGTCGGCATCGCCTATAAAAGACAACAAGCATCTGGCAAAGTGGCTAGATCGGTTACTGCTGCTATAACGGCAGGTTACCAATATTTAAGTGAGTTTGAACATGGTGTAATAGTCGGCGCACGAGAGATGGGACATATTATCTCCGAGGTAGCGATAAAATTTGGATTTTCGCGTACGACCATTTCACGAGTGTACCGTGAATATCGGGAAGCCGGTAAAACATCAAATCTTCGACATCGTTGCGGCAGGAAAAATATCGTGAACGAATGGGACAAACGACGACTGACGAGAATCATTAAACGTGACCAGCGTGCAACCCTTTCTCAAAATGGCGCAGATTTCAATGCTGGGGCATCAACAAGTGACAGCGTGCGAACTATTCAACGGACCATCATTGATATGGGCTTTCGGAGCCGAAGGCCCACTCATGTACCGTTGTTGACTGCACGATACAAAGCTTTACGCCTCGCCTGGGCCCGCCAACACCACCATTGGGTTGTTGATGGGTGGAAACACGTTGCCTGGTCTGACGAGTCTCGTTTCCAATTGTATCGGGCGGATGGACGTGTACGGGTATGGAGACATCCTCATGAATCCATGGACCCTGCATGTCAACATGGGACTGTTCAAGCTGGTGGAGGCTCTGTTATGGTATGGGGCGTGTGCAGTTGGCGTGAAATGGGACCACTGATACGTCTAGATATGACACTGACAGGTGACAGATACGTAAGCATCCTGTCCGATCACCTGTACCCATTCATGTCCATTGTGCATTCCGACGGACGTGGACAATTCCAGCAGGACAATGCGACACCCACACATCGAGAGTTGCTACCGAGTGGCACCAGGAACACTCTTTTGACTTAAGACACTTCCATTGGCCACCTAAATCATCAGACATGAACATTATTGAGCATATCTGGGATGCCTTGCAACGTGCTGTTCAGAAGAGATCTCCACCGCCTCGCACTCCTATGGATTTGTGAACTGCCCTGCAGGATTCATGGTGTGAGTTGCCTCCTGCATACCTTCAGACATTAGTCGAGTCCATGCCATGTCGTTTTGCAGCACTTCTGCGTGCTCACGGGGGCCCTGTGTACCAGTTTTTTGGCTCTTCAGTGTATATAAGTTCATTACTACCCCCACCCCCAGCCATCCTGCTAATCGCCTAATTGCTGTGTTAAATGGCACCTTCCAGTCAACCATATCAGGGCACCAGAATGGGGCTCCCTTGAAACTGGTATGTTATACTGCTTAAAGCGATTTTGGATTTGGTCAGGCCGAGTGTATATCAAGACAGTCCCAAAATGGGACTGCCTTGAAATACCATATTTGGATTGGTCAATCCGAATTGGGGCCCCCTGCGAATCGCCTAGCTGCTAGACACTTCGGGTCAACTACTGCTGCAAAAGAAAACATTAATATTTTTATAACCCAACATCTCAAACTGACAAATCCGAGCTCCACACACACAGTATATGCATGTGAAACGGTCATCGAAAATACTTACGACACTTGCATACACATACACATACACTCACAAACGAAAATGAAACATCAATCCCGCTCACACAAACGAAAACGAAATCATCAATCACACACATGCAAACGAAAACGAAATAATCAATCACACACATGCAAACGAAAATGAAATCAATTATACACACAGAAGCATTTGACTAGAAAACAAAAAAATATATAAACACCCGCACTTGAAAATCTTACAGCCCGAATAAAATGAAACGCCACCTGGAGGGCGAGGCCGAGGTTCCGTCGTCCCCGCGTCGATCGTGCATGGTGGTGACGTGCAGCAGCAACGAGTGCAGCCGTTCCCCATACGGATGGTTCTTTTTCCAGACATATTCGGCCAGATGGCTGACCCACGACTTTCCTGCGGCCGAAGCAAGGGATGCTCTATATCACCGAGCACCTGTTCCTATCGATGTTTTGCGTATGCACCCTCAGCATCTCGCCATGGAGCTTGCGGATGTTTCTCATGTTGATCAGTTCGCTCTTTTCGCTGCACACGAACTCGCGCCAGTGGTTCACTTGCAGGTGATGGCAGTCGTGAATGTCCAGGTTTGCATAGCCTCGCCAGAAATAGAAAATTATTGTTGTGTCCGGCACTATCCACTTGCGGATAATCTTGAACAACGTGGCCGAGTTTCGTCTCTCGACAGGCACCATATATATAAATACACAACCGAAGCCGTGCTCTTATTTGTTAATGGGGCGCTCTTAGCCATTACGGTCACTCAGCACCCCGGCCTCCCAGTAGGTGGGGAAAGGAATCACGCCCTCTCAATGCAGACATGTCCAGCGCTTACCGAAATTGACCAAATCCGTAGCTTCGACCTGTTCTTCAGGCCGCACCGAGCGTAGCCCCTGTCTGATTTACCAGATCGCACCGAGCATGTCCTACCACAAGTTCTGAGATCCTAGCACTCAGTTTACCAAATGTGTGGTCTGGCCAAAGCACTACCCACACCCCTGACGTCATCTCGGGGACGCCCCCGGAGCAGTGCCTTGCTCACTGCCCGGCTCCTCAATAAGAGGGGGAATCTCTCCGAGCCTCCTCCAGCATGTGCAGTGAACCACTGCCAGCACGACTCCAACCTCAACTGCTCTGTACACCAGAGAAAACCTCCAGATGGGCCAAACAGATCATCCCGTGCTACCTCTTATTTTCCATGGCACTCATGGGTTTTCCGATGCCTGAGCGCCAGGGCTCCACCCATGGGCAGGGAGACGCAGGGTCCCTCCGAAAGGTTGTGGGTACTGTCATCCTAGTCCAGTTTTATACCATGGTTTTTCTTCACCGAGCGCCGTTACTCGCCATGCCACCCATAAGGCTGGGCCCCGCTGACGTCAGACACGCGTCCTTTACCATACATAGAATTTCTTCACAGGGAAATTTCTGTTTTGGGCCCCAATGTCCTGAATGCCAAGAGGTCCAACACCCCGCCAAGTGGTCGGGCCTAGGTACTAACTATCGGCCCAAGCCATCATGGCAGATACCCCTATACAGCCGCTAGGAAGCTGATTCCCATAGGGTACGGGCGGCAGAGTCCAATTCGTTTAAACAGGGGTGGTGCTAGAAGCCTTGGGTTGCCATGGATGTTGAGAGGCTATAAGAGACGCATCACCCATCCTTTCCGTAAGTCTGTACGAAGACTGGACTCGGTTACTATAGCATAGTACTGCCACACCGCCGCAAGTGCCCAGCCTTCTTCCTCCCACAGGAGTGACCGTATAATCCCCCCCCCCTTTTTTTGACAGGCACCAGAAAGAATTTCTTCGGATCGCCCCTTTGTATGCCCCCGAAAACCCACTGGTCGTGAGCTTTACGTCCCTTCCTGTTTTTCCGCTTGCCCAGCTTGGACTCGTCGATATCGACCATCTTTCCCGGCCTGGCTATGTGTTTCCCATACATTAGGACCCAGCCTACGCACGCCTGATGGCAAAAGTGGGCGAGGCGACGACCGTTCTTCCCGAGCACTGCAGCTGATCGATAAAAGTCTGCTGTCGTGGGTATTTCACGAGGTACCGGAGCAAACACTGTTCGATGTTTTTACCAGAAGATATGTTTGAATCGCCGATGAAACTGCCCCACCTAGTCGAAACTTCGAAATTGCATTTTGTCCTGTCATTGAGTCACTTTCGGCATCAGGAAAATAGGCCCCTGTTGTCGACGAGTTTGCTTCGCCGTCGCTGCAGCGCTCGCACGTTATCAATGGCTTCACGATACCATGCTCAATCAAAAACTTATTTTCATCCATTATCCTGCACCTGCTGCACACCATGATGATGCTGATTTCCACTCGTGCGGAGATGGCAAAGTCTGTGAATACACGAAACGAAACAATCGGTATTTCTCTTGTGTACACGATACGGCACAATGTTGGATACACGATACGAAACTGAATCGTAAAGTAAATTTTTTGCACTTGTTCTTTATACGACACTCGCGTTCTTACTGTGGTTTTCCCATTTAAATAAACAACTACCTAAGTAATTCTTCGGTGGCCCGTTATATAACCTTGGACTCTGCCTAATCCCCCACATTTTTGTCCTCTCACCTAATCACCCTGCCTACACTCCTCTTTTTCTTTTTTCTTGCCTAATCACGTACCTCCCCCTTCTTTCCACCTCGCCCAACCAGTGTGCTCCACACTCGGCCTACTCTGCCTGCCACTGTCCCCTCCCTAACTACTAGCATCAACCACAATTTTTTTTTTCGTAGTTTATTCATTCATTATGTATTTTCCGTTGAATTTGACCGCGAAATGTTATTTTTTTTTCTTAAAACCACGTGCGCTACTGTGACTGGGTGTTATGATGTGTCCAAATCCACAAGCTAGTGATCAAGCCGACGAAAATTTAAGTAACCATACATTTTATTGATGATGTCTCGGAAAGTTGTGTTTCTAGTACCGGGATTGTACGGGTCTTCGTTAGTTAGCAATAACGACAGATTCAAAACAGAAATATTTCTAACAAAATTGTTTCCTGTTTGAAAAATGTCAGATAAAAATTTTCAGCATTTAACCGAGGACGACTCGTTGCGACTGGGTAAAGCGTTGAGTTCGGTGTATGGAAAATCTATATATTTTTAATTAATTTTTCATTTGCATCTAAAAATTTCGAAAGCGAAAATAAAAAAATTAAAAGTTTGACTGGCACAAAGATTTGCTTCGTTCGGCACATTCGGTTAAACTTACGATGGAAAAGTGCCTAGCCAAGTGCAGGTTTCCATTAGAAATTTTCACAATCGACCACTCCCAAGACAGCTTGTTGATGCGCATAATGTTTGAGATTCACGAAGAAGCTGAATTTTACTTACAAGTACTTAAAATTTGTATTTTTCGTAGGTGCTTCGTTATTTGGATCGCACAATTTCAAAAATGTTTTCTACAATTTGCATTTGCCTTCATTAGTGCATGACATGTTTGTCAATTCCAAATACACTTTCTTTACGAAATAACAACTACTGGTTTTTTACAAACGATTCAGGGATAATTTCGTGCAGTTATTACCCTTCGAAATTTTTACGGCGTCTTTGCTATCACGCGATTCATGGATGGACAAATACCTCTGGATGGTCAAAAAACTACACGATTGTACTCGATGGGGAATATTTTGCCATTACATTGTCGTCACAAACTCGTATTATCCCACCATCGTGTATTTCAAAAGGAATTGCGTCGCCAACAGTTTGCTTCCATTCTATGTGAGATGGCTTGCCATTCGCGAGGAAACATTTTCAGACGGGGAGAATTCGTGTTTATAGTAGAACTTCTTCGATTACGGCGAGGGGACCATATTCATATGATATTAGTGTTTGAACATAGCTCTTAAAACTAAAAACACGATTCAAATAAACAACCATTCTCCATTCAGAGGCACACATTTTTACTAAACAGCCCATTTATCGCGGGCAAAATTACGAACTTTATTCGAGCAGATGATTTTGTCAAACAAGAAAACAAATCAGGCAATTGGCACAGTGATCTTACTACAAAATCATACAATGAAACAAACGTCAAATAAGTTTTTTCATTTGACGGGTTTTCGAGCAATGTATAAGGTTTATAATCTAACCCTTGACTCTTTGTTATGAGTAATAAGGGCGTTAAAAATGTGTCCGCCTCCATCGACGTCCATTTGTAAAGATTTTACAAATTTTACACTTTGCAGGAGCAACTCAATTCGAATGCAGCAAGTACAAAATGCAATAAACTTTGCGACGAGTACATTAAATTTTTAGACATAAACAAATTCAAACTTCCACAAATCGAGGTGACTTTCACATACGGTGTGAATACTGTTATCAAAATTGTCAAAGTCAATTTGTTTTTTTTTTGTTTTTTTTGGATGGCATAATCAACTACGAAGCGCTGTTGAAATCCAACCCGAAACTTAGACTTGATTCTATCCTATCCGTAGTCGACGATATAAACACTCATATGAATAAATGTTTTTACGATGTATTTCAAATTCTGCCCAAATGGATAAGTCATCACTCTGCAATAATCAACCAACAAAACCAAATTTTCGCTAGCTATTTGATGAGCAAATTACCGGGAACTATCGAACAATTTACTCGAGATGTGTTTAAACTTTTCGAGAAACCGAGTAAAATCAACATGGTGTTCTTGGTGTAGCTGATTTTCCAATTCTACGTGACAGAGTTCTATCGAGTCAGTTTGTTATTGCACATATAGTTTGTTCCAGTAGTGAGTTTATGCCTTGTGTTTGCCCTAGATGATCAGATGCGACTTGCGTAGGTGCGAGATCCACTGGTAAATTCCTATGTGGAAAAAACTTCCGAAGACGCTGTTTGTAATTTATCATTTATGTTTCTTAAAAATATATTCAAACACCACACCATGTTTGATCATTACATCTCGCCCCCTCTTTAAACACGATGACGAAACATCCACCTTGAATATATACATGTTCTTTTACCAGTGTTGCAATGGAATTTATAGAAAATTGTTTCGACATCGACCCAAAGAATCGATCTCGGCCGACAGGGTAGAAGGCATGTGCACAAATTTATTTGATTAGAATATAAATTATTTGCCGCTATTAATCGAAGCCATCAACGAAAAATTACCGTACGACGATTTCAATCAGTGAATGTTTCAGTTCTTTTTTGCGGCCGAGAAGACAGGTGCTAAAAATTGGCGATCGTGTATGGTTACTTCTTGGCCTTCGGCCTTCATAGGATGAGCTCAAAAAAATTACTTTTGACTGTATAACACTAGTCAGATCACTATTTCAGCATATTTTCGAGGCTAAAGTACCTTCCTACTAATTCGTGTAATACTTTTTTCAATAATTCCCGAACACGACGCCATGGTGGACATAATAAAAAAAAAATGTTTAAAGCAAATGAACAGTTCATGGAAACCTTCTCGAGGCAAATAACAAGTTAATTTAACTCGACTCGATTCACGATTCGTAAAATATCATCGAGTGTGTAATTGGGTATTTTGGGAATTTGCGTGGACATATACGCGACAATTGCAAAGATTTTATAGAGTATAATTTCGAGCGAATCGCCAGCATGTGCGAAATTTGCATGTACAACGTTTAGCAATTTCGAGTAAAAATCTTTACGACTACCAACCCGTGCATCCATTTGCGCCAATTCGTACAGGTTCTAAAGAAATGCCAGTTGAAAGGATTTATTTTCTACCTTTGTTTTTAAACGGGCCAATTCGTGTATAGTCTGCTTGTTCCTCTGGAATTGACTCAAAAAGGTATCGATTTCCAAGTCTGTAAACTTGTCTTTGATCAGGTTTTTTTTTTTTTTGTGAGAGTAAAGGTTATTAGGCAGAATCTTTAGGTTCGCTCATACCCTCGAGTCTTTTCGCCACCTGCATGTAATACTCGGTTTAAAAAAAATCTACATACGTCATTCTTTAGATTGTAACCTAGCATCGTTACACACTTGTTTATTCTAGAAATATTAGATGTGACTCTGTCCATATTTTTGTTCATATAACTTTAAAAATTATATATTTGTCTCAGACGATTTTTCTTTTTAGATATTTTATGTTGTTTGAAATTTTGTCTCGAATGCCAATTTCAGAAGCATCATCATACAGGACAGAAGTGTATTCTGATTCGTCTGCGATTTTATCGGTTTCGCTGTAAGGAGTGGAAGTCTTTACGATTCCAGTTTCCAATATAACTCTAACTCCACTGCAAAACTGAAATAACATACCATTCTCCTCGACAGAATACTTACAGTAACCAAAAATCGAGTGCAGGCACAAGTTACAGTATTTTTTGTAGTAGAAATGCATAAAAACACGTTAAGGTCTTCCATTAAAATATCAAAACTGTTTTATTTTTCCAATACGAAAAATACTGGGCTCTTGAAGAGAGTAACTGCAGCGTCTCGGGCTATGTCTACTGCGAGCTCTTTGGCAATGTTTTGAACTATGGTGAAGACAGAATTCAAAGTCCACTTGGTTTCTTCGAGGGCGTTAGTGAGGGCAAAATAAACAACGCAGTCATTTAAAAATAGACCGAGTAACTTTACTGAATTGTCATAGAAAACGAAAGACAACATGTCGTGTTTCGTACTGGCAAAATTGAAATTTGCATGCAATTTTTGGGAGATTTCCTTCTAATTGAATTTGTTAAAAGACTTTGTGTTGAAATTGTACCAAATTTAATGGATTGGTGGGTTACAAAGTTGTTACCCAAACCAAAGTATACAGGTATCTTATGATAGGGACTGTATTCATTAGTGTGTGGCGATGGTGGAGGCGATAGGATATAAACTTCTTCAGATTTTACAAAGTTTTCAAATGTAGGGATATTTAAAAAAAAATTCCATTATGAAAACCAACAATACAACTATTATTATCAGTAAAAATTGCTGAAAAATAAATAAGTACATCTTATTTTTAAGTGTGTGAGAAGGGATAAAAAAATACAATTAAAAAAACTTTTTAATTTTTTTGTTATTTGTACACAAGTTACAGTCCTATTTTTGAAATATACAGTTTTGAAAATAAAGGAAATGTCCAGCAGGGTTAAGGGCAAAGCAGATATGCTCAGTGGGTCATCATCTGTGGAATAAACGCCAATGGCGTAAACAGTCGTGGTGTTGTAAACATCGTGATTGGTGTGGGCGGCGCTGGCACCCTTTCGTCGTCTCCATCCCATTCGGCCCGCATGGCCCACTCGCGGACGGTGATGGAGATAGCCATCATGCCAAGGGTGATGGAGATGAAGATGGCCACCTGGATACCGGCGAAGGTGCCCTAGAAGATGGCTGGCTCCCTCTGGATATCGACCCACTCCTCCTCTGTGAAGGATATGGCCCATTCCTTTACGATGGTGAAGACCCAGACGAATTCGTCTTGGTTCTCACCATCGACGTCTTCATCTGTTCTCGCATCTGCAACAAGAGGTCGCACCTCTCGCAAATGACCACGGGTGTCTTCTCGTTAGATACCATCTTGCGATTGTTGATGTTGCTTGTCGCAAGGTCCACTGTTTATATACTCTAGCTCCTGCCAGGACACCTGGAGAAAAAAAAACGCATCTGAAGGCTGGTAATGGGAGGAGCTGGAAATGTGGGGCAAGCCTGCGGTTCGCATCACAAAAAAAACTATTTCTGCGTGGGATATTTCCTGCTTAATGTTGAAGTAAAGTTGAGTTTCGAATGCAAGTTGCCTCACGGGTGCACGTAGAGACACTGGTCACATCGCGCGCACTCGATGCAAAATAAAAGAAAAACAACAATATATCTCCATCAACACGATGCCAAGTGCACACAATGTCACAATAATAAATTAAAACAAAAAAAATACACATACATGACCAATCCAGAGAGCGGCTTCATCAACACGCAAAGTCACGACAAGTGAAATCAAAACAAAATATAACATCGCTGACTGGTGCGTAATGAATGCAATGCAACTGCGTCCAACACATAGTCCCATGTCGATAGACGGTGTTTATGTTCATCAAGCCTGCCTCTTTTGCAGCAGCATCATCATGGAAGGAGATGAAATGAAGAAAGAATTAAACGAATTATACCAAAAAAAAATGCAAGAACTGTAAAGTTGACTATGGAAATTAAAGATCTTAACGCATTCTGCGTCCCTATATTTTATTCGTCAGAACACACGCTCTGGCGAAGCTCGCAGGTGGACGACCACAATAAGGATTAAGGGTTTTGTGGACGTGCCAGAAGAGTGACGCCAGGAGCCTCGCAGCTGCAAAGGCCTGCTACCAAAGGTTTCTGCACGTACAACTGTCCCTGCACGTGCAGACGACATCCGGAGACAACGGAAGGCACCAGAGCGCGGACACAGCTGCATTTTGCACCTTCCCAAGGGACACTGAGATCCCACCACCAGCTGCATCTGTCCCAGGCTTATACCACAATAAACCATGAGAGCTTTTAGCGGGCGTGCGCACAGAACAGAACAATAAACTTCCAGGCCAGAATCAAGGGGCGACGCCAGGCCGGCTGCGGACCACAGGAGCAGCGGCCACGTGTTTTACGACTCAGGGGGGGGGACACGACAAGCACCCTGGACACGTGCAGAGATGGTGGAAGTTGAATATGGTGATGGAGCGTACAAAACCACGAGAAGGAGGGAGGAATGGGTCAGTCAGTCGGAGGACCTGAAGCGAGGTGTCCGGGTCGGAGCCGGACGGAGCCAGTGCGATGAACGAGTCAGTCAGTCAGTCAGTCGCGGATCGAGCAGTCAATCAGTCAGTCGGAGTCAGTCGAGGATCGAGAATGCATCACGATGTCGACCTCAGTCGGAGGCCGTCAAGTGGGACGTGCGGCGGGAATAATCCGAGAAAAGTCAGTCAGACTTCGTCAAACGCAGAGTACTGCGTGGACCCGAGAAGGAGGAACTTCGAGGCCAGGCGNGATTATGTGAACTCGCAAATAAAGTGTATTTAATTAGTAAATTGGACCTAGAGACAGCAGTGTCGACGTATTCCTACGCCCTATCACTGAGGGCTAGCATCAAGTGCTGGCACCTCACGCCGCAGAGCAGATTCAATACCTACTTCCAAACTTCAGCATTTGGCAGGTATCAAATTTTTGGCGCCCAACTAAGGGGCACGCTGAAGTCTGTATAGATGGAAGCAAGGACAAACTGAAGCACCCGGGAGNCGCCCAACTAAGGGGCACGCTGAAGTCTGTATAGATGGAAGCAAGGACAAACTGAAGCACCCGGGAGAAAAGGGACCTCGCCCCGAGAGCTAGCACATTTACGACTTCGAGGGGGTCATAAAATGAAAATAATAATATAATTAACCCTCGTGGCGCCCAGTACCGACAAAANTAAAATGAAAATAATAATATAATTAACCCTCGTGGCGCCCAGTACCGACAAAAGAACCGAGAAGGGAGCAGAGCGAGGCAATAAACCAGACGAGAAATGCCAGGCGCGGGCAGAAGGACGTATTAGCGAAGAAAGGAAGGTCCATTTCACTGGATGGCGAAACAGGACGGGGTGTCAGGCAGTCAGGTAATTACCGTGCCGATGAACGACGAGAAAAACGAAGCATAAATCAGCGAACGGGAGCGGAAACGTGGAGCGGATGCCAGTAGCGGGCAGGAGGACGTGCCAGGAACGGGCAGGAGGGCGTATTAGCGAAGATAGGGCACTTCCACTGGATGGTGGGAGTGACGTGGTGTCAGGCAGACAGGTAAATAACTGTGCCGACAAACGACGAGAAAAAAGAGGGAGAAATTAGCGAATGGGAGCGGAAATGTGGAGCAGATGCCAGTAGCGGGCAGGAGGACGTATTAGCGAAGATAGGTCACTTTCACTGGATGGTGAAAAGGACGTGGGTTCAGGCGGACAGGTAAACTACCGCGCCGACAAACTACAGTAACCGGAGCGCCAGTGAAAGATAAAATAGGAAAAAGTAAGTACTAATTCCCTGGATGGGAAATAGTGACACTTTCCGAACAAATATACCAGTATTTCCGCCCGCCATAAGACCACTCGGATGAGCGGCAGAGAAAGGGCAGGAAAATAGTTCACTGTATGGTATCGAGACTGCGAGATAGGGGTAAACGCAAGAGGTCAAAACAAACCCAGTAATATCGCGCAGTCGGTGCCCGAAGATAAACAGAATTATAGTAACCGGAGCGCCAGGGAAATATTCCCTGGATGGGGAATAGTGACCCTTTCCGAACATGTATACCAGTATTTCCGCCCACCATAAGACCACTCGGAGGAGCGGCAGAGAAAAGGGCAGGAAAATAGTTCACTGTATGGTACAGAGACTGCGAGATAAGGGTAAAAGCAAGCTGCCAAATAAACCCAGTAAGATCGCGCAGTCGGTGCCCGAAGATAAACAAACCCGGGCGAGCGCACAGGAGTTAAAACGCCAGCTGAAACTTTGCGCGCACGGGAATGACCGGGTGAAGCGGACAAGCGAAGAGAAACGCGAGAAGAAGCGGCCGCGGAGAAAATGAAGTGTAAGGAAGAAAGTGGACTGCATCGGCAAAGAGTCGAACCCAGACAACTTCAGCGAGGCGAGGCGGTACCATGCAGACCCAACCAATCGGCGGGACGAGACACCAGCCCGCAGACGTCAACTGAACGAGGGACGGCCAGGGGGGGGGGGCCTTCCCCCTCTCCACCCAACAGGTGGTCTCTTTCCAGCCAGCCGTAAGTAAACAACCGACGGGACTTCTCCAGGCCCCGCCTATTCCAGGGGCCGTGAAGCCGGTCAGCACCAGGTAAAGTGTCTACCACACTACACCCCCCTCTCTTCATAGAGAAACAAAGGCGAGACCGTGCAGAAGAAGATATTTTGTTTACCGAGTGCAAAGTGACCGATTAGTTTCATTAATTTCAAAACCGCAAGTACGAAGTGTGGAGAGGCCTTCAGCCAACTTATCAAGTCAATGTTGTAGTGTAATTATGTGTTCAAACATGCACAGTGAAAACCACGAAAGTCCGCAACAAAAGAGGCACGACATCTGTCTCATTGTCCCCGAGCTAAATTCATCAGTATCACTGTTTGCCAGTCACTGATTGTTTGCACTTGTGTCTCCCCAATTAATAGATGTTCACCGATGTTTGTATTTTGTTTACTTTTTGTTTACCACTGTGTATCAACAGTGATTGTACTTTTTGGTTACCACTGTAAAGCATTGTTTACGAGTGTGTGTACTTCACTGCCAGAGGCAGTGTCGTTTTGTGTATCGTTGCCCCGTCAGGCGGCAGGGAGAGTGTGTTAAAAGATAACCCAACAGATACCAGTAAGAAATGCCAGTAAAAAATTACAACCTGTCACTACACAGACAGTGGCAATAACCTTAATACTTTTTAATCGCCAAAGTTTGGTTAAGTGGCTAAGAATTAATTTTCATACACCTGTTACTGGAGGTATATAGTATGTAAAGTGTTACGGGAAAAAGCTGCCTACTAAATATAGTGTAGAGACCATATGTGAGTTATTTAATTTCTTAATTGCCATGGCTTATGACGTTGACTGAATTTTATAATACGTTTTTGTTGTATGAGTGGACCGCTGGTGACGAGTATACTTCGCGTAACGATGCTGAGGGCGAGAATCATGGTTTTAAATCAGTCTTTTTTATATTTTGTTATGTTTTACTACAGAAAAAGTCCGTAGGTCAGTAAGCATCGCTTGAAAAACGAGTAAGAATTAGTAATTTTTAATCTACGATGTTAAAGGCCCAGGAGTGGCCGAAGCTCCGGCCAATGGCTAGGCTCCCACCGCGCACAAGATGGCCGAGCGGGCGTGTGGGACGCGAGACGCGTGGTGATAACAGGTAGTGTGTCGGGAAAATTAAATGTTTTATTTCAATGGCTCTAGTTGGGTAGAACGAAAGGTTATGTTATGTAAAAGGTCCGAGATAACTTAAATTATTTTTAAGTAACCCATTTATAGGTTAACCGGTGATTTTAAAGTTCAGAAATAAAAATTTTGGAAAAATCTACAAGTGAAAAAAAATCTGTACTGTCTTTTGGAGTCTTTGGCTTAGAGTTTTAATAAGAAATTCTTAAGGTACGTAGTGGTTTTATGCAGTAAAGTGGCAGTGCTGCGGTAATTAAAATACATTGAAATTCGCGTGATTTTAGCTCGTCAGAGTTGGTGTTATGTTTAACAAGGGTTAGTGTGTAAGGTGAAATTCGAGAGTTAAGCCGCCAGCCGAGATAGGAATATGAGTTTTTTTACCGCCAGAGTCAGAGTGAGTAAAAGACCGCCAGGAAGTTTGTTTTGAGAGGCCTACCTGCCCTCATAAATAACGTGTGTTCACGTCACGGCCAGAGCTATGCATGGCGTTGTTAGCCCCGAGAAAGGCGCAATTATGTACCAGTCGTTTACCGCTAGGTTTGAGAGTGGTTATTATTGTTACCGATGTTTCACTTCATCAGTCTCATTATGTAGCAATGGTTATTTAGGGTTTACCGATGTTCGCTTGTCGTTTACCGCTGGCAAGTTACGTGGATAAAAAGGTGTTACTATGTATTAGAATTCGAGTTTTAGAGCCTCAGCCATTGTAAGTTGTTTCTTTCGGGTACGAGTCACGAGTCACAAGGTCGGAGGAGAAAACGATGTGTTTTTTTTCGTGTTGAAGGGCTGACCAGCCCCATGAATAAAGTGTGTTTATTTTACAGCTAGGGTCAATGTTGCTTATCTTGGCCCACCGTCAGACCGCTGGTGCGGAGCGGCAGAGAGGCTCATAACATAACAGGATTGTTGTTCCTAAGTAGTAAGGGGAGCTTGCTCGCATAACCTGTTGGCAACTGTTCAATGAGAAACTGTTCAGTAAAAATGACCCAGCCTGGACGGGCTGGGTAGTGCGGCAGAACAGAGTGTGTAATGAACCAGTGTAATTCATTATAAGGATGTAAGAGGAGCGTGCAATGTGACCAGGGTTTATTTTGTTTGTACTTTTTGTCAATTTTTAAAGTGTGAGACAACCCCCCTCCCCCAGCCCTTGCCAGGGAATAAGGAGCAGGTAGAAGCTCGGACCCCCAGGGTTTTGCGGGTCTGCGATGTTCTTAAATTGTAAGAGGGTGTGCCCCTCACAAACTGGTTTGTGATGCAGAAGCCCTAACTTTCCCTCAGACGCACTGCCAGTGCCATGTGACAGAGTACGGAGGGGTCCGCCCCTCTCCACCCCTAACGAGGTCAGAAGCAGAAGACCGCCCCAGCTGCTTTCGCTGCCTCCCGGCCACGCAAGCGCAGCACCGCGCACGCGCACAGAACCGTGGTTAGCCCAGAGGACAACCATAAGAGGAAGAAATGCAAGAGCGTGCACTGACGAAGAGAGCGGTGGGGAGTTTGACGCATTCTGCGTCCCTATATTTTATTCGTCAGAACACATGCTCTGGCGAAGCTCGCAGGCGAACGACCGCACTAAGGATTAAGGGTTTTGTGGATGTGCCGGAATAGTGATGCCAGGAGCCTCGCAGCTGCAAAGGCCTGCTGCCAAAGGTTTCTGCACGTGCAACTGTCCCTGCACATGCAGACGACATCCGGAGATAACGGAAGGCACCAGGGTGCGGACACAGCTGCATTTTGCAGCTGCCCAAGGGACACCAAGATCCCACCACCAGCTTCATCTGCACGCAGAACGGAACAATAAACTTCCAGGCCAGAATCAAGGGGCGATGCCAGGCCGGCTGCGGACCACAGGAGCAGCAGCCACGTGTTTTACGACTCAGGGGGGGACGCGACAAGCACCCTGGACACATGCAGAGATGGTGGAAGTTGAATATGGTGATGGAGCCTACAAAACCACGAGAAGGAGGGAGGAACGGGTCAGTCAGTCAGTCGCGGATCGAGCAGTCAATCAGTCAGTCGGAGTCAGTCGAGGATCGAGAATGCATCACGACGTCGACCTCAGTCGGAGGCCGTCAAGCGGGACGTGCGGCGGGAATAATCCGAGAAAAGTCAGTCAGACTTCGGACCTAGAGACAGCAGTATCGACGTATTCCTACGCCCTATCACTGAGGGCTAGCATCAAGTGCTGGCGCCTCACGCCGCAGAGCAGATTCAATACCTACTTCCAAACTTCAGCATTTGGCAGGGATCAATCTATTGAATAAGTACATGACGAATTTGGGCTAACTAGATTATATGTGGACTTATCAATCAGAGCGGGAATGGGAACTGGAAAAGGATGTCGAAGAATTTAAGAAATGGTGTAAAATTTAAAAAAAAGAATCATATTTAACAACCCCAGCCTTAGACACAACAGCACCAACAGCCTCGGACACAACAGCGTCAGCAGCCTCCGAAAAAGGTACGAAGTAAGTGTAGCTGTGGACCATCTATGAAGTGTAAATTGTGTAGGAAAACAAAATCATATCTTTTAGAGGGGGCGATTGAAACAAAAATAAGAAAATCGAAATTAAAATAAATTTTGAACCTCAGCATCTTCAGAAGCAACAGCTCCAACAGCCTCAGAAGCAACAACCCCAGCAGCATCAGAAGCAACAGCCTCAGAAGCAACAGCTCCAGCTGCCTCCGAAGCAAGAGCCCCCCCCCNTAGCAGGAGCCGCTGAAACAGCTAAAGAAAAAGGTACAAATAAAGTGTATGTGTGGACCAGCAAGCCTTATTAATTTGCATCATCATAGAAGGAAATAAAATGAAGTAAGAATTTAAGGTATTATACCAAAATAAATGCTAACAGGTGATTACTGAGAGTTATATTTTCGACCATATACAGGATATATCTAAATTCAACCAACAAACTTTGGCTGCAGGTTAATCACGAAAATAAACATCGAAAACATATATACGACCTATGGTCTAAATATAATCCCAAGGGCGGTACACATCTTTGAAGTGGGACCTGACACATCAGATTATTGTAGATATCGGAGAAAATATGTAAGATAGAACACTGTAGTTCTGGATAATGTGTAAGTGTAAAATGACATACAAAGACCACAAAACATGTTGCTGTCAACAAATGACTATGGAAATAATATCAGTTACCACTCTTATTGCGAGCCATTAGACATTATGTGGTAGCATGTGTGAGATCTTATTGATGGAATATGAATCCGCATGTTACAATTGATGAAAAAGGTTGGCTTGTGTAAACACCCTAATCCCCACCATTTTCGAGTAATTCGAATTTGAAATTTCAAAAGAATTATGTTCAAAACCTGGCAGGCAAGCAACACGCACAACACCCAATAATGAATGGTTGCGAATATCAAAGGGACAAGTTAACAGAAAGAGTTACGTAACAGTAACTTTGAGAAATACCGTAAATTACAATAAATCAAAACAATAGCAAATTACACTACATCTGTGTGTTTGTGCCATTTCCATGACGAGAGAGTCGAGGGTGCGTAATGAATTGTGGCGTATCAAGCACGAGTATTAAAGTAACAGGGGACACCACCGTAATGCGTGCAATAATGCAGCATTTACAGTAGTAATCGAATCCTATAAAATATATACTTTCTAAAATGTCAGGTGAACATAATGAACTTCGAAAAAATAATGTAGCATCAGTAGCTGCGAAGACTAATGTTGCTGATGATACTCCTTCAAAAGAAAGGATAATCGTTGATGTTTGTGCTTACGAAGAAGTGGGTAATACCTCTGCACAAAAAGGAAAGGGCCATGGATACGATAATGAAGACAGGGTTGACGGTGGAAACAGTGGCAATTTTTTCGACGTCTTCACACATCTCCTCGCTAGGTTTGCTGAAAAAAGTGTTGTGAATAATGTAGAAGACGACAAGAACGCCGACTACATATTTCCTGAAGACCCCAATGAACTTATGCATAGACTCAGACATTTGATTGGCTTGCACAGCAAGGATATATCTGTAATCATCTGCGAACTTAAGGAAAGGGGCTATATCGAATACAACCATTGTGCACTATCCATTATCGGCAAACATCAGAGAACTGCAAAGATTTAATGTATGGAAAAAGAAGGATAATAAATTTGTGTGTTCTTATTTGTGCTCTTTTTAATTTATTGAACGTTACCCTACTGCTTTTCTGAGAAACTAATTATTTCAGAGGTGTATAAAATCGAATAAAAGTGTATATTTTAAGTTTGCATGAGAAAGTGCGCTAAAGGGAATATATTTCAATCTGAAGTATTATGCTTCTCTCGGGCTGTTTAAGTTGGATGAATTTGGTTTGACAAACAAACGAACTGAGAAGGAATATTTTTGAGAAATAAGGAATGTTTTTGAGGAATGTTTTTAAGGAATATTTTTAGGAATGAGGAATTTTTTTGAGGAATATTTTGTCGAATGTTTTTGAGGAATATTTTTAGGAATGAGGAATGTTTTTAGCAGTGAGGAATGAAAGGGCGAAAATCTGGAAGCGCTCCTGGGAATCGAACCTGTATCGTCGTTTTGGGGCGAAGAGGTAGAGTGAAGTATGGGCTGGTGTTGAGGTGAACCTCCTGTGCGAAAAATTGCGTACAAAATAAATTTGCTGTGTGTGTACTCGTGATGGGAAACGAGAGCTTTAGCAGCTGCATCGCTGCGGTCCCTCTCTTATGCGATATCGTTGCGAAATGGGTCTGGGGTGCTGTTTTCGATGGGTAGCTAGAAATGATATGTCCAAATCTTCATAATTTCGCAGACCACAGTAAGCCATCTGACCTGAGATATCACTCCTGCAGCCTGATACTTTTTTTTTAAATTTTTCATGGGTAATAAATCTGATGTGCGTAAACTTGAGTATTTTTAATAATTTTTTTGTGAATATATTGCTAATGCACTTGCGTAATACGAGATTTTCTGTCTTCGTGTCGTCATAAGGGGCTGATAGAGCGCAAGTACACTTGAGAGCCAAAAAAACTCGCATGGGTGTGCGTGTGCAAATAACAGAGGTATGGAACCAATCAGAGTAACGCGATGCGGTCGGCAGAGCCTGTATCAGACAACAAGCGTCTGACAAAGTTGCTAGATCGGTTACCGCTGCTACAATGGCAGGTTATAGAGATTTAAGTGAGTTTTAACATGGGGTTATAGTCGGCGCACGGGGGATGGGACATAGCATTTCCGAGGTAGCGATAAAATTTGGATTTTCGCTTACAAACATTTTACGAGTGTACCATGAATATCGGGA
Organism: Clitarchus hookeri; assembly: GCA_002778355.1. NCBI lineage: Eukaryota > Metazoa > Arthropoda > Insecta > Phasmatodea > Phasmatidae > Clitarchus > Clitarchus hookeri. Next base: position 383,752 of record NQII01000738.1, read on the forward strand.
ATCCGGTAAAACATCAAATCTTTGACATCGCTGTGGCCTGAAAAAGATCGTGAACGAACGGGACAAACGACGACTGACGAGAATCATTAACCGTGACAGACGTGCAACCCTTTCTCAAACTGGCGCAGATTTCAATGCTGGGGCATCAACAAGTACTAGCATACGAACTATTCAACGGACCATCAATGATGTGGGCTTTCGGAGCCGAAGGCCAATTCGTGTACCGTTGTTGACTGCACGACACAAAGCTTTACAGCTCGCCTGGGCCCGCCAACACCGCCATTGGACTGTTGATGACTGGAAACACGTTGCCTGGTCTGACGAGTCTCGTTTCCAATTGTATCGGGCGGATGGACGTGTATAGGTATGGAGACATCCTCATGAATCCATGGACCCTACACATCAACAGAGGACTATTGAAGCTGGTGGAGGCTCTGGCATCGTATGGGGTGTGTGCAGTTGGCGTGAAATGGAACCCCTGATACTTCTTAATACGACTCTGACAGGTGACAGATACGTAAGCATCCTGTCCGATCACCTGCATCCATTCATGTCTAATGTGCATTCCGACGGACGTGGACAATTCCAGCAGGACAATGCGACACCCCACACATTGAGCGTTCCTACCGAGTGGCTCCAGGAACACTCTTCTGACTTTAGACACTTCCATTGGCCACCTAAATTACCAGACATGAACATTATTAAACATACCTGGGATGCCTTGCAACGTGCTGTTCAGAAGAGATCTCCACCGCCTCGCACTCCTATGGATTTGTGAACTGCCCTGCAGAATTCATGGTGTGAATTGCCCCCTGGTTACCTTCAGGCATTAGTCGATTCCATGCCACGTAGCCTTGCGAAACTTCTGCATGCTTGCGGGGGCCCTACACGATATTAGGCAGATGTGCCAGTTTTTTTGGCTCTTCATTATATGCCAGCAAGCATTATAACTCTTTCTGGGCATAGTGGAGGTGCACAAAGTTTTTCGCAAAAATGAACACCGATAGTGGGTGATTTAGCTCTCGCTTCTGACCTTTTGAAAATGAATCGTTCGTATGTCTATGTGATACACTGGCATGCCTGGGCTGAAACACTGCATGTTGCGTATGTATCTCTGTAGGTTCGTAATGAACTGGTGACTATTTTAGAATCGGTATTTAGCTCTGATATTATGGTGCGTACTCTGTAAATAAAAATATTGGGGGACTGGACATTTTTTATTTATTTTAATTGTTTCCAATGACCAGGTTTTTAGTGTGTAAACATAGACATTTCCTCTGAAGGTTCAAGATTAATACAACTTAAAATACTAGGGTTTTTTCACTTTGGAATATCGTTTCGATTCGCAAATATAAATATGTAGCACTTTTCGGGGCATAAAGTGTATTATCCTAAGTTCGTTAATGGGCAATTTTTTTCCCCTATTTTTGTAATGAGTGGCCTGTTTTCTCTTACCTTAATTTGGTTTTATGCGCGCGCGTGTGTGTATATATATAATCGGTGCAAAAAAGTCTTAATTTTTCCCATCGCAACAAGAGTTAAATATTATATTCATGAAAGGAGGTTTATACTCGTATTTGCAGATGTGAGTGGGTCGAATATTCTGTTAGATTTTCCCCCCAAACAATTTATTGGCCACTGTGTACGTTGGCGTGGAAATATTTCTAAGTATATGCAATAGCAGATGAAAGGACTCGTTCTTTGGATTACGAAGAGAATAATAATGACCCGATTCTGTATACAGAGTGATTCTAAAGTCATGGGATAAACATTGAGGGGCGGTACAGCTCACTAAAACAAACAATTATTGTATAGGAATATATGGGCAGAAGTGACATGTTGAGGCACAAACACAAAAACATAATACATTTACGGAAACATAAAATGTTCATTAGCAGCATACTTAACGAGTGATTCCGTACAGAAAATGTTAGAACCATTGCTGGAAATGCATCCACCAACAGTCACGCATGCTTGGCGTCCTCTACATATGGCGTGATTGGCTGACAATGGTGGCGATAGTTGAGGGCAGTCAAACGGTGCGCCAGTGACCTGCTGCATCAGCGAAAAAAGCATTTGCGCTTGAGAGTTCGGCCGTGATGGATGATTTTACGAATAGCGAAAAGGCAGACATGCATCTTATGTACGGTGCTGCTAATGGTAACGGCAGAGCAGTGCTACGGCTGTATCGGGAACGCTTTCCACATAGACGCATGTCGAACTACAAAATGTTTGAGCGATTACATTGGCACCTTTGTGAAAATGGTTCATTTATCGCCAGTACTGATGTAAGGGATCGATCGAGGACTGTACGATAACCACACCTTGAAGAAGTCATCTTGGACCATGTGGACGAAACACCCGGCACAAGTACAAGGGCTGCAGCATGTCGTCAACCAACCGTTTGGAGAGTTTTACACAAATAACGTTTACACCCATTCCACATACAGAGAGTCCAAGCTTTGCAGACGTGCGATTACCCTCTGTGTGTGGCTTTCTGCCAATGGTTCTTGCAGCAGTGTGCGTTGCAGCCGGCTTTTCCAGCTCATGTGCTATTCACAGATGAAGCGACCTTTACACACGAAGGCGTTTTCAATGCCCTCAATTCTCACGTGTGGGCAACAGAAAATCCACATGCCATACGCCCACATGCATTCCAACAACGCTTCTCTGTGAATGTTTGGGCGGGTATTTTGAATTATTATCTCATAGGCCTATATATCCTACCAACCCGACTCAATGGTCGCTGTTATCGGATATTTCTGGAAGAGGTTTTACCAGAATTGCTGCAAGACGTTCCGATTGGCGTTTGCAATCAAATGTGGTTTCATCATGATGGTGTGCCAGCCCATTTCAGTATGGAAGTCCGCAATTACCTGGATGCTACTTTTGGGGTGCGCTGGATTGGGCGTGGTGGGCCAGTTCGATGGCCACCACGATCGCCAGGTTTATCGAGTCTCGATTTTTTCCTATGGGGGCATTTGAAAGCCCTCATTTACGAGACTCCAGTTAATTCCATTGAAGACCTCGTCGCTCGACTATCCTGTGCTGCGCATTTGAATCTGTTCGCCAATCACTCCACCGATGCTATCAAGCTTGCATTACTGTCAGTGGTAGCAATTTTGAGCAATTATTATAATCATTGCTGTAAAAAGGCATTTAGCGGCGACGTTGTAAATAAACAATGTGGTGCATTTCATGTGTTATTTTTGTGTTTGTGCCTCAATGCATCACTCCTGCCCATATATTCATATACAATAATTGTTTGTTTTAGTGAGCTCTGCCACCCCTCAATGTTTGTCCCACGATTTCCTAGAGTTATCAGATTGGCCAACAACGAATCGTGTGCGAAATGGTAACTTTAAATACCTGTAAAATGCAAAATGGTATATCGGTATTCCTGAAAAATGCAAGGAATTGCTGATGCCAAATAAATCTTTGTGCTCAATATAGTGATTTTTTAAAAAACTAAATACATACACATTTGCCTGCATTACAAGTTGCTATTTTTTAAATGTTTTTTGTCCTGAAACGTGTATGGCTCGTGATTATGAAAGCCCGATGCTGCGAATTCGATGTTAGGGAAAATGGCGCAACCCCCTTCCTCAAATAATGAACACATAAATATTTTTTATTCGTGACTGTATTAGATTCTCGTACAATAGTAGCATTAGTTTACATTTTATAGGCGGTGTGCAAGCTAAAATAAAATAACAATAAAAGTAATTTTTATACCATTTTAAGACGGAGCGAGTTGCTAGGGCAAGCAGGAACAATTATGGACTCGTACAAGAACCCATCCCGGCATTCGCCTGGAGTGATTTTTAAAGTAGAAATTCGGGCCGGACGAGTCGAGTATCGAACCCGAGTCCCCTTGAACACGGGTCTCCTCTGGTGTTGACATGTGCGTGTAGATATCTGTGGTTATTATCGTATGAATTAAAATGGTCATGTGTGAGAAATAAAACATGCTGCTGGAGCGACTTCCCCTCCCCCCTCCCTTCTGAATACTAGCGACCATCGCTCAGCTTTCCGGCGGTCAGTGCGCTAGGACAAAGTCCAATTCAACACCTGGTGCAGCGTGGCTGGACGTGTCCGCTAGCTCAGATTATGACTGCTTGTGTATCTCGTTTACTTCTGTAATGACACTCGTATCCACTTCTTTAAGTATGTATCTTTGGTTTAACTGGAATTAATAAAAAATTTCACTTGATTTGTTATACGAAAAAGAACAAAGGCGGAGTTCGAGCCAGAATTTATTTACAAAAAATTCGTACATTCAGTTAATTTTCTACATTCGAAAGGATTAGCATAATTATAAAATTTCCGGCCTCTGTAATGCACTGGCTGCAATAAACAATAATATTTTCGCACTTGTGATGTCTTTCCTTATATATCTTGACGAGGTTGAAGGGTGGCTGAATGAGAGCTGTATGCGCTTGTCTTTGCTGGAATTCGTGTTGTGGTATAAACCTGCATGGTGGACTAACATCTCCGGAATAAAACTATGTTTTTGTTCGCGTAATTCATAAAGAGTAAATACTATTGACACATGCTGAATTAGAGGCTGCACACATATACATACACATGTTCGCATATAACTTTTGATTCGGCTAAAGTCACGAGCAGTGAGTGGGACTCTGAGGGGAGGGTGGGATGGTTTTTTGTGCGGATCAGATATATGTCTTAATGGAGCGAGCGCACTTGATCGTATGAAAATACAGAAATTTGTTTGGCATAGGTAACTAGCGTCTCCTCACTGTATATAAATTTTTCCCCTGCAAAACTTACTATTTGTGCATTATTTATGCATATAATTAGTTTTATATGCTGACAATGTTTGCTAGAGATATTGCCGCAAGGGGAGTAACCACATGGGTATTTTTTCCCACTGCCTAAATTTTCCAATGTACTGATTTTAAACTTGGGAAGAAATTTTTTTAATGATGAGCATTTATGCCTGGATTAGGGTGAATGCATTGCTTCTCCTCGGTTCGTATCGCATACATAAGGGGTAGCGAAGTGGTTTTAACTCTATTTTTTGGGTTTTTCGAAGCATGATTACTTTACAGAAAGCAGCATAACGCATCCGTACACGAAACATGATTTTTTTCAAATCCTTAATTTAATTTTTTAATAATTACGATCGTACATGTAAAATATATGTACATTATATTAGTGATTGCTAGAGTCTCATTGAATATTTTTTCTTAAAATTATACCAAAAGTGATATACTAAATATTTTTTTACCAACAGTGTTTTTTTAAAACTTACATGAGCAGGACATAACTCGAGATTATATATATATATATATATATATATATATATATATATATATATANATAAAATAAAATAAAATAGTTTTATACACATTTATTTATGCACACACATTACAATATTATTATTATTCTGCATAAAACAAGGAATAAGTTTTTTACATATGTTTCTTCTCTGAGTCTTGGAGGGCATTACACATGTAATATATGTTTTAATATACAACGTGTTCCTTATAGTTTTTTTTATGTACGACGGGATATCGTAACTCCACAATCGTAGGGCTTCGGAGTTGCACAGGGCACAGCAATATCTTTGATTTTTGCACTCGTCAAGTCTTGTGGCGTACGTCCCGATGAGCTGTCGAAACGGCGGGAACCAGCAATGCTTGTGGATACATAGTTCGTTCCGATGGGGCACGCATTGTGAATCGCCGACTCTTGACATATTCCAAACACATACACAGGTTGATATGAAATTATGGCAGAGCCCAGCATTGCCAGAATTTCCTCGTACATAATATTCCCCTCGTCCGACCTTAGTCCGTGTGTTTCGTACGTCTGTAGGTGGTACGCCTGTTGCGTGGTGCTACCATGGACACGGCAGTAAAAAATTGAAAACTTTGGTTTTCTTGTATTTGTCATTGTGTGTTATGGCAATCTGCTTGATGGTGTACGAGTCCAATTAGCGAAAACCTTGGAAGACGCAAAAAAAATATTTTCACTAGATGTTTTTTTTTTTGTTATATAAAAAAATATTTGGTTCCCATGCACACACTGAGTTTCAAAAAATGTTTACAAAGTCATTTAAAACTTCATCGAAGTCCATACACTTCGAACACTTGTGTTAAGGGTTGGTTTCCTAGTCAAGTAGTGGTTGCCAGCAAATGTTTTGAAGGGGAGCATTATCCACGGTTACAGCTTGCTATTAGATAACTTACACGCGACATCGTCTTTTACGGGGATAGCATCTTCTATGGGGTGGGTATCTTCTACAGGGAGGGCGTCTTCTATGGGGACGTCGTCTTCAATGGGGAAGTCGTCTTCTCATGGTGCAGACATCGCAAGGGTTGCTCGGCGGTCCTGCACTAACCCTTGCGATGCGGCGTGTCGGGAACCATGGTGGTGCAGCTCTCGAAACACTCCTTGCATGGGAGGCAGTCCCATATGTCTTGGTCCTGCTGCAGGTAGGCCAGCAAAAACTTTAATATGGTAAAAATTTCGTAAGCTGTGTTGACCAGGAAAAATTATTTCGGCAGCTATGGTAACTCATTCCGTTTGTCCAAGGCGCTATGCGAGCGAACCCTTCCAAATGCCAAAATAGCTGAAAGGAATTTTTGGCTGCTCGGAATATACACATGTACATTTCTTAGAGCTATACAAATGACTGATTTTCCGAGGGGGCTTGGGTTGCGCGATATAAAGAGTTTTTAAGAGAAAAAAAAGCCCTTGCGATTAAAGCAGGCCGCCAACTGGTCGGACAGAAAGTTTCCGAAAACACCCGAGTAATTAGTTAATGAGAAACATTGGCAGATAAATTAATTATATTGGAAGGGGTGGAGGAGAACCGACTAATTGGTAGAACGAAGGCTTCCGAAAACACCCGAGTAATTAGCCAATGAGAAACATTGGCGGAGCAATTTAATATATTGGAAGGAGGTTGGCAATTAGTTAATTATAATCAAGGGTGGGGCAATTGGTAAATTAATTATATTGAAATGGAGGAATGAAGGGGGTCAGTAGTCTGCTGGGTGATGTGTTGGGGACAGCACCAGCAATGTAAAACAAATGAAAAACGAAAAAGCCACGATGGTGGTCAAACGAAGGCAAGATACAAACTCCAGTAATGTATAAACAAATTACAAGTGAATAAAACCAAGATGGTGGATGGTGTCTGTAATGCCTACCAAGATGGCAGACTGCACCGACCATAATGGCAGATAGCTGCACCTACCAATATGGCGGACTGCACCGACCGAAATGGCGGACAGCCGCACCTATCACGATGTTGGATGTAGCTGTGATGCCTACCACGATGGCGGACTGCACATACCAATATTGCAGACTGCACTGCCAAAATGGCGGATGGTGGCTGTGATGCCTATCAAGATGGTGGAGTGCACCTACCAAGACAGTGGAATGACTATTGTGGGAAGA
>NQII01000738.1:391188-520178 GCA_002778355.1 Clitarchus hookeri
GGGGGGGGGGGATCCAAAAATTTCAATTTTTAAATAATTTTTTAATAATAATTAATATAATATTTTACTTTTTAAATAATTTTTTGGGGTTTCAATGTCAAAGGTTATGGTCAAGTTCATCTGGATCCACTATAGCAGCTAGTTAATTGGAATGACAGGGCACGAACATCTCCGGCGCTCCGGTCCCAGGTCCCGATGTGCCGAAGTCCCCATTACATGCCAAATTGTGTACAGGTCGCTTCACGAAATGTCTTGTGCTACACGACCTCGCAGGTTTTGTCTTTGGCAAAGTTGTGTTTTCGCGCTTCATATTTCCCGCATAAATGTTGCGCGAATGGAAGAAAACCTTTCATCAACTAATTGCTAATTCTGTACTCTTCTGGAGTTAGAACGAAAAAGGTAGGTCTAAATAATAGCATTTCAAAAGTTTCCATTTTTGGAATGAAATACACATTGGCTAAATTTTTCGTGCTTATGTAATCTTTGAGTTGCTCGTGTATAAAGTCTCCAGATTGGAGTAGGGTGTCGACTAAATTGATGTATCGTAACTGCGACATCAGGTATTCTTTCAAAGAGAGAGTGTCGGGTGTAATAGAGATATTGATCGCTCCCCGTAAAGAATTCCAGCTGCATTCGTATGCAAATACATTGTTTTAATTTTGTGAACACGAGTGTGCCGTTCTTGTTTCTCGTCATCACGGTAGAATGATATGTGTGTTCCTCGTGGTTTGACTGGAGTTAAAGATCAAAGAGCAGTCATACGACGATTCATAAATGTCATTTTTAAATTTACACATGAGCGTCAGTTTACCCGTTACCCGTGTGCCATTAGGCTTGGCGTCAGGAGCTCAAGTACTCATGTGCTTTTCAGACAAAATTTTCCATGATATAAATCTTAAATATATATACAACTATCTGGATGACATTGTGATATATACTGAGTTATTTGAACAACATTCAGATCACGTAAAATAAGTTCTGTCGTGCTTGGAAAAGGAAGGTTTAACTGTCAACCCTAATAAGGTTAAGTTTTCTGTTCAGGAAATCCCCTTTCTGTGCCATAGGATTTAGTCACAAGGAGTTTCCATTGGCTTAGAGCAAACTAAATGAATTAAAGATTTTCTGCTGCCTATGGACGCTAAAGCTATTGCCCATTTACGGAATGGTCCAGTTTTTCGGAAAATTAATACACAAAATCGCTGAAAATACTGCTTCACTTAACATGCTACGTAAGAAATCAGCCAAATTTGTGTGGGGTGGCAGAAGGCTTTAGACACACTTAAAAACTATATTATAAAACTCTCTGGATCTGCGGATGCCGGATTTCTCTAAAGAATTCATTCTGCAAACTGAAGTGTCCCAAAGTGTCATCCAGTAGTGTACATAACTTTTACAAACATACTAAACACAGTCACCGCATTCACATCTACAGTCAGGGGCGTGTTTTATTGTAATAATAGCAATCAAGCATCGCATTCCACACCCCTTTGCCCAGGTGAATTCGTCCATCCCTTCAGGAGACAGCCACTTGGCAACACTGTAGCCAGTGTAATTTCAATGTATCATCGGAAGTGAAATTCAAACACTTTTATGAGAAAATGTAATAACTTATTTAATGTGTTTATATAAGAGTAATTATGTTTTCTAAAAGGGAGATTGCCTATAAAGTCCTCCAGCATTGTAACAAATCATTTAGTGTGTTGACATTCCCTGTCAACTTCACAACTTCAACATTAACAGACATTTGTTAATAAACAGGGGTGTCACCAATGTGTTTTATTTAACTCATACTATTTTTCACCATCACAATTATATCACAGAGTGCTCATGTTATGTTTTATCATTCATCGTTTGACTTCGGTTCTCGTCACTCGAGACGAAAGCCGATGCCATTCGCCCAGTTAGTCTCAGCAACTGGACATGACCGGCAGCATTGGTCGCCCGCTTCGCGAGTCCCCTCAGTACCATTATTTAAGCTGCAATTATTTCACTACAATAGAGATATATTAGTCAACGAGAACATTTTTATTACCTTTACTGTACTGAGGGGAAAGTCATCCGCCCTCTCGCCGGAGAGTTTAACGCAATCGCGTATCAATATAAGACCACGTGTATTTCACCGCTAAAGTCACCGGCAGGCCATAAGTGCTGGGTCCATTTTCATGCATTACTCACGTATTATTCACCTGTAGCAAGAACAGTGAATAAACCGCTTTACCAAGTTAAATTAGGGTCAATTCATTGTAGGGTACTACATTCTTTGTAGCATTGCCCACATTTCTTTAGCATATTTCAGGCATACGAGATGGCCTACAGTCTCGTCATCAGGTAGAAAAAGTGCAACAGTAAGTATGTGACAACTCATCAACCAACTGACGGAGATTACCAACCAGGGTCCCCTGGGCCGTCGACCGGACAACCCTCATCATTAACTCTCCACTGAGTTATGGCGCCGGGCAATACAACATTCAACCAGCCCTGGGTAACCTCGACCACATCAGTAGTCAAAAGAGAGTAATTCTTTAACAGATGAATCATTTAGAATAAGGTTAGGGAAAGAAAAAAATTGAACTGAAAGAGGTTAGTTACTAATTTAGGGATGTGGATGACAGGGGGTTAAATGTTATAATGAATGGCAGAATTCACAGAACTTGAATAAGGGATGCATTATGTCACAATGAGTTGTACTGTACTTCAATCCACTACCTGACAACACATGGGTAAAAGAGGAAGATGATTCCCTAGTAAACCTGAACAAGAAGGTAACATCAATGATAGCATTAGAATCAATTAGCCAATGAGAACTAGTTTTACATTAAAGGGGAAGTTTTAGATTGACGACAGATTTATCACAAAATTCAAAATATGATTTTCCAGTGAAAAGTTTAAATTCACAGTTATCTAAATGTACGTCAAAGGAAGGGAAAGATGCAGGACATAAGGTAATGCCATGAGTGTTGCATATTACACGGAAATCGTGTTTAACAGTAGCAAAATGCTTAAGATCTAAACTAACAATCAAGAATTCCTGAGCATTTAGTAACAGGTGTCTGTTTAATTTAGAATACAAAAATGGAACCGGTAAAATATGATATATTTCAAACAAACTATCCTTATTTACCAAATGAACATTAACAACAACATGAAGAGATGAATTGTAAAAAATTGCCTGAACATTGCTTAGACCATAACACATATATACATTTTCATGTACAACAGGTGCTATCATGTAAAGTTGCAGATTAATGAGCTGCTGAATGTGTTTTAGAATGTTTAAGAATGAATCAGCAGTTAACAATGTTGTACTTAAAGTACTATGTATACTAGTTTCAAAAGCATTATGCAAATAAAAATTTTCCGATCTGGCATTAGTAAGAGTTTCACTGGCACGGAGTAGCATAGCAATTAAATCAATCCTAAAACTCAATATGATCATCCCATCTAAGAGTGTCGTGTAATTCAAAAGAGAGGTTACAATACAAAGTATTATCATGATCCAGATACAACTGACTTAATTTTTTATATGCAGTGTTGTATATAATTATGTCTTCTAAATTTTTAATAAGAACTATTTGATTAGCCACATTTGTTGAAATGTCATCTCGAGTATTTGCTAAAGAGTACAGACGATGTTCCAGAAGGGTTAATTAAATCTTCATTGTCTAAAGTGTCATAAACATTTTTCAAAATCTTTCCTCCAAGACCAATTAATGCACGCTTCAATCTGGATGGCAATAAATAAGTTAAGGTTTCAGTTTCGGACTTGAAAACTATTCTTTAATTGTACTACAGTTAAATTAATATATTGCTCAAATGAAGTATTTTCAAAAGGATGCCTGTTCTCATTCACACACAGAGACATAATTGTGTTTATCATAGTTTCAAGTTCTGAACATTCATCTCGCAAGGTAATCAAATCAAATTTCAACACTACTGAGTAGGTATTATCGGAAAACAATACGTCATCTTCACATTCTAACGGTGTGACAGTGACTGTTGAAAGCACAAAGTTGGCCACAGTCAGAACTGCTATGCAAGAAATCAACATGGTGCCCTTGTGGAAATACAACAATAAAACAGACAAAATGATACACTCATGGAGAGTATAACTAGGGATTGAATTTCGCTAACTAAATTTTCCTGAAAATTATCCCCATGGGAAATATTACATGGGAGTTTTTTTCTTAGCTACTACCACAGCCCGAAAACAACACAAAACAAGATCGGAACTTATCACCAAGCTAAATATTAACCACTTTGAATGAAATACCAAAAGAATACTAGTATTATTACCTATTGGAAACAGCAAATAAAAATACCAACATTATCAGTTTTATTTTAAAATAACCCAAATCTAAATTTAATACACACAAAATAATTTTTATTTTCATTAACCTAGTACCACGGTTTTTTTATAAGTGCACGAACAGAACGGATGTTAAGAAGATTTGGACCAGTGGTTGATCAGTCCATGGTCTAAACCAAATCAAGGCCAAGAAGAATGGTGACTGGCCAGCCAAATAAACCAGAAAACTTATTAAAAACCACCTACAACTAGGGTCTGCAGCTCTTAGACTGTGGAACATAAACTCTATTTAGAAAGTGGATAATGACTTTTTTTAGACCAGAGACATGAGCTCTTGTAATATATGTTCCTGAATTGGGGTCAGCAAGGCTATCAGTGACTGGCGTTAAGAAACATTGGATTTGGTAAGGACCAGTCCAATGGTAAGAAAGTTTTGCCATTTTATTGTCAACTGCTCTGCTAAAAGATGAGCTTTACAAAAACTAGATCACCTACACGAAACGAAATGGGTTGTCAATGCAATGTTAATCATATCTGATACAGCTCTTGTAAATGAACACGCTTTAAGTTTTTAAGGGCAGCTGCGCAGACTTGACGGATGTGCTTGGGATCATCTGGCAACAAATCATTTAAATACCACAAATTTGACAAATTATTATTGGGCACATAAATGAAAATGAGGTTAAATGGACTTGACTTATGAGATTCATGCTTGGCATAATTGAAAGCCATTTGCAACCAAGGAAGATTTTTTTTCGCTATTAGAATGCCCCATCAAATGAAAAGCAATGAGAGCTGAACAGAGATTTCTGTTGAAACGCTCTGCATCCGAAGTTGGGGGATTATATGGAGACAAGTTGATATGGCGAATGCCATAACAAAAACACATGATGCTGAATTTTTTTTTTAAGTGAATTGAGAATTTTTATCAGAGACAATTGATGAAGTTATGCCAAAGTTTTAAAATGCATGTACTTGAAGAGCACGAACAGTGGATATAGCATCAGCCTTTGTCATAGGAATCAACCACACAAATTTGGAAAATGCATTGTCACAAATTAATAACATATTATTGACTGACTTACTTACTTATTGGAAAAGAACCAAGAAAATCAACAAAAAGCTTTCACATATGTTTCTCAGCCACGTCTGAAGAGAGACAACCTAGGTGTGTGTTTTGAGCAGGGTTGCTCAAAGCATACAAATTACAGATTTAACTCTTTCTGAAATTTCAGCATATATGCCTTTACAAATAAAATGCTTACGAATTGCCTGAATTGTTTTGTGTGTGACTAAATGAGCACCTCGACCACGTCAATTCACTATGTTTACTTTAAACATGACCACTATCGGACTGTTCTATTTCATCATTTGTAAGCAGTGTAACATTAAACCCTAGGCCTAGTTACATACATGATCATAATTACATACCAAGAATTCGTAAATCAAAATAGGCCTAGCTTAATTTTTGTTTCCTAACCTGACATATTTCACCATACAAAATATCAACAAGAATAGTCATTTCAATGTATTTGCCTTTACCTTCATGTTTTTCATGTTCTGATGATGTATCCCGACTACCTGGTTCGTGTTCTTAATATCCCAAACTCTCAATAACACAATTTTCACTGTTAAAACCCCTCATTAAAACTGCGAAGCATGCATGGACTTGCATTACTACTACACTGAAAAAAGGAGGGAAATGGTAACAGCTGTAGGGGAGTGCTGCAAACTGTGAGGGAATGAGAGTTCTATGGACTTATTTAACTATACCTCTGAAAAAAGGACTGCATGTTTTATACAGACAATGTAAATTTTGGACACCACTTCTGTTCTGCACCCCTCATATATAGAAATGAGTTTACACAAATTTATTAAATGATCGTTCAAGATAATGTTTCTTTATATATTTATAATTTTTCTTTCGAGATAAGTTCTTATCTATTGATTCGTTGATGGCGATGATGATGATTCCTCATCGTCTTCGTTGTTGCTATCACCATCATAGAAAATGTTTGTTGCTCGCAGTTCGATTATGTACTTTTTCAGCACGATCCTGACACATTTTTTGATCCTCTGTTGAACATCGCGATCGATTACGGTCACCAAGAGTTTCACGAAAAGTTCTTGGTGTAAAGTGGATCTTCTAAATGAGTGCATCGTACGAACAGTCAGGAATGAGAGTTCGGTCTCGTTGAATTTTATATGATTTCGTCTATATCGTCAGATTCGTTATTTTAAATAAATTCTTCGATCTTGCACGAAATGTTTGGATTGTTAAACTTTTCGAAAATCATTCTATGCACATAATTACTCCGACCTTTTAGGAAATCGCTAAGTTTTATTCTATTATTGTTTTCTCCTAAAGCTCTCCACCTCTTGCAGCCAAATGAAATGATACCATTTCCCCTCCCCCAACTAAATGCCCTACCTACCATCGCTTTATTTCGACAGTAATTATTATAAAAATAAAATAACCCTGCTTCGCATTCAATATTAATACCATAATTAGTAGCTAAAGCCATGTAATTTTTTTTTGTAAACACTAATTTCATGTCATCCATTTTCAAATACCCAGTTTATTAAATTATAAATTGATATCTTCAGCTATCTAATAGAGTGACAGCAACATGGTAACCTAATGCCGATTTATTTCATCGTCTGTGTGTGTTGGATATTAAATTTAGATGAATGTATAAAAGTAATTTAAACATTCAGTGTCCACAATACAAGGAAATATTTTTTCCCATTACTTAAGCATGCAAATCAATACATTTCTTATAAGGTCTCAACAAGTTTCTTGAAATTTACTATTTTAAATAATGTAATGCTCTGCCGTCACACGATAATAAATGCCTGTTTTCTGCAGTAATAAGTCCCTTTGCTAAGCAATCGTGAGATAAAATATTTTCCAGTTATTTCTCAAGATATGTTTACATGAGTTTTAGTTGACCCAATGTTCATTTACTCGCTGCCAAATGGATACTCAACACATGCAAGGTCGCAGGCATGTGCATGTGCCGATAGTTCTATACATGTGCACAACAGCACTCTTGCACACTTACAGAGCACGTTTTGATAGGCGCACACAACTTGCAATGCCTACATGTTCTCTAACCCTGTAGTTTAATGTTTTATATTTCCTTTACATCTTACTCCTCTACAATTTTCCTATTTTCTTCTAATATTTCTGTCTGCTTGTCACTGTTTACTTTTTAAGTTTTGTTGGAATGTAAATACTGCACACAGCCAGAATATAAGTCTTTGGGTCAAGCAGGAACTGTGTTCCAGGGTTTTGCCAACCCTGTGATTCGACCATCTGCAAGAGTCGGAGGTCCTCCACTCTTTATTTACAGGATGCACAGACTTTTTGAACTAGACCATAAGAGGGAATTATTGTGTGTTTCTAGAAGAATTCTAAAGAAATGGGGGAGTTGCTAGAGTCACACCCACTTCACCTGCGAATGGGCGTGCCCTGGTGAACCCAGGTACATACAGTAGATTAAGTCGCTTACCATTGGGTCGAAGTTGGTTTCTCTCGCAGAGGCGAGGAGCACTTTGGTTCTCTGGTGGAGAGGTGACCCGCTAGAGAAACCTTTTTTTCTCGTTTGGAAACTAGCTGACCCATGATAGGGGAGGGGGGGCAGGCAGCACAGAGTTACAGGACACAACTTTGTTCGACCTTGGTGAGTTCATGAGTACCGCAGTATTTTCTGTGATATCAGTGCCATTCCACTGAGTTTAGAAAAAGCAGTGATAAGTGTATAACCTTATTGCAGAGTAGGCAAGCTTCTAATGTGTATGCAATTCTTGAACTAAAATTATTTCCTTTTTCGAACAAGAATATTTTTATAAGTACTAGAATAACCACCCTAACCGTATTTATGTAGTAACATTGCCATATCTTAGTTATTACAGAATATATAACTATAACTCACAATCAATGTTACCCAAATAAATGGTCGTATATTCTATAATTTAACTGCTCCAGGGACTTAATGTGACAATTTAAATAACATATTCAAGTTCAAGTATGCTACTTGATCCAAGTCGTATTAGTATAAGTGCAACAGTAATTTTTTCGTTTATCGAGTTTCTCAAAAATACTCAGAAATATGCATAAATATGCATGAATTCATAATTATAATTAAATCACCACTCTTTCTTTGCATTTCCGCGCACACAGAAAGAATTGCAAGTTTGAAATGGAAGTAATAGAGTGGTTAAATCGCAGGATTACTTATATAAAAGTAGTATATAGAATTATTTGAAGTTTCTTAAATACTAAATGAATTTTAAACATACTTTCCAGTTTAAAGAAAACCGTAAGTCAACTATTTCCCAATGTCATTTCAATTAGAAATAAATGAGAAAAAAATTAATATTAATTTAAATTTTGAAAAGTTTTACATTTCAGTGATATATTTGGAAAAAATAATAATTATAATCACTAATGCAATTTATAATGTTTTGGGACCCTATTTTAGATACATTATTTTTCTTTAAGTGTGTTATTGTTTTAGGTTGACATTGCACTAATAAACTGTTATTTATGAGTTGACAACACAGCCGTGAACACGGTATGTAGCTGGAGCCTCACAGAGTGTTCGATTCAGCCATGACGAAACACTAAGCACCGAGTCACGTGTCATTTTCCGCTGTAGGTAGGGTAATGGCAACCATCAGCAAATTCCTACTTCGCGTGCGCTAATACTCCATATCAGTGCTAATGTAAACCACTCCATCACACTTTCAACACACTAACACCCAGCCAGTATTTCACAAACACATACACAGCAGCACCACTCCGCTTCATTAAAGTTTGCACTTAAAAACCAAACTTTAAGTCAAAAGAATGCATATTCCTTTACTATCTTTGTTAATACTTTCAATTATTGTTAAATCTTACAAATATTACAAATAAACTCTTTCTAACAGTGCTGCTTCTTATATTATTTATGATTTATAAATTACACTATTATAAAAATATATTCACAAAAAAAGAAAAAAATTAAAAGAAAACTTAGTTTATACATATATCGTAATTTTACATGACTTGCAAAACAAAGAAACTATATTTAGATCGGAGTACTCCAAACATACATAACAGTTATAAAATAAATTTATTTATCACATTTTACATGGGCCTATCAAAAATGATCAGAAAAATTTAGCTTAATAATTTTGTACAAACTTATGATGATAATAAAATATTTGTAATAGGTATAGTTTCATAAAAACTATGTTTGATTATTTTATTATTTTCAGGCTTATCCACAAACATTCAATATGTTACAGAAAATTTAACATGATAGATAACTTTATAATAATGTTTGTAAAATATTAACTATAGAGATTACTAAACTATACAAAACACTGAATATAATGGATATTATGAATTTAACACAAAATATGTTAATATTATAAATTATTTGTCAAATTTTATTTTGAATAATATGTTAATACTATACAGTATTGCAAATTTTTATTTTGTTTATTTTGTTAGCTATAAGTTAGCATACAATTCCATACACCATTCCCACACTTGGTATATAGGAGATCTCATGCCATGGTACAACATTTGTTCTTTTATTTTGCTTATTTTTTATATTATAATAAAATTATTTTATGCACTCCTACATGCCAAACGTTAATCCTACTCCATCATAACCTACATCGACCAATTATGCACTGATTTTTAAGACTGATTATGCAGTTTATAATTTCATTAGACCTATATTTTTTTCAGCATTGAGTTGTAATAACTTTATTGTAACTTTCAACATTTGTGTAATTATTTTGTAATTAATGGCGATGGGAGTAGTTTAATGTTGTACTTATCATTTCAATAACTTTTGTAATTATCATTTAACAATTTATTATAAAAATTTTTGTTCTCAGATTAATTTAAGCCACCCAATAGGGGTATTCAGTTTTAGTTACCGCGAAATAAAAATACAGCAATCCTTAATGAATAGGCTGATGCAAATCGGTCCCACCCAGAGTGATCTGCTGCGGTCGCGTGGAAGAGTATTTACATGCCTTAGCTAATGCCAAGTTCAGGGCAGCCGCACAGTTACACACTCAGCAGAACACTACCCTGGTTGTTCAGACGTAGTCACAGAATACTTCACGACATTGGCAGCTCTGCTTAACTTAGTATTTCCTTCTCTCTCTCTATCCTATCTGACTTAATGCTACCCTAGCGAAGAGTCTACGCCCTTGTCCAGCCCTGCTGCCAGAAGATGACTTAATCTGCATCAATATATCCCCCTCACTCGTTTTCTTCTGCTGTACCCGCAAAGAGATGAGGACATCTCTTTTTCATTGTCATCAGGGGAGATGTTATGATTCAGTAAAGATGGACAAGCCTAGCGAACAGCAGCGACATGTTTGTATCCAGGCCAGGCGAAGAATCCAAAACACATTACAGCAATAATAGTTTATTAAATATATCAGCTAAACACCAGCGGAGCTCCTCTCCCGGCGGCACTGTATTCGGGACAATTACACCACCATAAACTATATAATACTTGACAACACTTTGTACAGGGTCTGTCTACCAGTCTGTCTGTTTGTGTACCCGGAGAAGGTCTGGAGAGATTCCCCCTCTTAAAGAAAGACATAGTTGTGAGCAGGCACCTGCTCCAGTAGTGTCCTGGCAAGTTACTAGGGGTCCGGGTAGTTCTCCAGCCAGACCACACGATTGGTGATCTGAGTACGAGAGTCTCAGGCCTTGTGGAAGGATGCTCCTGGTGGAGCTTGTGTATCAAGTCGGGGCTTAGGACTTAGTTACCTCAGGTGAATAGCTGGGACACCTGCGTTGAGAGGGCATGATTCTTCTTCCCCGCCGAAGTGCGGTATGGCTGAAAGGCTAAGAGCGCTACATAAAAATAACAAAAATATGGCAGAGAAGCTGTATGTTTGCTTATACCTGTCTGTGGACCCACGCCGATATGAAGCCATCAAGATGCAGCTTGGCATGCCATTCGTCGCCTTCCGACTCAACACTCAGCCTCCGGCTATTCTATCATTTAGGTTAGTTATATCTTGTAATTGATTTGGACCTCTCTCGCCAATAACATTTATTTAATGTGTATCATAATAGTTCAGTTAAATACCTGCTCTGTCTTCATAGTTATCTTCAGTTCTTCCCTCGTAATAGTATAAACCTTCCATAGTCCGTAGAAACTAAGTATAAAAATATTAAAAACATAACAATATTAAATGTGAAGGGGGATTTGCAAATGACGACAGATCCCTCCTCCCAACTAGTTTCACAAATTGATAAAAAAATATGTGGAATACTTTGTGTACAATTGTAAGACCATCTTGTTCGTTTTCAATAACAAAAATAAACTGTGGTTTCGGGGGAAAGATGCAGCTCAAATTTTACAATGCAGAGATACATATGGTGCAATTCGGAAACTCACTCCCCAAGACAAACAAGGAAAATACAGAAAACTCGTTGAATCCAGAAGCCTATAGAACTCAAATGGTCATAATAATTCGAGAACCATTTTCATTACTGAAATCGGCTTGTACAGCTTGATCATTAAATCGAGAATGCCAACAGCAAACGAGTTAAAAAATTTGGTCATGCGTCAAATTATTCCAGCGTTATATGAAAACGGTGACAACATATCGGAAGAATCGAAAAACGAAAAGGATCAGATGAAAAGTGAAGGTATATGGTTAACGGAAGAACTTTGCCGACAAAAGGAAAAATGTATGCAACTCTTGCAACAATCAAATATGCAAGAACGAAATATCATGCAATCATAATTTTTTTCAAAAAGATAAAAGGAAATAAGAATTGTAATGACAGAACAAAAAATAAATCAGTATTCACAATAATGAAATCACTTTCCTGTTTGTGGGTCTCTGTGTGTATATCTAGAGCTGTGTCCCCGTTTCAATTTTGAAACACGTTAACCGAATTTTACCAAACTCGGTCCATACATAGTACTTAGAAAGGACGCCTGACTTGTATAGCTTTATACCACTCCGGGCAATTACTTTCAAAATGGCGGCCATTTTAATATTTAAGGTGATGTCATATATCTGGGACAATTAAACATTTTTTTTTTAAATTTTTGAATGCTGGCAGAGCATCGTGAAAACATTACATTTTGAAATTTAAGGTGTTAGTCTGCCATTTTGAAAGATAACACCAAATAAATAATTATTTTACATTATATCTCAAACTATTAAACCAATTCTCACCCAATTTGACATGTAACAAACACTCTAATAGGGCATCTAAACTTAAGTAATTAAACTTTATTAGGTACTTATTTTCAAAATGGTGGCCATATAAATGTTTCAGATTTATTTCATATTTCTACCACACCACTTCACCAATTTTGACAAAATTTTGTCTGCTGAAAGTATATATTACAAGTACCACATATGCCAACACATAGCCACTTTTGTCAGCCATTTTGTAAAATAGCACCACACAAATAAATAAATTTCTTGTCAGATTTCAGTAAAAAATTAACCAATTCCTACCAAATTTCCCATTCAAGAATTACTGCTGTAGTGGTAGAAATTTGTTTTTTTTAAGTATGTCATACACATATTTTCAAAATGGCAGCCATATAACCATTTTAGCTCAGAAAGCTATATTATCGAAACCATTTAATCAATTCCAACTTAACTTTGTATGGTGGCAGTAGATATAACTTTCCATTGTGTCTAAACCAATCATCTTTTTCCCACCATTTTGTAAACTAGTACCACATAACATATTCTTACATCATATATCGATAAACAATTGACCGATTTCTAACAAATTTGACAAAGAAGTACTACTCTAGCAGATGATGTGAAAAGGTTTGTTTTAGTATGTCAGGTACTTATTTTAAAAATGGCGAACATATAGCCATATTAGCTTAAACATTTTATAGTCGAGATCATGTAATCAATTTCATCTAATATTTGTATGCTGGCAGTAGATATTATAACTATTACCTGTATCTACACAAAGAATATTTTGTCAGCTATTTTGTAATCTAATGCCATGTGAGTAAATAAAGTTTTTCTCATATCTCGAGAAAGAACTGAACAATTTTCACCAAATTTGTGAAACAAGTAGTACTGCGACAGATGATATAAAATGGCATGTTTTAAGTGTTTCAGGTACTTATTTTCAAAATGGTAGGAACAGGCAGCTTAGCTTAGTGTACTTTATCTTCGAAACTATATAACCAATTACAACTGAATTTTGTATATTGGCAAGTTATATTACAACTATCAAATGCTTCTACATGTATCATCTTTTGTCCACCATTTTGTAATATATGCCACATGAAAAAAAAACGTTTAATGTAATATCTCGGGAAACAATTAACAGATTCCTACCAAATTGTGCATACAATTTGCACTGCAGCAGGTGGCATAAACTGGTATGTTTTAGGTATACCAGGCACTTATTTTCCAAATAGTGACTATAAATATTTTAGCTCAACATATTTTATTAATTAAACAAATTTTAAATTGACTTTGTATGCTGGAAGTTATTCTGCCAGTATCTAATACAACCATCAAATTTGTCTATACAGAACCTCATTTGTTTGTCCTTTTGTAAGTCAGCCCTACAACACATATATTATGTACTTATGTCATATCTTACCAAATTTGCAAAGAAGTGGTACTGTAGTAGGTGATATAACTCTCTATATTTATATATAAAGTGTGACAGACACTTATTTTCAGAATCGTTGCTATAAAATCTTTTTAGCTTAGTGTATTATATCTACGAAAATATGTAATCTATTATAGCTTAACTTTATATACTGGCAGTATACAATCATCGAATGTGCTGATACAAAAAAAAATTATCTTCCATTATTCAAGATATTCACATGAGCAATATAAATGTCTAATACCATATCTCAGAGACTAATCTACCAATTTTCACTAAATTCTTTACAAAAGTAATGCTATAGTAGGCCATATATACTTATGTGTTGTAAGTGGCTCAGTCACTAATTTTTAAAATGACAGCCTTTTGAATATTTAATGTTAGTAAATCCTTTCATTCAAAACATTTGTCTGATTAAATTCGAAACTGATACTCGAATCCGACCTCCGTAATGCAGTTTATTGCACACTAGCTTAAGGTACAAGATTTTCTGGGTTCGAGTCGCAGGTAAGGCATGTCCGTATTTGTAATTGCCTCACTACCGTTGCATATGTTTCTGTTTTAATCTGTAATGATATTGTTTTCAACGAGATGACAAGTCCTACCTGCCAACTAAGCTTTTAAGAAATTATTTAAAAGTCAATTGCACCCGTGTTGAGGGAAGTAGGCTCATTTGTTATATCAGTAATTTCTTGGTTTGTATAGTTTTGTTTTGTTCATCGATAAAGTCTCAGTTAAAGTATCACTAATGTACCGGCGAGCCAATTTCTCGCAAAGATACCTAGAATCCTGAGTGAACTACATGCTTGTATTAACTAGTTTCGAATTAACAACTTTCATTTTTAAGAAAAATGCAGGAGCCAATTTTGACGAAGATTATGGAGATGGTGAAAAAATATCTATTATTTTTGCAAAGTAAATGCAGGTTCAGTCAATACCTAGGGGAGAAACATGAACTGTTTCCTGTGTTTCGATATGCAACGACAACAACGATGAATTCCAGTACAAGTTCTGCCCGACCGAAAGGATCATCTATCGGTTTTCGTATCTGGGTACCAACTGCATGCCTTCGGAAGTGGCCGCCTGCAATCCCCATATGGGCAAAATTATAAATGCAGACAAGTACCTTTGCATTCCACGTAACCCTCACTTGTTTGACAGGGTAAGTTCCAACTTTATTGTCGGTTGTAATGAATTGATTCTGGATAGGGCGACAAACATAATGTACACGAACGTGGTGCCGAACACATTCAGAACGAAGATGTGGATGAGAAGTTGGACAATATAGATTACCGGTTTGTCTGCACCGACAACCCTATAAATGCGCCTCGTTGATACTAAATGTGCTGGGAGACATAATGCCCGATTACTCCACCAGCAATTGCAACTGTGGCATACCTATATAAATTTAAATTTCGACAGCCAGTTACTCTGCACAGGTTGCATTTCTAATTGGGCAAAATGTGACTTGAGTGTGCGAGGAGTCTAATATGCTTTCAGCATTGCACACCAGTGCATTAACTTAAACACAGACAGTTCTTTATACAAGCAAATGTAAATACCTTATGCCTTCGCTACAATAAGAAATCCCATCAAAAATTTGTGCGTATGTGCAAATTTACTAACGACTAACACATACAGTCTATTAGCATTGGAAAAATTGTGAATGAAAACACCTAAAAATAAGAACACTTTATAAAAAACTTTTTGTTTCGCATATTAATTTTTTTTATCGCTTTCGAGACATAGTATATACCCGATGGCAGATCGTTGGCATTTCACCAGTTTGTTTAGAGAGACCCATGACTGAAAGAAAATACAGGCCTACATTACGAACTGTTCGAATGCATCGAGTTTCGTGCACTATGTCACTATTCACCCATACGAGAGTTTCTAAACATAATGAAAATTATATGGTGTTTTATGAGGGTGGAATAATTAAAACAGTTTTAAAGTTATTATAAGTACAATTTGTGTATTGTGGTAAGGTAGAAAAAGCAACTAATACGACAAAGTCTTGTATATTCATAAAATATGAATATTAATCAAATAAACAGTTGTATATAAACCACAGCATTTTTTGCAGCGAATGAAATTAATTAAATTTATTATTACTATTGTCGACTCCGAAAGAAAACTGGAAGAACATTTTCATGTAAAAATAATGTATTTTCGTGTTTTACTTTGTCTTTCCGTGATAATGTGTTTATTTAAGTTTATATGTGCAGAAAAATTTAACCTCGTTGGAGATTTACGTTGTGTCAAATGAAAATGGATGCGGCATTTACTAACATATGTCTTGTCTCGGGCTATTATCATAGAAGAGATAGAGGCTATTATAAATAAAATTATCACTAAACCAACAAACTTGAGCACTTATATCGACAAATAATCAGCTAGGCTGGGAAACAAGGCAACGAGAATTAAATCTTCCCAGCAGGTTATCCATCTGCAACATAATGAATAATTTATGCTTTATTCTTAATGCGAGTTGTACACTGGCCTATGTATATTTTCATCTGCTAAATTCCTTGTTTCCTAATTAAGCAAGAAAAAGTTTCTTAAATCTGTTAAGTTTATACCCAGCATTTTATTTAGTAACCCTACTGATGACACCCACTATTTCCCACTTTCTGTAACTAAGGGGCTCCTTTTTATATTAATCACATTATAAGAGAAAATAAATCAATTCAACTAGCCTACCCAAGCAATTGAGAACATATTGCAAAATTTTAAAATGACTATGTCTCTTAGGCCATAACGAATGCTTGCTTTTAATTAAAATTATTTAACAATGTGGGTCTATGTACACTAGTACAAAGCAATACATGCATCTCATTGATTTTATGAACAACAAAACGAACGATAAGTCAAGCATATATGGTAATGCCACATAAATTATTCACACTTCATTGAATGGATGGGCAAACATTTATTTAACTTAACCCTAATAATACAAAACACTCGAGTATGACTTATACTCAGCTCATAAGAAGCAAACTTTATTATGCATATGTTGGGCATCAAAATGTAAAGGTGACATTTTTTAATTTTTATAGCTGTGTCAAAATACATTACATAACTATATGAAACTTAAGCTGTGTTAATAGCACAAATACCTATAGTGAGATGTATTTGAAAGTACGATATGGAAGCGCTGCCATATATGTGATGTGAACCATGCGTCCACAAGCTCCTTGTGCCCACTCTGACCACCGCAGTCACAACAGCTACACCGGGCCACACCAACCACATCAGGCCAAGAGTGTGTAGTGATTGTCGACAAAAACGGAACTTGCCCCTTTTTGCCGACAAGGATTACATAACTCAAGAGACAGCCCTACTAATTTATTATAAGAAGTAACTCATTTAATTAATAGGTAGGGGATCCGAAATGGTGTGTACCCCAAACAAACAACCGTTGGGCGCACTGGCAATTGGTCGTGGCAGCTCGTGCAGCTACCTACGACATGACGCACAACCAAGTGGCATCGAACTGGCTTGTAGGCTGAAGCTGAAGTGATAAGTGCCCCAAAGTTTCACCAGTAGTGTGCAGAATTTTTACAAACACATTAAACACCATCACTGCATTCACAGCTACAGTCAGAGGTGTGTTTTATTATATTAACAGCAATCGAGCATGTCATTCCACACCCCTTTGCCCAGGTGGACTCTTCCAGCCCTTCAGGAGACAGCCACCTGGCAACACTGTAGCCAGTGAAATTCAGACACGTCACAGGTAGTGAAATTCAAACACTTTTTACAAGAAAACATAATAATGTATTTAATGTGTATTTATATAAGAGAAATTATGTTTTCTAAAAGGGAGATTACTTATAAAAGCCTCCATTCCTGATACATGTCATTTAGTGCGGTGACACGCCCCATCAACTTCACAACTTCAATCCTAACAGACACTTGTTAATAAACAGGCATGTCACCAATGTGTACATTTAATTTATACAATTTTCACCATTGCAATCATATCACACAGTGTTCATGTTATGTTTCATCATTCGCTGTTTGACTTCGATTCTCATCACTCGTGATGGTAACCCAGGTCACTCGGCCAGTTTGTCTCAGAACTCGGACCAGACTGGTGGCGTTGGTCGCATGCTCCGCGAGCCCTCTCAGTACCATAATTTATGCTGTAATCACTTCAATAATAAATAAATTAACCAGAGCATTTCTTTTATTTATTCTAAGTACTGAGGGGAGAGCTACCCACCCTCTCACCAGAGAGTTTAACGCTATTGTGTATCAACATAAGACAACTTTTATTTCACGCAAAGGTCACTGGCAGGCTGTAAGTGCTGGGTCAATTTTCATGCATTATTCACCTGTAAGCAAGCACAGCGAATAAACAACTTTACAAAGTTAAATGTGTGTCGATTAATTGTAGGTTACTACATCCTTTGTAGCATCACCCACAATTCCATAGTGCATTCCAGGCATACGAGATGGCCTACAGTCTCGTCATAAGGTATTAATAGTGCAACAGTAAGTACATGAACATGACAACATCAACAACAAACTGACGGAGGCTTCCAAGGCCCCCTGGGCCGTTGACCGAACGACCCTGATCATTGACTCTCCACTGGTTTATGGCACTGGGCAAATCAAAACTCTACCAGTCTTGGGTAACCCCGACCATTTCATATGTTGTAACATTTAGATGTTATTCGCACATAATCGATGTTGGCGTTAATTTTTAAGAAGATACTCATTGTTAGATTTAATGCCTTTAATTACAATTTTTTATATATTTGTTTATGGATAAAGTAATAAGCGTGAATGAATACTAAAGGAACGAATTTCAGGAGGTTATTTTTGACCGAAAAAGGAACAAAAATGTTAATATCAACATATGTCCAGAAATACATATTTGCCAAGGTAGATGGCACTAAAGAACATCATTATCTCAGAACAACACTCACAGTGTGCTTTAGTGTGTTGCAGATTGTGTGATTGAAGCCAAGGCGAAGCACAATGGTCCTTTATTGATTCCAGGAACAAGCAGAGATGGTGTTTGTATATGGTCAAGCACATGGAAATGGTCGAGAGGGCGCACGAATTTACCAAGCCACATGCCCTTAAAGACTGCACCAGCGAAATCACAAAACCTTTGCAGATCACTAACCTACACAATCATCATCTGTGGGGTACAGAAAATCCTCGAGGAATGGTTGAATTGTCTCGTCAGCAATAGTTCAGCATCAATGCTTGCGCAGGGATTACTGGCGACCACCTATTTGAACCATTCGTTCTTCCACAATGCCTTAACATACAGACCTATCTGGACTTCCTGCGGATCACTCTACCTCTGCTGCTTGAGAATGTGCCGTTGGCAATACGACCAGTAATGTGGCTGATACATGATGGAGCATCAGCCCACTTCTGCTATACTGTTCGTTAACACCTCAACAACAGATTCCTCGGAAGATGGATAGGACGAGGAGGCCGTGTTGCATGGCCCACATGATCCACAGACTTTAACCCCCTTGATTATTACTTGTGGGGGCATCTGAAATGTGTTATGTATGCAGAGCCAGTTGCTGATGTGCAGACCCTTGAACAGTGTGTCCGTGTAGCCTTTGGCACTATTCTGGTACAAGTTGTAACATTTGAAAGAGTGAGGAAATCCATGATGCGACATTCGGATGCTTGCATTGCATCCCATGGTGACTACATCGAACATCCGTTGTAGCCTGAAGGCACTTAATGTCATGTAATGTGTACCAGCACTAATTGCTTTATTGCAGCCTCGCTGTCCATTTCTGGACATATGTTGATTTGATCTTTTTTGTTCATTTCTGCTCAGGAATCATCTCCTGAAGTTTGGCCCTTTAGTTTCCATGCATCCTGTACATCCTTTATAAATGAGTTGCTGCATATTAATACCACAGATGATTGGAATGGAATTAAATTGGTACACTTTCAAAGATTTTACTTTATAAAAGAATACTTTAACTAAGACCAATGTACTCTCAGTATGCCTATGCAATGAGCTGTACTCCGGTAAGGTTTGTATCACCTAGCAATCTGTAACACAGTTAAAACAAAATACTAGTATATTCACATAAAACATGCCATTTAAGACTTATTAGCTCCTGTGATTATTCTAAATACTCTTTGATTCTAAGCCAGGAAAAAACAGTATAACAGTGTGCTGCTCTTCAATATTTTATATATGGTCGTATGGAATATTCAGATGACCTAGTTAATTTGCTCCGACAAACATAATAACAAAAAACATTCTCAATGCTCTTTTAAAACACTTCTTTGGGTTTTAAATTAGTCTCCTGTGAGACACCATTCGATTACACATTAATGTGTGTGGCCTTTGTTTAAGTGTAGACTGAACACCTCTGATTATATCAAATTCCTAGGTTACTTCTGGAATAGTTATGTTTCCTATTTGCAAATTCAAATAATGATTGGGTAATATTCTCCAGTGATTATACACAAAATGTATTTGCAATTCTGTAATTATTTCGGTGTAATAAAAAAAACAATCAAACTTTTGGTATATCACATTTGACGCGGGACAGTGTCCTCCTGCCTTCCAGACCGTTTGCCACATCGTATATCCACCGCATCAACCAGCACCAATGTGCCCTCAGTGCACAGTGCAGTGCCGCCGGCAGTGTAGTGCGAGAGCAGGAGAGTGCAGAGTAGTGCCACACAACTTAATATTACCCCCCAGCCCCTTCTCCCAGCATAACACAAAGGATGGGTGTGGGTGCGTTATGAAGGACTCTGCACACATTAATTATAGGGAAATTTAAGATCAAGTAATTAAAAGCAAAAAAAAGACACACCAGGCATTTGGATTCTCAAAGATGACACTATAAGCATTTCAATGCATTAATTATGTTTTTTTTAATTCACGTATTTTTTATACCAGTTGTTTCACCATCATTTCGTGCCATCCACATTTAAATTGTATTTGTTAATGTGCAGTGTAATATTATGTATTTATTTATGTTTTATGCTTGTCCATTTAGTTGTGCAAGTATTTTAGTTCAACAGAAAGCAGTGCAGGGCGAGGCACATGCTGCCATAGTCCACACCTCGCGAGTTCACAAGATTCAGTCGCAGTCGAGTGTCTCAAGGTGTCGGCACGTGCCACATCGTGCTCCGGGTGCTTTCACGTTTTCGCACCAATCATCTTTAGCTTCAATAGTCTGATGTTACTTACTGGAACTTTTTTTTTATCCAGAGACACCACCCCTACCTCACCGCGAATAGAATCGCCCGGGAGGTTTAATACACCAGTAATTCATTGTTGTGCACACCTGTGTACTTTCGCAGTCTTGCCTTTCTGGCAGGCCGCAAGCGAGAACGTGTAAAGTTTTCACCTAGAGGGATGTAAAAATTTGTGCAACAGTAATTACACACAAGTTTTCAGACTTTGTGTTTTTCCATTTCAAGCACTGCCTTCGGGCGTTTCGGGGTCCAGGACCCCTATAATCTGCTTTCGCCGTAATTTCACTTAATTTACCTTAATGACCAACATGCTCAATACCGAGCTTATATCATAAAAAAGCATGTGTGTCAGCATGAATACGCCCACTTCATTGCGATGTATCAGGCAAAGGCAATGACTAGTTTTCCTGTACAGAGGGGCTCACCAAAAAATTTCACCGAGGGACTCTGTACGTTTGGGAAAACTGCCTGCTGTACCCTGAGATTATCATCAGCAGCAGCAATCGACACCACCTGCCGACAGTGTCTGGCACCTAGACGGGTATCCAACTCCAAATGCACCTAACAATGTTTTTCACCGCCCCTCAAAACTTCCATTATTCAAACACCACCCAGCCAACAGGCGTTAAATTGGTGCCCTTCTATGGGGCCATTTCCTGCTGCAAACTCTAAATGCTCAAAATTTGTCATACACAATTAAACCTGTGTTAATTTATCGCTCTTTCATGTGGTGTACCTTTCCCTCGCCATTCCACACATTTTTCGACCTGGAAAACCTCAAAATCTCCCTACACCTCAAGCCCTCTTTGAGCAATTTTCCCACATAATCCCCTCCCCCTCCAACAGTTTCAACAACAACATCAAGAACATGACAGGAGCACTGTGATCAACCTGGGACAATGCTCTGACCCCAGCAAGATGCCAGCATGATGCCCAGAGACGCCACACCACATTGCATAAAAGTGCGCCAAAACCAGCTTCACCGCCACTATTACATCAAAGGTGAAGTTCAGGTGCAGCGAGCCTGGCATAACATGACAGAATGGCGTCGCAAAAGCAGGAGCACTGACAGAGGCAGCGAGGCACTCAGCTCGACTACTCCTGCTGCTCACTCCAGTTATGTCAATTAGTGCTGGCATGACTGATCTGTAGTGATGTTACATCGTCCCACACCGCAGAAGGAAACCCACATCATTACAAGCAGCAGCCGCACCAGCACTGTTCAGGCCACCCTGCGGCCCCGACGTCGTGGGACCACATCCGGCCCATGTGGCATTCGAAGACACCCAGTCCGCAATCAGTTACAGCAGGAGGATGGCATTTGATACAGGACAGCATCCTGCCTTCCAGATAGTTTGCCATGCCGCGCATCCACTGCATCAACCGGCACCAGTGTGCCCTCAGTGGACAGTGCAATGCCATGAGCAGTGTAGTGCGAGAGCAGAATATTGCAGAGTGGTGATTTGCAACTTCATTCCAACCCCCACTTCTCCGGGCAGACGAGGGTGCATTATGATAGACTCGGCATACATTAATAATGGCATACATTAATAATAGGACAATTTAAAATCAAATAATTGAAAGCAAAGGAAAGACACACCAGGTGTGTGGATGCTCAAAGATGCCCATATAAGCATTTCAGTGCTTTAGTTTTTCTTTTTTAATATATTCTTTAACTTAGTTGCTTCACCCTCATTTCATGCCATCCACATTGAAATTGTATTTGTTCATGTGTAGTGTATTATTATGTATTTATTTATTCATGTTTTATGTAAGGGGCGTGTGTGTGAGCCTGAATATGACCACTTCATACCGATGTAAGTATCAGGCTTAGGGAATGCCTGGTTTTCCGGTCATGAGGGGCTCATCCAACAATTTCACCGAGGGACTGCGTACGTCCGGCCAAACAGCCCGCCGTACCGTGAAATCATCATCATCAGCAGAAGCAATCGACACCGCCTGTCGATGGTGTCTATTCGGGTATACAACACTAAACCCACCTAACAATGTTTTTCACTGCCTCTCAAAACTTACATTAACCCAAAACCACCCAACCAACAGGTGTTATATTGGCGCCCTACTGCAGGGCCATCTCTTTCTGAAAACCCTCATTGATTAATATTTTTCCTAAGCAATTTAACAAGTGTTAAATTTTTATTGTGGACTTACAACACAAAAATAAATACGCTGTCCTGATCCAAAAATACTATGTCTCTTTTAAATATTACAGGATTTGTCACACCACATACTGCCCTTTAACTTATATAAATTTGTACAACTTACCATTGGTGCTTACTAACTTTACTGTAGGCCTATAACTATAGTGTTTATAATGACATATTTTATGCACAGGAGGAACTATTGTGATATGGGGATTCTTGGTATCAGCTGTTGATTGTTACATATCAGTCTCGCTCTGCGGTTAACACTGTGGCTTCAACAGGATGGCTGTCATCACTTATCATGCAGAGCTAGGCTAGTTGCTGATATGTTATACCCCAGATGTTGGATATGACAAATGGGTCCTGTAACTTGGCCACCACATTTTCCATACTTGTCACCAAATTACTTCTTTTTGTGGTGTGGAATTAAATATATATCATCTACTGCATTCATCCAACAATGAAGAAAGACATGATGTTGGATATGACAAATGGGTCCTGTAACTTGGCCACCACATTTTCCATACTTGTCACCAAATTACTTCTTTTTGTGGTGTGGAATTAAATATATATCATCTACTGCATTCATCCAACAATGAAGAAAGACATGATGTTGGATATGACAAATGGGTCCTGTAACTTGGCCACCACATTTTCCATACTTGTCACCAAATTACTTCTTTTTGTGGTGTGGAATTAAATATATATCATCTACTGCATTCATCCAACAATGAAGAAAGACATGAAGGACAGAATCAGAGCAGCATGCGGATCTCTCATTTGTGCTGAGGTCCACCGAGCAACTGCGAATGTAAGAAGGATAGCTGAGTCGTGTCTGATACAGGATGGTCGACATTTCGAACACTTATGAAAAGTGATGTGTACGAATGAGTTTTCCCAGTTCCCATTTCACAGTGGTTTTCTCACCATACCAGTATTTACAATACACCCGACGGTCTTTTGATTATACGTAAACTAGATATGCATGCGAAAAAAACATGTTTCGTTGATTTCCTTTTGATTATAGTTGGATAACAATAGTTTTCGTTCATTTTAATTGTGCGTAAACTATGCAATTCCAAACCATATGTGTACATGATTTATGTTTTGTCCATAAACTATGTACATCAGCAAATATGTTTTCCTTTTAGATGATGTATCTAACGATGCCATATTTGACCCTGGTTCCTATTTGTAATTTCAAAGCTCACCCCGTACCCCTACGATCGGAATGTTCGGGGGAATGGAATTACTACCAATTGATGATTCGTATAGAGTATTGTTATTAGAATCTTTTCGCTAACTCCTGGTGTAATGTTGTTTCTGGGAAAAAGGGGTGATACGGGTTCTGTTAATCTTCCTGTATATCAAGAAGAACACTTCAACTCGGTAATACAAAGAATTTTTCTTAACCAAAAAACATTTTTGTTAATGGTGTGTCTACCAGTCATATGTTAACAATTTCACCTTTCCAAACGTATATAACATGGATACTATAAGGTGAACTTATTTTGCACGGATTGAAAATAATTTCTTCAAAATATCTTAAAATTTTCGTGTATTTAAGCTATATGTATGATATTTTTTGTACAGCTGTGTAAATACCTAAAAGATAACATATTCAAGTCAAAGAGTTATTGAGACAAACTTCTTTGTAAAAAAACAACAACAAAAACTGGTGCAAAGTACCCTCATATGGGAAGATACTTTGCATCACTTATTAAATTATTTGGAAAACTATAAATTAAATACTACTGGAGAAAAGTCATCACTTGCATAGGTTACATTACACCACAGTGAATACTCGGCTTTGCTGAAACACTACTGTTACTGTTTTTAGCACTTATATTAAAACAGAACATTAAATTTACTTGTTGCAACAAGAAAAATAAATTAAGTTTTGAGTTCAGCCAACATAATAATACGTGTTGATGTACTGCCGTGTTCTCAAGAGCGGGGAGAAGTGAGGTAAGGTTTGCGGTACAGGTGTTGTGGTACAAAAATTGTAAAATACTGCCAGAGCATGAAATACTCATTCAGAGATTTGCCGATTGCCCACGTGGTTTCTCAAGAGATCACCCTAATGCGACGAGGTGATGTCGTCGTTAGTTGTTAAGTCCTGTGAATTTTTGCCTATGCCTACCTACGAGGGCGTAGGCCCCCTCATATACCTCTGATTATCATCTGTTAAAAACACCATAAAAGCCATGTTAATTAGTTGGGTGCACAGGTGGGTAGAAGACCAAAAGTTAGGTAATGCTGCCATTAATCTGCCGATAGTAAAATAAAACAAGAAATCCCTTTCACTGATTTTACTCACTATTTATTTAACCAAACGAGGCAATTACACAGTTCCAGCATTAAGGTGTGCTGGCAGCCTACACGGAAACATCTAGTTACTTGGCCAACGAAAATAATTATGTGAGTTAAGTCCCCAGCATGTTTCCAGTTAGCAGGGATGAGAGTGACGTGCCCCCGGGCTAAGCAAAGAAATGAAGTGAATTATGTTCTAGAATAAAATTAATAAATATTGATAAAATAAAGACTGGTACAAGATGTTGAAGAACCCGAGAGCACGTGGCACACATCCACTCCCTCAGCTGGTGCAGAACCAACTGGGCGGGCATGCTAGGGACCCCTGCTCGAAAATGCACCAAGTGCATCAAAAATACACTGGTGCATTTACTGAGAAAACAAATACACACAAAAGTAATTACAAAGCACTACAATAGAAGAACATGTGACATCTTTAATTTGCGTGATCAAATTTAGCATAAAAAGAAATTGAATTGGTAATAAGATTGATGTGAAATGTAATTTAAATATGCCACAGGGATGTCTCACCCAGTCTGTTGCTTGAACGTAAGTTTTTTTTGTTTTAGCATTGCTAATTTAATTAATGCAAATATCACTTGCACCCTTATTTATGGAAATTTGAGGGTGGATCGCGCTGGACGAGGCCACTCCTACCCCAGGATGGGGGTGGATAGCCATGCTCGAATACATGATTTACAAAGTCAGTTTTTACTGTGGCAGAAATATATGGGGTTTTTTACCTGGTATTAAAATCGAAAAATTAATTAATTTTATGCAATATACACTCGCTCTACACACACAGCACACTCATGGGAAGGTAAACAGTGAATGGAAGTGGTACCCGATGGGTTTTATGAGCACTGTGGACTTGCTGCACTCATTACCCCTGCGATATTCTTACTGGGGTGTCTCATGACACTATTGTTCTGCCCGGATTATCACTTGTCTCCAGTAGTAGCCAGGTGGTAGCAGAGAGGTGGTGCACTCTGGTACACGTCGCAGGCATAGGCGGCATGGAGGGGGTTACTGCTGTGTTCGGGCCGACAGCCCCCAGTAGAGGGCACATCGAAACTGCACTAATGTAGCAGGGTGGACTGTCTACGGGAGGAGGAATGTGGCAAATATCTACCTCTCCCCCTCCTGGAGACAATTCGTCTGCTGCAGCCCATTGGTTCCTGCTGCACAGGTATTGGCAGCAGGGCGGTTTTCGATGTGGCTCTTGCAGTGGCCACATATGGTACGGGCCTCGGGTGAACAGTGGAGTTGGTGAATCAGGGTGGGAGCCTCGCTAACTTGGTGCTGGTATGGCTGCCGAGGGAGGTGGGTGGCCACTGAATGCCATGCAGGATGTACGCGGTGGATGACGGAGATGCTTGTAGAAGTAGAGGGGGTGAATCCCTGCTCCAACTCAGTCTCATCACTGCTGCTGCTGGAAGATGCATTAGATCTGCATTGTGGCTGCACAAGGCGCTAGGTGGGTGGTTGGGCGTCCTCAACATGCCGTGGAGGCCTGCTTACCACTGGCTCACTGGAGGCTTTGCTCGTCCTTCGTGACACTGGGCATCTTGGCAGCATAGTGGCATCGCTAGTCAGGAGAGGCGCTGGTGGGAGTGTGATACCAGCAGTCTTCTCTGGTGGCGAACCTTGGGCGCTGTTGGCTGAAACAGGCATTATGATGCAGGATGTCACGATGTTGGGTGTCGTGATACTAGGAGTTGCAACACGAGGCATAGCTGTTGCAGCTGTAGTAGTGTTGTCGAAGACAGGGACACTCGGGGTGTCTGTTAATGACGTGCTCTCTGCAGGCCCCAGGGGCATCGGGATGCCCTGCCTGGCAGGCTGCAACATCTTTTGAATTTCGTAGTAGGCCATTGAATCAAGGACTCTGGTGCTCTGGTGTCTGAGTCTCTTGTAGATGGTGTTGTAGACGGCGCTTCACCGCCGTGTGCTGCTGCTGGGACTTCCGCAGTGGCAGTGCTGGTGTGATTATCAGTATTATGTAAGTCGTCTCTGTGGATCTGCATGCGACATCATCTCCCCACACGCACCAGATAAGTTGTCTTGCCTTGGCGACTAAGGATGATGTGCGGCCCCTCCACTTAGGAACAAGGCTGACACAGAAGTTCTTAGATGCTGCAGATAATTTACGTTATCGCATGTAAACAAGCTGGCCTGGCTGTAGTGCTGCAGGTGGGCGTATAGTGACAGGCAGCTGCTGCACCGCGTATTTTTGTTGGTGTTTGTGCACCTGATGTAAGGCACTTCCTATTCAGCACCTTCGTGCACCGCTGCTCTAGTGTTCACTGATCTGGCCTTGGACGCGTGCGCGAACTCCCCTTGAAGTGGGAGCAGGCATTTTTGGAGCAACTGCCCTGGGGTTTTTCCATTGGCTAGATTGGTGCAAGTGCGCAATGTAAACAGCGCTGCTGGCAGGTGACCGGCCAAGGATGCAGGTTATCACCCCATTCAACCGAAGCTGAGTTTTGAGCTCTTTGTTTCTTCTTGAAGTTGGGTTGGTGCATAGATCATAAATAGCAGTAGTATAATGCACTACAAACCACCTCGTCCTGCTCTCGCACAACATATGTCCGGTAAACTGGGTACCATTGTCTGATAGCACTCTGCACAGATATCCCCATTGTGGGGAAAATTCAGTTTTTAACTGTTTTGATGTTCATTTCGCGCGCGCACTGGATATTGTTGTATGCCTCCACCCATCTAGAGAATAAGTCTGTTACCACTAGCACAAATCGGTTCTTTGTGGAAGTGTGAGGGTACAGTCCCATGAGATTTAGGGCAACTGTCTTAAAGGGTTCAGTTGGCAGCCCTGGTGCCTGTTGTGTGCCAACAGTGCATTGGCTTTTGAGACAATCACATGGTACACACATATATACATATTTGCGAGTATCATACTAAATGCCTGGCCAATAAAAATGTCTTTGAATGTTTTACTGTGTTTGCTGTGCACCTGGGTGGCATGCGGCTTCTGTGTCATGCGCGATTTGTAACAAAATGTTACTGGATTCACGTGGTACATAAGTAGTCCAGTGTTCACTTGTGTTGTTTACACGGGATTCCAGGTATTCGGCTACACTGGACAATCTCTCGTTACTTGTTGTGGCACACTCTCCTATCCACTTGTGTGTTACTGGGCATGTCGGTTGCACCTGTATTACAGTTGTGTACACTTCAGTGAGGGTGGGGTTCTGAGAAGTTGTGTTTAGCTGTGTGCACGTAATGGTACCCTCGGCCGGAGCCAGGATGGTCAGGTGGAGAGTGGGATAAAATGTCCTCACATTCTTCCTCGGCGCAAGCTATTGTCTCGCCTGGCGACCTTGAGAGCATGTCAACCAACTTATTTTCTGATACTGGCACATGCTGTACTTCGAAGTCAAAAGACTGCAAAAATAGGGCCCAGCATGTATGTTTGCTGCGAACTTCCTTAGTATTGTGCAGACAGACTAGACACCTATTGTCCATGAGCAGAATGAAGCGCTGGCATTCTACGTACTGCCTGTATATTTTGATGGAACAAACTACAGCTAAATATTCCTTATCATTTACATTGTAACACCATTCTACTGGGTTGAATTTGGCACTACTGTAGTCGATAATGCATTTATTGCCATCATCACTTACCTGAAATAATATGGCATTGAGCTCACACTCACTCGCATCTGTTTGCAGCTACAGATTACGGATCGGGTCATGGTGTGAAATTGCAAGACCTTTGCGGAAACTAGCTTTTAGTGATTTCAAAACTTTCTGAATGTTCGTTAGACTATTAAAATATCTGTGATGGTGAAAGCAGGCTAGTAAGTGGAACTGTTATTACCGCAGAATTTTGTATATATTCATGTAACCGGTTCACTAAGCCGAAAAATTGGCATAACTGTTTATGTATAGCAGGTTGTGGGTAATCCTCAATGATTATTAACTGTTCTGGAGTTGGTTGATTACCATTCTCATCTACCAGGTAACCCAGAAATTGAATGCAAGCATTGCCTAGGTGACACTTTTAGTTGGCACAAGTGAGACAGTTAATAGCGAGGCATTCAAGTACGAGTGATAAATGATGCACGTAGTCGTCCCAGCACTCATACCATATAACTACACCATCGATATAAGCAATAGTAAACTTACCTATGTAGCCATCGAGCACCTGCACCATCATTGCCTGGAAAGTAGCTGGGCAGTTTTCAGGCCAAATGCCATACCCGGAACTGGAAGCGACATCCATCTTGAGCAGTAAATGCTGTTTAATACCGTTCGTCTTGTTTCGCTGGTATTTGCCAGTAACCGCTGTGGAGCTCCAGAGATGTCAGAATTTTTGCGTGGCCAAGGCTGTTAGCACGTCTTTCACATTTATGAATGGTGGTGGAGCATTTTCGGTAATGAGGTCAAGAAGCCTGAAGTCAATGCAAAACCTCCAGGTTTCTAATTTTTAGTATCTAAAGTGATAGCAGAAATAATAGAACTGTCAGCATTTATTGTGTCTGTTCCTAGATTACTCATTGTTGGTGAGGTTGGTAGTGTTGAGGTGTAGTGTACAGTGGTTTTGACGGTGTTAACAGAATGCAATGTTCTGCCATGTTAGTGTGACACAGAGGGTCGGCGACATCGAAAAAAATCATGGTGTTCGTTGAGGAGGCATGGTATGATATCATGATACACAAGCTGTACAGCATGGTGTTAATCATCCAGTGGCACTTCCAGTATGCAACTCGTGGTTTGTGAGTCCAAGTTGTAAACAGCCTGGCGTTCCTGTTGGCCGAAATAGATTTGCCTACCAGCAGGTTCCACTGCAGTGTTTTACACCATTAGCCATGGCATTCTGAGTATTGCAAGCTGGTGCAAGTCATGCGAAATAAAATCTGATGTGGTGGTTTTAATGTCTCTAATGCGCACTGGTATTTTCACTTCCACTATGGTTTCACCAATATGAAGTTTGGTAGTTAACTGAGCAGTTTGGTTTGCTGGGTCAATTTTGCACACATCTACCAACTTTACTCATACAAAATTATGAGAAGCTGTGGTATCAATTAAGGTATGATGCTGATGATAATATAAAATGACTGAAATGCGAATGACTTGGTTTTTGTTACTGAAAATTTGAGGAAATAGTACCTGTTGCAGTGTCTGTCCAGAAACAGCACTAATCCCCTGGGGGTAGGTGACGTCTGGCCGTTCTACCTCTCCCATCGTTTCCCGACTTCGGTTTCCCATCACACTGCTGTTAAGGGCAGTTCGAACACTCATCATGCTAGTGCAAGAGCCTGCCGTCGCTGAAATGGCAGGCAGATGGCGGCGGTCCACACCCTGAGCGTGTTTGAACTGAGCCCCTTGGCTCCCATTTCTCCAGACCAGGTCCGTTACGAGAGGATGAGGTTTTCTGTGGTTATGAATCTTTTTTAGAGCTTTTAGGGTCCATGTCCTTCATAACCGGTCCCCCTTTTGCCACGTCTTCTCGGTACCGACACAGATGCGCGAAGTCGCGATGCGATGGTACAGGTGTTAATGCTGAAGTCTGTTCTAAAATCTTTATAGAGAGCATGGAGACATCCACTGAAAAATGGATGAGTGGGGCGAGCGCACTACAGAATTCTGGTCAATCTGTTCTGGCCACTACTTCCAGTACCTCCTTTGTTGACATGTGAGGGTGGTACATGCGCACTAAATTAATTTTTTGTGTAGACAACAGTTCTTCAGGTTTCTGGTTTTCTAGAATCTCGCGGCTGTGTGCTTGAAAATACATGAATGTTCCTGCGAAATGGCACACGAAGGCACTGCGAATCTCCTTCTATGTTATGCCGTAATGTGCAATGCAGCACCACCATTTTCGAGCACAAGAATTTCTGCGATCTCCCACACAGTTTGGCCAGTATTCTTTCTATACACCATTTCTCTGCAGTCGATTTGTGCAGTTGTGTATAAAAGCCCACAGGATCTTCTATGGGTAGGCTTGCAAATCCTAGCAGGGACTGGAAGCGGGCCAGTGTGGACATCAGTGCCTCTGCTGAGATACCACGTGGCTATGTTGTGACCTGGGTGGGCATGGCGCCATGCGGTCGTGTGGCCACGTGGAGGGGCAGCATGGAATGCGCTGCTGGAGGGGCAAGCAGAGAAGCTCGATCGTGCCGTCTCTGGAGTGGGTGTGGTAGCAGCGGCAGGCTGAACCCCAGCATGCACTGTTGACAGATGAATGACTCGTTCCTGGAATCACACCACTCGCTCTAGTTGATCCACTGACAATGGGCCTGCAGCCTGAAGCTTGCACAACATATGAACTCAGAGTTCCTCCCTTGACAGTTGGCTTGTTGACATCGCTCATTATAGTTGTTTTGGTTGTTGGCAGTGGCACTGAATGTTGCTGGTTGTGTTGTTGTGGGTACAACAAGTGGGCGTTTCAGCTCTTGACACTGCAAGAACTGGAAAATGTTTTCGGTGTAGACATTGGAGATTTCCTGTGGGGTCATGCACTTGTCATGGTTCACTTGGCAGCACCGTGTGCTCGCAAGGGTGGCTTGGCTAAGTCCATTACACCAACACACTTTGTTTTATTTTCTAACAGTTCTCCAAAATTTGGTTGGTTCAATATTTTTAAAGTTCACTGCGCACTTGCAGCTTGTTATGTAGCGTAAAGGGCTGATGGTACCTTGGACCTGACGAGGTCTCATACAACGATTACACAAATCGGCCATTTGGCCTGCTGTGTTACACACTACGGCCTCGGAGTACTGTTCACTATTGATTTTATCAATATCCTCTTGCATATGCTGGGCTTCTATGGGATTGTCAGATTGACAGGTGCTAGTTTTAAGTTGTACTAATGTGAAAGGATCTGGGTACAGTAGTGGACTCACACACATCAAGCACAATCGTTCCACTACTCCATTGCAGGTATGCCAGTTTATCAACCCTTTGTCATGTCGCGTTTGGCGGGGAAACTCCATTGTGCCCAGCTAATCTTCGCCAAGGGTCAAAGAACCACCCGGCCTGTGGCTGCCTCCTGTGTGTTGTGCATGGGAGGGGTGGCCAACCCGAGCAGAGAAGGGAGTAGTGCATCAAATAAACATGCTGCCATCTGTCTCCTCCCTGTCTCACCGGGGAGAGAGAGGGAGGGGGGAGGGGTAATTTGTGCTCCTCAAGATGGCGGTGTTAAGTCCCATTGCCGTTGTGGAGCTGGTTGGCTGGTTGTCGCCATGATGCTGTTGGTTTTCCCATGCCATTGTGCAGATCTTGCTGATTTATGCTGGAATGGACTCCATCGAGATGGACATTGAAAATTTGGGAAGCAGGAATTTTACCAGGAATTTTGAGAGGTTGGCCAAAAAAAAATACGTTTCCCCAGGAAAACTGGACATGTAAAAAAATTGCACTTGCAATAACAACAAAAGGTTTACACATTGAGTTTAGGCATATTAAAGGTTTTACGTGATTAGGATTTTAGGAAAAGCATGAGTAAGATTTCAGGAAGAAAATAGCCATACAGTTAGGAAAGCCACTTGTGTCAGGAAATGGTTTAGGGAAAATTGTAGTAATTCAGCCAAATGCAAGAGCAAACCATTTGATGAACTGTCGTGGCTTTGGTGAGGGGAGAAGTGAGGTTAGGTTTGTGGTACAGGTGTTGTAGTACTTACAAAAATGGAAAAGAGTGCCAGAGCATGAAATACTTATCCAGGGATGGGCCGATTGCCCACGTAGCCTCTCCTGATATCACCCCACGCAACGAGGTGACATCATTGGTAAAGTTGTTTAGTCCCGTGAAGTCCTGCCTATGCCTACCTACAAGGGTGTAGGCCCTCTGATACACCTCTTATTATCACATGAGACTGTTAAGTGGCCATCTCACACTCCAAAACCCTGTAAAGTCATGATCGAGGGTGAGGTGCATCAGTGGGTAGAAGACCACTAGTTAGGTTATGCAGCGGTGATGCGGCCGATAATGAAATAAAACAAGAGATCCCTTTCACTGATTTTACTTACTATTTATTCAACTATACGAGGCACTTACACGGTTCCAGCATTAAGGCGTGCTGGCAGCCCACACGGAAACCAGACATGTGGCCAATGAAAATAATTATGGGAGTTAAGTCCCCGGCACGTTTCGAGCTGGCAGGGCTGAGAGTAGCACTGCCCTGGGATAAGTAAAGAAATGAAGTGAATTAAGTTCCAGAACAAAATTAATAACTATTAATACAATAAAGACCGATACAGGATGTTGAAGATCCCGAGGGCACGTGGCACACATCCACTCCCTCAGCTCATGCAAAACCAACTTGCCGAGCATGACAGGCATGCTACCCCTGCTCGAAATTGTGCCAAGTGCATGAAAAAAATACACTAGCACATTTACTGAGAAAACAAATTCACACAAAAGCAATTACAAAGCACTACAATAGAAGAACACGTGACATCTATAATTTGCGTTATCAAATCCAGCATAAAAAGAAATTTAATTGTTAATAAGATTTATGTGCAATGTAATTTAAATATGCCACAGGGGTGTCTCTCCCAGTCTGTTGCTTGAATGTTAGCTTTGTTTATGTTGTAGCATTTGTTATTTAATTAGTGGAAATATCACTTGCACCCATATTTATGGAAATTTGGGGGCTGCAGCAGATGGCTCGACGTGGAAGAGTCCACTCTGGCCTTAAGAGGGGTGTGGGTAGCCATGCTCGAATATATGATTTACAAAGACAGTTTTGACTACGGCGAAAAAATATGGTTTTTTATGTGGTATTAAACCCAAAAATTACTGAATACTAAGACACACTCGCTCTACACACAACACACTCATGGGGGACGTAGATAGCGTAGCAGGGAGGGGGGCAAACAGGGTGTTTTATGTACACTGTAACCACTTTGTCCCCCTCGCTACATTCATTTCCCCGACATTATTCTTACTTGGGGCGTCTCTTAGCAGTATTCGTCGGCCCGAATTTTCACACCCTCAAAACATCTCTCTTGGGGGCATGGAAGCGGGATGGTCACCTGTCTGTGACAGTACCCAGGTTGTAGCAGAGGGGTGGACCACTCTGATGCATGTTCTATGCATAGAAGCCATGTAGAGGGTGACCGCCATGTTCGGGCCAACTGCTTCCAGTAGAGGGCTCGTCAAAGCTGCGCTGTTATAGTGGGACAAATAGGCTAAGGGAGGAGGGACATAGCATGTAACATTTTTATTATAAAAACAATCTTAAATTACCCAACTAACAAGGTTTAGAAACATCCAGTCTGTAAATAAATACATGCAATTGCTACAAATAAAAAAAAAGTAATTAAAGTAAAAACATACTGTCTTTAACACACCCCTCAGTTACAATATATGTAGGCCTATTCACAAAACAAGCACAAATATATGTTCCAGCTCAGGAACTCAGAAATAACCACGTTTATTGATTGTCTTTGGAGGATCGATGGATCCTAAGACATCCTCCCAACTGTACTCCATAATGTTAACTGGTTAAGGCCACTTTCAAGATGTTGCAGATAATTGCATTGAATATATAAAAAGGGAATCTGAAATACAACTATGTATTCTATTAGGTAATTGGCAATTACTAACTCGCCTTTCTCTCTCTTGATAGGTTGCCTCTTTGGTCCATTGCCAAACATTTCGTCCTCGCTTTCTTCTTAACAACTCGACGAATCGTTAAGCTCAATGGTTTCACTTTATGATTAGCATTATAAAAAGGATATAGTCATGCAACTTGTCTTGCTCTGCCCATTTGTTTTATTTCCTTTTAATATTGTTTTATTGGAATTTTTATTTGAATTGCCTGATTCACTATGATCTATCTTATAGATTTCATGAGCAATACTTAGCACATTTTATTAATATAAAATATCATGGGGTTACTTTGCACCACTTCCATGTTTTTTACAAAGTATCCGAATGACCCTCATCATTAACTCTCTGCTGGGTTATGGCACCAGGCAATCAACACTCAACCAGCCTTGGGTAACCTCGACCACATCATATACATAATGGTGGTAGTATAAATGCCAATCAAGTTTTAAACACATGCTCCTTGGCAGAGAGCGAATAAAGTTGCTTGGGTTGCAGGTAGGTTAGGTCCACTGCACAAGATAACTTAAACTTCACATAGTCCTAATGTACCAGCCTAATATTCCCTTATTTCTCACATTCGGGTCTAAATACAATTTGAAAACTAGAATACCCTGTAGTTTCCCAGGCTAGCTGGCTGGGGTTTAGCATGGGGTTCTCTATGAGTTAAGATATTGATATTTCAACATACAAGTACGTAGTTCAAAAAAATCTATATTTCATTATCAAGTCTAATACCAAATGCAATCAAAATAGTGGAAGCGCTCAGCCTCCTACAAACAGGAAAACATCTAGCTGCTAACTCGGTTCAACCACCATTCTCCTTTCTGCTTCAGAAACTCCCTGTCTCGAGACCCTGTGCGAGTCCATATTGTCGTGTACGAGTCCACTATTAACCAATAACAATAAGAATTTCATTTTATGCCCTTATTCGGAGTCCTCTTGATTCACCCCATTCTAAGAACTCTTCGAGTATGTCACCCATCACAAGATCAATCGAGGCACGTAGGCCATCCCTCAACAATAATTACAGAAAACACTCCTGCAATAAGATATTTTCATTGTACAGTCTCGGCATTAAGTTCTAATCATATGGTACACCCAATGATTTGCAGGGCATGGGATACACACATATCAACCTTTATATTAATATTACTTACGGT
Organism: Clitarchus hookeri; assembly: GCA_002778355.1. Taxonomy (NCBI): domain Eukaryota; kingdom Metazoa; phylum Arthropoda; class Insecta; order Phasmatodea; family Phasmatidae; genus Clitarchus; species Clitarchus hookeri. The sequence continues at coordinate 427,565 of NQII01000738.1, forward strand.
CTTAATTATAATTCCATACAATCAAATATTTACATGATTGTGACTATAAAACATATCGAGCACTGCAAAAGTTGGCGGTTCACTTCACTTCCCCCCAATATAGAAGAAATAGATCACCATTTGTGATTGTATTTCACATTTATCTTCAACTATTTATAATGTATCATTTTTCATTTATTATTCACACTATTGGTTCTCTTCTATTACACAACATATTTACATAATAACCTTATCATATAATGCTGCCTGGGATTGTCTGTAGTTTCCTTTCACAGAGTTCACTAGTCTATACAAAATCATATGAGCCCATGGTCATCCAGAATAGATTCATATCCATCACAATGGCTGGTGAACTAACAGCATTTACAAGTGTGGGTTGGAAGCAAACAGAAGCATAGTAGATGGATTATGAGGACTTTGGCAAATCGGGACCTGCGACCGGAGCATTGGAGCTGTTCGGGATCTGTCATTCCGGTCGGCTGGCAGACATCTTGGATCCAGGTGATCCTGACCTTGACTCCATTGATATTTGACCTTGAAAACCCAAAAAAAACAAAACAATCAAAAAAATTCAAAAAATCCCAAAACATTATAAAAAATATGTAAAATATGTAAAAAAATTATTTAATATCTATAAAAAATATATTTAAAAACCTAAATTTCCAGAGGTATCCCACACTCCCCACTGTCCATACTGATTCCACCATCTTGTTAGGTACAATCCACAATATTGGTAGGCATCACAGCTACCATCTGCCATTTTGGTCGGTGTAGTCTGCAAACATGATAGGTGAAGTCCACCATTTTGGTAGGCATCACAGCAACTACCCACCATCATGGTAGGTGCAGCCATCCACAATTTTGGTCGGTGCAGTCAACCATATTGGCAGGTGCAGCCATCTGCCATCATGGTCGGTGCAGTCTGCCATCTTGGTAGGCATCACAGACACCGTCCGTCATCTTGTTTTTTTTCGCTTGTAATTTGTTTATACATTACTGGAGTTTGTCTCTCACCTTCGTTCGACCAACATCGTGACTTTTTCAATGTCTAATTACTTGGTTGTTTTCGGAAACCTTCGTTCCACCAATTAGTAAGTTCCCCTCCACCGCCTTCCAGTGTATTTAATTGCTCCATCAATGTTTCTCATTGGCTAATTACTCGGGTGATTTCAGAAACCTTAGTTCCAACCAATTGTGGCCTACTTTAATCGCGAGGGAGGACTAAGGAGGGACGAGAAAAATATTCTGTACAAGGAAATTCCGACAATGCTGGATTCTGCCATTATTCCCTATCACCTTGTGTATGTGTGTAGAAAATGCCAAGAGATGGCCATTCGCAATTCGTGCCCAATTGGAACGAACTTTGTAGACCTTCACAGGCATTGCCGCTGCCTGCCGTTTCGACAGCTCGTCGAGACATAAACCACTAGACTTCGCGAGTGCCAAAATCAAAGATATTTATTTGCTCTGTGCAACTTTGAAACCCTAAAACGGTGAATTTATGATAACCCATGATACATTAAAAAATAAATACAAGAACCCATGGGGGCATTTAAAAAAATTATGTCTCTCATGCCCTGTAAGAATCAGAGAGGAAACACACATTAAAAAATTATACCTTTTATTAGCTAAAGAATAATAATATTGTGATGTGTGATAAATAAATGTGTTTAAAAATATTTTTTTTATCTCGAGTTATGCCCTGTTCGTAACTCTCGGTTTAAGGTGGGGAGGGGTAGCGAGCTCGCATTCGATGCATTAATGAATGCGATGGGGATGGTCTGATGTTTCCTTTATGGTGTGCTACCCTATTGGCACCTTGCTGTTCCCGGATACCTGAGCGATACATTGCCGCTATGCTGGATTGGTCGAGGAGCAGTTGGTGACCAGACTCTTCATCACTAGACCCCAAGAAGCCTGGATCTTACCCCGTGCGATTTTTTTTCTGTGGGGCTGCAAAAAGGTTCAAGTGTTTCGTCCACTATTGCTGTCTGACATTGACGACCTCAAAACGAGAATTATGGATGTCATCCAAACCGTAACACCAGACATGCTGACAAGAGTGTGGAACAAGTTTGATTATCGTGTAGATGTCGTTGGGCCGCTCGTGGTGGTCACAAAGACTTCTCTCTTTCTGAGAAAACTCATCTATTACACAGTCATAAAATTTTGTTCACTCTAAATGTCATACAGCAAATCTTTTTCAATGGACAATAATGCTAGTTTTGAAAGTCTTTCTTGTTGTTGTGTGCTGTGGCTGTAAATCTTTATTCTATTCAGTGCTGAAAAACTTCTTTCTGTGGAGGCACCAGTGTTGGGAATAGTTTTGTTAATTTGCACACCTTAACCACTTCTTAATATGCTATATCTAAACTGTATGAAAAGATGAAAAATAAAACTTTGCTTACATTTTTGCCTGAAAATTCTGGGGATATATAAAATGTAACAAGTTGTGCTCGCAGTGCAACAACATCAAAAAGTTACTATACATATTTAACACAGACTGCAAACTAGTTTCAGGAAAACATTATTGATGTTTTTTTTTTAATTGCTTGGCTATAGAAGCTGTAAAAAGTGCAGAGATTCCAAACTGAAAAATATGTTGCTCATTTGCTGAAAAACTGTGATAATAATTTCATAATACAGACGCCTACAAAATGTTTTAAGATCTCGACCATCACTGCACTTTAAACCTTTCTTGTTCAACTCTTGTGTTTCAGCTTCTGATTCGACATTTGTTTGCCCCCAAAAAGTTTCAAAACAGTTTCGTTTTGTTTGCAGTAGGTTAAAGAGCTCCTTTACTTTTGTAGTGAAGTACCCAATGTCATGTAGCTTGGTTTGAGGAATACTGTACAAACCATCTGTATGAGGGAAAATGTCGGCAAAATCCTTCAAAATAAAATTGAAATTGAAGTCGTTCAATGATGCTAGAAAACCTTTAGCAATTGAGACAGATTCCTGGTCCCAGTTTTCTTCAGGGTCATTGATTTGCTACAACCGACAAATAGGATCGTCTCCGTATTCATGTACTGGGCCAACTAAATGCGACTTAAAATTCCAGCGCGTAGCTGAAATTCGTGACAATCTCTTATTTACCACTTCATCAAGGGCATTTGATCGTTTTGTGGATTTTGCAAAATATGCAGCCAATCCACTCAATGTACTGAAAAAAATTCTGCATTCTTTTATTGAGGATGAATATTGTGACAACACCAAATTTATCCTGTGAGCCTTGCAACGAACCAAAATTGTCTGGGGACACTTTTTGTCCCAGTTTCGCCAGTAAGCCATTCAAACGACCAGCCATAACAGCAGCACCATCATAGCTTCGAGCTAACAGTTTTTCTCGCAGCTGTAATCAGCCACTAATTTTCCAAAAATGTTGCAATTGGCCTCAGCAGAGCGATTTTCAGAGAGATCAAGAAAACCTATAAATCTTTCTTGAACTTTACCATCCTCCTCAGTGAACCAAAATATGCAGGAAAGTTGGGCCTGATTGCTTATATATTTTGTTTCATCAAGCTAATAGAAACAAATGTAGCCTGTTCAATTTCATTTTTTATGTGTTCGCTGACAATACTGGATACATTAGAAATCAAATAATTTTTAATTACATTTGGCAATCTTGTAAAAAACTTAGGAAGTTTCAAGATAAGGTTTCAAAGTTAAATCATACTGACTGATTAAGTTTATTAGTTCAACATAATTCCTTTTGTTTCTTTAATAACGTTCCTGCTTTGCTAGATAACAAACAACATCTACAAAATGTCTCATGATTTCTCTGTTCTTTTTAACAAGTTTGTTGTGTTGTTGATGACATATTTTCTTTTGTCACTAAGTAAGTGGTCAATTCTAATTTTGCCAAAGGTTTTCTCACTAACAATTGTTTTCAAATGAGTCTGGGACAATCAATGCTTTGTGCAAATTGCCCATATCATTGTAAACAGTGCTGCTCCACACATTTTTTTCTTTGTAAAAAGCATAAATGGCCAAAAAATTAGTTTACAAAGAAATGGACAGCCCATAAACCACTCATTTTGCGAATACAATTTACTATTAAAATGTCTTACAACAGATTTTCCTGCAGTTATTATGTTTAGTGCTGGAGTCGGTCTCCTCACCGCCAAAATTTATTTCAAAAGTAAAATCAGTCTTCAAAATAGTACAAAATATCAGTGACGCTGTGCTTGGCTGGTGCAGTGTTGAGGGTCCTGTTCCATCCTGGACAGCATAAGCTATGAAACTCGCATCATACATTACAGGGATATGACATTCAAACACTAGGAATTGCAGCACTGTCACACATCCAAAACGGAAAAATGTACATTACACTGACACAATCTTTATTCTACACTGGTGTAGCACATTAAAAACCTCCCTTGAAAGAACAAAATGTGTTTTTTTTAACACTCGCAGCAACCCCGAAATGTAAACATACTGCTGGTGCAGGATCAGTTGCTAGGCCTTCAGCAGTCCTTGGCCAATCATTTCCGAAGTAGCCTCAAAAAGGCACAAGATCCCTTCCCGACCATAATGTTCTCATGACAACCAGAACCAAAAAAGATGAAGAGAAAGTGTGAACCAAGGGAAACGAAAACACAGTAAAACAAAACCCGAAGCCCTGGCCGCCGGGCCATAGAGAGAAGTGTGCGTGTGAGATAGAAATATATTTGAAGCAAAGAGGTCTTTCGTGGCCCGCAGGAGCAAGAATTCACACATGCAGAAAATTTAAATTAGAATAAATATGGATTCTGGGGACTAGTAAATAATACACTGAAGAGCCAAAAACTGGTACACCTGCCTAATATCGTGTAGGGCCCCCGCGAGCACGCAGAAGTGCTGCAATACGACGTGGCATGGACTCGACTAATGTCTGAAGGTATGCGGGAGGCAATTAACACAATGAATCCTGTACGGCAGTACACAAATCCACAGAAGTGCGAGGCTGTGGAGATCTCTTGCGAACAGCACGTTGCAAGGCATCATAGTGTTCATGTCTGGTGATTTAGGTGGCCAATGCAAGTGTCTAAAGTGAAAAAAGTGTTCCTGGAGCCACTCGGTAAAAACTCTCGATGTTGTAAGGAGTCGCATTGTTTTGCTGGAATTGTCCACGTCCATCGGAATGCACAATGGAAATGAATGGGTGCAGGTGATCGCACAGGATACAAACGTACCTGTCACCTGTCAGAATCGTATCTAGATGTATCAGGGGTCCCATTTCAAGCCAACTGCACACATCCCATATCATGACAGAGGCTCTACCAGCTTGAGCAGTCCCCTGTTGAAATATAGGGTCCATGGGTTCATGAGGATGTCTCCATGCCTGTACACGTCCATCCGCCCGATACAATTGAAAACGATACTCGTCAGACCAGGCAATGTGTTTCCAGTCATCAACAGTCCAATGGTGGTGTTGGTGGGCCCAGGCGAGGCGTAAAGCTTTGTGTCGAGCAGTTAACAATGGTACAGGAGTGGGCCTTCGGCTCCGAAAGCCCATTTCAATTATGGTCCATTGAATAGTTCACACGCTGGCACTCGTTGATGCCCCTGCATTGAAATATGCGCCAATTTGAGAAAGGATTATACATCTGTCAAGTTTAATTATTCTTGTCAGTCGTCGTTTGTCCCATTCGTTCACGATATTTGTATGGCCACAGCGATGTAGAAGATTTGATGTTTTATCGTATTCCCGGTATTCACAGTACACTCGTGAAATGGTTGTATGCGAAAATCCAAATTTTTTTTCGCTACTATAACACCACCTTAAAACTCACTTAAATCTTGATAACCTGCTATTGTAGCAGCAGTAACCGATCTAGCAACTTTGTCAGATGCTTGTTGTCTGATATATGCGCTGCCGACCGCATCGCTTTACTGTTATTGGTTTCGTACCTCTGTTATTAGCATACACATGCCTATTCCAATTTTTTTGGCTCTCCAGTATATATATTACAGCCTTAGCACAGGGTAAGTAGTACTTACCTAGGGTCCATTGAATACATAACACTTGCTGCTGGCACCTCACACAGTGCTGCTATTGTTGTCAGAGGAGTATAGCAGCACCACAATTGCATCATCGACGAGCCGCCAAGATGCCACAATACCAGCATCCCAATGCTACCAATCACCATTCTCAGTTCTGGCCATGCTTAGAGCATGGTCCATCCTACTGTCAGAAACTGTAGACACCTGCTGCATGCAGTGTCGAAAGGACTCCCACACATCGTAGGGCTTGAGGGGGGTGGAGGTGCATTTAATCCCAACCATTACTTTCCACAGAGGCCATGTCGACCATCGCGCACCATCTACCATCTCAAGTAGGAACTATCATTACCAAGCACCTGCTGTGCGCTGCCTGACCAAAGGCCATGCACCCAATACAGACATCTCAAGTCACTGTAGAAACTAACTGTGCTACATGGCATACTTTCTGAGAAACGTATTTAAGTTTCCTAACTGCTATGCTATAATTAGCCTAATTAATTATTACACTCAAGCAAATGAATGTAGTATTTTCCCTGCATTCCACCACAGCAGTACATTTGTGAAGCAATGACCATGTGGTCGTGGAATCTCAAAAACCAATGTAACATTTTACAAATAAAACTAGTGGATTGTTTATCTACCATTAAATGGACATTCCAGCTGCAAGTAATGTCATTTTCAATTGCCATGAATAATTAATTAAAATAATATAATTTCACTCTAGCAGTGGGACACCAAATCCAAACTGAGCCACAATAAATTATTTGTAACTTTTCACGTAATTTATATTATTGAAACACTGGGGTATCATGCAGCATATGCATGGAGAGAGCGATGTAATCGAGTGTTATTAATAAGAGTGCCACCCAGCTTGTTATTTGTAAGACCCCGAAATGAAAAAGGGTGACGCGACTCTCCTTACTCAGGGTCGTGCACCTTTCGGCCGTGATACTGCAGATCCTATACCAGTGCGCGATATGGTGGGAGGCTATCACAAAGATATTATTAAGGGCATATCTAGGTCACTCTGTTGTTGCTAAGGCCACGGAAATGCAACGAAAACTTTTGTCAGAGAAAACTGCAGAGTGTACTCAGACAGAAGCACACTGGGGAGCTAAATGTGAATTTAAAAAATGTACACAATACTTAAACTTCGCATGCGATGTTAACTGGTTGCTTATCACGTACAAACACGTGGTTTCACTGCTCAGTTGTTGCCAGACAATACATTTGCAGAAATTACTTGATGCAGGACCACATCCTGCCCCTCAGACTATTTGCCAGGCTGTGCATCCACTGCATCAACCCGCACCAGTGTATCAACAGTTCTCCGCCAGTACCGAGAGGAGTGTAGTGCGAGAGTATCAAAGTGCAGAGTAGTGTAGCGCAACAACATACCACCCTCTCTGCCAGACAAGGGTGTATAATGACGGACAAAGTAAATGTAAATTATGGGGCACTTAAATGCCTTTAATTAAAAGGAAAAAAAGATTCACCAAGCATGTGAAAGTTAAAAGATGCACCTGTAAGTGCTTCATTTCTTTATTTCGTTTATTTACAAATTCATTTATTTCTCATATCAGTTGTTTGTCCCTCATTTCACCGGATTTACACCTAAATTGTAATTTGATGGAACCACACGTCCACAAGTTCCTTGTGCCCACACTGACTGCCGCAGTCACAACAAATACACCAGCAACACCAGGGCGCACCAATCATATCAGGCCTTGAGTGCATGATGCGGGTCGACAAGAACGGAACTTGCACCTTCTTGCCGTCAAGGAATATGCAACTCAAGAGACCACCGTACTCATGTATTACAAGAGGTGACTCTTTTTATATATAGGTACGTGATCCGAACGGTGTTTACCCCAAAGCCACAGCCGTTGGGCGCACTGGCAATTGGCTGTTGCATCATCGCAGCTCGCACAGCTAAATACGACACAATGCACCACCGGGTGATGTTAACTGCCTTGTAGGCTAGAGCTTAAGAGATAAGTGCCCCAAAGTGTCATTCAGTAGTGTACAGAATTTTCACAAACATATTGAACACAGTCACCGCATTCAGAGCTAGAGCCAGGAGTGTTTTTCATTGTATAAATAGCAATCAAGCATGGCATTCCACACCCCTTTGCACAGGTGGACTCGTCCATCCCCTCAGGAGACAGCCACCTGGCAACACTGTAGCCAGTGTAATTCAAATGCGTCATCGGAAGTGATATAAAAAAACCTTTATGAGAAAACATAATAACTTATTTAAAGTGTATTTATACAAGAGTAATTATGTTTTCTAATATGGAGATTGCCTATAAAGGCCTCCAACATTGTAACAATTCATTTTATGTGGTTACATCCCCATCAACTTAACAACTTAAAACATTAACATACATAGGTTATTTAAAAGGTATGATACCAATGTTATTAATTTAATTCACACAATATTTTTTTATTATAATCACATCACAGAGTGTTAATGTAATGTTTCATCATTCGGTGTTTGAGGATGGTTCTCGTCACTCGTGATGACAGCGAACATGACTCGCCCCAGTTAGTCTCAGCACCCGGACAAGACCGGCAGCATTGGTCGCCTGCTCTGCGAGCCTCCTCAGTACCTGCATATGGGCTGCATTAATTTAACTACAATAGTAATATATCAGTCACCGGAACATTTGTATTATCTTTAATGTACTGAGGGGAGAGCCATCCGCACTCTCACCTGAGAGCTCAAAGCAATCGCGTCTCAATATAAGACCACGTGTATTTCACCGCATAAGTCCTGAGTCCATTAGTATGCACCATTCACACATTATTCAACTGTAGCAAGGACAGTGAATAAACCGCTCAACCAAGTGAAATCAGTGTCAATTCATTGTAAGGCATCCTTTGTAGCATCACCCACATTTTGTTAACATCTTTCAGGCGTACGAGACGACCTACAGTCTCGCCATCAGATATAACAAGTTCAACCGTAAATATGCAACACCCGTCAACAAACTGACGGAGGATTACCAGGGTCCCCATGGGCCATCTACCGGACGAACCTCATAATTAGCTCACCAATGAGTTATGTCGTCGGGCAATATAACATCCAACCAGCCCTGGTGTAACCTCGCCGACGTAAAATTGTTTATTTGCAAGGGAATATTGTGCATCTATTTTGTTCATATTCATTCAAGAGTTTATGTTAGTTTCAATTGTTGCAAGTTCCAGCAAGCAGAAAGTAGTGCAGGGCAAGCCATGAGCCACCATAGTTCATGCTGTGCAAATTCGGCAAATCCATTTGTCATCTAGTGTCCCAAGTGGTCGGTCGATTCACATGTACGCTCCTTGTGAACTCAACTTCTGTGCACAGATTTGTTTGCAATAGTAAAATAATTCTTGGAACCATTTTCACTTTATTTTTCACCAGGACTTGCATCTCCTGGGGAAGTATAAAATTCACAGTAAATCCATCGTAGCCATTCATGCTCTTTTTACAGTCTAGCCTATCTGGCAGGCCCCAGACCATAAACCGCATAAAGTTTTCACCTAGTGTAATGTAAAGTTTTTTGTGCCAGGATAATTACATGCAAGTTTTCAGACTTCGTGTATATTATTTCAAGCACTGTCTTCGGTCGTTTAGGGTTTTGGGTCCGCTACAGTCAGTTTAACTAATTCCATATTAGTCATCTTAGTTATGAGCTTGCTCAACTCAGAGTTTTTCACATTTGAAAGAATGTGTGTCAGCCTGAATGTGCCCACTTCACTACAGCATAAGTATCAGGCATTAGGAACATCTGATTCTTCTGTCCAGATGGGGTTATTAAACAATTCACCATGAGACTATTTATGTTTTGGCGAATGGCCCACCATACCCCGAGATCATTATCAGCAATCATCGACACCACTTGCCGATGGTGTCTGGCACCTAGTCGGGTATCCTTATCACAAAACCCACCTAAAAATTTTTGCACTGCCCCTCAAAGTCCCATTAACCCAGCACCATCCAGCCAACAGGCATTAATTGTCGCATTTCCATGAGGCATACCTTTCCCTCGACATTCCTTTACGTGTTTCCCCCCAGAAAACAAAATTGTTCCGAAACTTCAACCTCTCTTTGAGTATTTTTCCCACTTGCTTCCCCCCTCAAAAACCTCAAGACAAAAACCTCAAGAGCATGTCAGGAACAGTGTGATTAACATGTGATAATGCTCTGACATCAGCCATATGCTATAACATTGCCCAGAGACACCACATCACATGGCGTAAAATATTGTCAAAATCAACTTCGCAACTGCCATTACATATCCAGTGCAGGTCACGTGTAACGAGCGAGGCGTCATCATTTATACCCCTCCAGTACTATGAACTATGCAGCAGAGCAGGAGGGTGCACCTGTACTCACCACCTTCCGCGGTGCATCACAAGAAAGTCAGCTGAGAGTATCGATTGGGGCAGCAGGCCATGTGTGGAAGCGCACACCCTCTCCACCACCGGTTGGTACACCCCTCCAAGCGACCGCTGGGAGGACTGCCACTAGGGGTCGACCGTTGCCTTGACCCCGAACATCAGGGTCGGCTGCAATGCCACTATCATTAACAATGGCTGGCCTGACACCTGAAGGTTTCCCAATGTCTCTGTGTTGGTAATGCATGCGCTCGACTCCACTGGCTGTAGTGGTCAAATACGAACTTGGTACAACATATTGCAAGTGCGCTCGTAAGAAAAGCCCAACGAGCAACCGCTCCACAAACAACCACGAACACATTGACAGCTCCGATGTGATAAACCAAATTCAAAGCGAGAGTGAATTCAAAGTTTTGGACAATACCAGCCAACAAAGTTCAAACATTCAGTTTACATTTAACAAAATTTTGTGTGCCAGTTACTATGCACGGTCCAGGGTATCCCTAATCTAAAGTTTACCTTGTACCTACAGCATTATCATTCAACTGCGACCAAGCTCGCGACCATACAAAGGAAACTTTCAGTGCTCACAGTACTACAGCAATAACAAACAACTGAACACTTCTACCATCTGCAAAGATTTGTTGACTGGTCCAGACTGCCAACCAACACAATGTCACCACCCAGTGTGTACAGGGGGTGAAAGCAATGACATGTTGAAAAACAGATTGTGTGAAGTGTAATTAAAAGAGCAATGTTTGCAGCCTGGCGAGAGACCGACAATACAAGAAGGAATATTAATGTGTCGGAAAGGAACAGCAGTGGCAGACACAGCACCACAACTATTACATGCTAACAGCATGTACATGGCAGATGTACACAAAGCAGATCCACTAGCACATTCCACACCTCACCAGCTGGCCTTGACTTCAGCACCTCTTCTTCTTCTACAATCTGCACCTTACATACTGCCACTCACCGCCTGCTTTCCCATGCCTGCCTTCCAGCAACAGATGATTCCAGTGTTACCAACCCATACTCTGCAATTTCCGCAACCAAATCTGGTGACACAGTTCCCCACTCCCAACTTGTCCCACCATATGCGAACACATGGTCACAAATTAGCGAAAGGCAACACTAAACTCTGCAGGCATCCCAACTCTTGCAGCTGGACCAACCAGTGTTACCAAGCCCGCGATTTCAGTCGCTACCCACCTATGTGGGATCACCTACAGTGGACCAATCAGCATTCCTGTATGACTGTACAGCACACCTGCAAAGCTATGGGATATGCATGGAGAAGTTGCTTAGCTGCATCGGAATGCAACTCTCCTGAGAAGAGCTTTCCTGGTGGTAATCTATCAATCACTAGGTCTACAGTGTGAGGAGTTCCTCGATGCTTTCCAGTGCTGCTTTGGAGGAGCATTCGCATCACTGCAAGCACAAAGCAAATTGACATTAGAAGAACAACAATCAATGGAGCAATTAACTAAATTTATCACCAGAAAAACACATCTTGTCAGATGTTTCCACTTACACCTGCCAAAGTGCGAAGTGCTTAAAGTGGTGGCAGAAAAAGTGCGCCCCGATTACCGTGTAGCGTTGTTACCACTTCTCAATAGCCTAGAGTGTGCCACAATAAACATGGTGCGAAATATGTGCCAGATGCATCGCGAACGGGAACCGAGTGCCGCTCAATGGAGCCACAAGCAATGTCAGAACGGTGTGAAGGGACTGGATGTAGTGCAAAAAGGTGCTAAAACACACTCTTTCGGTCAACAACACAACAAAAATTCCAGTGCAGGTAATAGAGCAACAAAAATTAGTGGTGCAAGTGGCAAAAAAACCATAGTACAACCGACAGTGTGTGAAACAAAAATGTGAAGTGGGACAGAAGCCAACCACTGCCAACTCTGTGATGTTATTGTGATGGTCAGGAGTACCATTAGCACAGTGCATGCCCTAACTATCCTCACCTCAAACAAACAATCATGCAAGTAGCAATTCTGGAAACAGGAAGCAAGGGTAAACGAGCTGGACGTTCCAGACACCCTAGTTATGGACAACATTACCGACTTGACACAGCAATAAGCACTAATTAACCAGGCTCGTAGCAGTTATTCACAGTTTATCCACATGTTAGTGTTTATTAATGGTCATCATTGCCACACATTAATGGAAACTGCTGAATCACATATCTTCATACAGTCTAATTTCGTGCATCCTACAGGCATTACTCCAACCATTCATGTAATTCGTTTAGCCACAAATCAACTCACAGGCTACAGTGATGGTTCGCATACATGATCTAGAAACAATAACCACAGCAGTTGTTACCATGGACATTAAGGAAGATGCCATCCTTTGTGTACAATGTCTTACTGAACAAAATAATATAGTTGAACCTGCTGCTCGCATCCATTTCGGCATTGCATAATACATAACCTTGACTGCCTACCAGCCGATACAGGTCCAGCAGTTTCACTACAAGACCTTGACAAAAATATACCGCCCAAACACTAGGCAGCTTTTCAGTGGCTCTTTGTAGAGCATCGAGACATGTTTCTAGCACACTACGCACTTCATTGAACCACAGTAGATGAGCATACCATACCACTGGTGCAAGATAGGCCTATATACACTCTGCCATGCAGTTATTTTCTGCACCAAGTGCGAATTATTAAACAACAAATTCAAGAAATTCTGAATGACAATGTTATTGAAACAACCAATAATAACTTCAATTCTGCCATAACTCTGGCACCAAAAAAAAACCGCATGTAGAGGTTTTGTGTAGATATTCGGCCAGTGAGCCAAGCTACATGTAATGCGTTACCACAATTCATCAGCATCAAAGATGCCCTCAGTTCATTGGCGCAAGCTAAGCTCATTTCATCCCTTGACATCAAGAATGGCTATTGGAAAGTCCATGTAGAGCTTGAAGACTATGGCAAGACAGCTTTCATGGGCCCCGATGGCAGGCGTTTCTAGTTTTGCACCATGCTGTTCGGACTGAAGTGTGCACCGTCCACATTCCAGACAATGGTGGTAATAGTTATGGTTGGCCTCACAGGCGAATTCACACTCGCCTACATGGGCGACACGGTGATATGTTCGGCAATTTGGGAGGAGCCCTTACACCACCTGTCACTTGTGTTCGAGAGGTTCGCCATCAACGGCCTCACGTGCACAATTGCGAAATGCCACCTCAGAAAGACCATCATCGACTTCCTGGGGCATGTCGTCGACCAGGAAGGCTACAAGCCCAACCCCGAACAACTACAGTTGATAGACGAGTACCCACCACCATGTATTCATAAGCAGCTCCGGAAGTTCTTTGGGCTAATAAACTGGATCTGGCAGCACATCCAGAACTTTGTCATCATCACCGCACCACTCACATACCTGCTGTCAACCCAGCATGTGACACCCCAGCCGACGACGCCTTCCAGCAAATCAAGTCACGTTCCCGAGTGTGCCCGACCTTGGCGAGGTACGCCACCACAAAACGACTATACCTGCATACCGATGGCAGCCAAGAAGGATTTGGTGCAGTGCTTTACCAGTGTCCTGACAATGTCAAACATCACGTTATAGACTTTGCTAGTTAAAAGTTCGGATCACATAAATAGAGGTACAACATCAACGAACACAAGTGCTTAGCCATGGTATGGTCCATGAAAGAGTACAGAGCATGCTTGTAGTACCAGCGCTTCATTCTTCGGACCCACAACCGCTGTTTTTCTGATCCCACACCATTCGCGAGGCACACAGCAAGCTGTACTGGTGGAAATTGCTTCTCCAGGCTTACAACTTGGTCGTGGACCATATCCCAGGAAGCGAGAACCAACTAACAGATGCACTGTCTGGGACGTAATATGCCTACTCGTGATACAAGACGACACAGAGTGAGAGGCAATTTTACCACCAAAAATGTGCCAACCACTGAGTGAGGTAAGTTTTCAACAAATAAACGCCACTAACAATTACTTCACTGTGCGTGACCTCTACTGAGTCGTAGTGCAAGCGCAGCTGGAGTGCTCACTATATCGCGAGCAGAAAGACCATTTTTCCCAGCAAGCAATCGTGTGTTGCCATGTAACATGACGTGGTGGCGAGGTTACTAGGGCTAGTTTAATGTTGGATTTGCCCGGCGCTGTAGCTTAAATCGGTTTTGCTAATGATGGGGTCGTTCGGGCGACGGCCCAGGGACCCTGGTGCAACCTCTGTCAGTTAGTTGCTTGGTTGTCACGTACTCACAGTTACACTCTTTACCTATAGAGGCAAGACTGTGGGTTGTCTAGTACGCCTGAACTATATGAATGGAAAAACTGGTGATGCTAATAAGGCTGCCCTACAATGACTTGACACTATTTCACTTGTTGAGTTGTTTATTCATTGCCTTTGTTACAAATGAATAATGCATGAAAGATATACCAAAAATGGCCTCAGCCCATACATGTCGATAACAAGTGGTTTTTTAATGTTGAAGACGTGATTGCATTAAAAACTCTCCGACGATAGTGCGGTGGCTCTCCCCTCCGTACATTAAATTAGAATACAAAGGATCCAGTAATTATGATTATACTATTACAGTCAATATCATTACATCTTACATGTTGGTACTGAGGGCCTCGCAGAGCGACAGACTTACACCGCCGGTCTGGTTCTGTTGCTGAGATGAACTTGGGCGAGAATGGAGTCGGCTTCCGCCACAAGTGGCCCGAAGCCGAAGCCAAGCTGTGAAAAGATGAAACACAACATGACATAACACACATAACATCCTGGAACAGGATTAGGTGACAACAAATTATATGCATTAAATTGAACATAATTACTCTTAAGTAATTACTTTTTAAACGTTATTACATTTCTCATAAGTGTGTGTTATTCACTTTCGAGGATCCGCTTGCATTACACTAGCCACAGCGTTGCCAAGTATACAATGAAAAACATCTCTGGCTTGGCTGTGTATGCGACGATGGTTTTTATGTTTGTTGTTATTAGGAACACTGATAAATTACACTTTGTAGTACTTTTCACTCTCTTGCTGGCCCACAAGCCAGTTGGTGTGGTGTAGCTGGTGCAGTTGAGACGACTGCGGCAGTCAGCTCATGAACACGTGGCTCTCGTCAAATATATAGCTGTTTAGAAACATGTCCACCTAATCATGAGGTGTGGATACTGTTTGTTTTCCCCAGTGTAAGAGAGCAGGTACTGAGATAGGTGCACGACAGCAATGTGGCAGGACACTCGGGGACAGAGCAAACAATTCACAACATGCATGAACATTTCTTTTGGCCTGGACTAATCAAGCACGCATGCAGATACATGCAACACTATGTCAAGTGTGACCAATTCATAGCATTGGAAGCTTACAGGGTACAACAGACACGACTGTCCTTTAAGCCTTTCGAGATGGTGTCCCTCAACCTTATGGAGTCCTACCACAGGTCCTCAAGGCGGAAGAGGTTCATCGTGGTGGTCACCGACAACTTCTCCAGGTAGGTCGAGACATATCCCAACAGTAGCGCACTAGCCACGAGTGTCGCCAAGGTCCTGCAGATTGACTTATTCCCCAAGGTGGGGATATCTGCTAAACCTATTTACTGACAATGGCATGTAACTCACCGGCAAGAAATGGAGCCAATTCTGTACCCATTGGGGAATGCGACACTTGAAGATGGCAATCTACCAACCTCGTGCCAAACCACGGATCTCAAGACCCAGATGTGGCTGTGTGTGTGTGTGACCAGCACAACCATCTGCCCACAGCCCTCTTTACCTTCTATCGGCACATCAACACCACTACCAGCATGTCACCTACCGATGTCTTGCTGGGCCACAACCTCACCCTGCATAGTGAGTTCGACTGCCCGTGGGCAGAAGAAAGTGATGACCCAGGTAGCAGTGATGCCCGATGTGAATGGTGTGAGAGGGAACACCAAGAGGCACACACTTACCAGAGAAGTTACATCGCCCTGTAGTTGCGACCACCATGCGACCACAGCCTCGACTACGGCCCATCAGCACATCTACATCCATTCGCACCCACAGTCTGCAGCCCACAGGGACTTCTGCATGGGTTTTGTGGTGAAGTAGAGCGGGACATATATGATCATACAAGCCATTGGACCCACTACTTCCCTGGTTCAGCTTGGCAGGAAGAGTGTCAAGGTGCACAGGAAATGCCCTGCGCCTTATGCTGGGTGACACCGACGACGATGCTGCACCAAGTTTCTCATGATAGAGACCCTGACATCGAGGTCCGCGACAACGCACCCAGGAGGAAAGTTCGTGAGCATTTCCTTCTGAGGAGAATCTAAAAGGGCTCACAAACCCGATGATGCCCTGTGTCTAGACGCCCCTTAGGGACAATTGGGGAGGGAGTTCCATCATCGTGGACAGCTTGGTGCCACACAGCATCGCCATTCACATACCAATGTCATCCCAGGCATACCACCAGCACAAACAAGAGCAACTACATGGCCTGCCCCCATCGCGATGCCTGGCATCGAGGTGCCCACCTCGATGGTGCTTCCACCCCTCTCACCACCCGCTACAGGTGGCATTACGAGACCTCCTGCCACACTGGAATTGTTGTCACGACGTTTTCCGGGTTTGTAAACCGCTGTCGAAGGGGTGATGCACCAGGGCAGTGCTACAGCAGGAACGTCACCACCAACTGAGGGTCACCTACAAATAATAAACCCTCCTCGGTCAGTGCCAGGGCTGGTCTGTTCGCTACCAGTGGCAGTAGGGACGAAGAAGAGGCAGCAGCAATTGCAGTAACAGTGGTGGTGGCAGTGAGACCAGCAAGGCAGACAGCTCACCTCCCCTGCTGCTCATGATGTTACATCGCCAGTGTGGACGTTCCTGACCTGCTGTAATGCCACATAGTCCCACACCACAGCAGGCCACCCTCATCAACACCAGCAGCAGCCACATCATCAATGTTCAGGTCATCCTAGGACCCTGTAGGCCCTGTGTTCACGACATTGTTAGACCAGGCCAGCCCCTGCTGTGCCTGATGATGCACAACCGACAAAAAGTCTCAGAAGAGACAGGATGGCATCCTGCCTCTCAAACTGTTTGCCAGGTCACACCTCCACCACATCAACCAGCACCAGTGTACCAATAGTGCGATGCGAGTAGCGAAAGGAGTGTAGTGCAAGTGTAGCAATATGCAGAGCAGTGTAGCAACACAACTTACCACCCCACCCCCTCGAATGGACAAACATGCAATATGATGGACCAAGTGCATGTAAATTATAGGGCACTTAAAAAGTCAATCAATTTAAAAGAGAAAAGACACACCATGCATGTGAACCTTAAAAAAACACTCCTGTAAGCGCTTCAGTGCTTAATTTTTTTTTTTTTTTTTCAAATTATTGAATTTTTCACTTTAGTTTTTNTTCAGTGCTTAATTTTTTTTTTTTTTTTTTCAAATTATTGAATTTTTCACTTTAGTTTTTCACCCTCATTTAATGCCAACCACACTTAAATTATAATTGTTTGTGTGAAAGGGAATATCGTGTATCCATTTTGTTCATTTTCATGATAGGGTTTATGTTTGTTTCAATTGTTGCAGGTTACAGCACGCAGAAAGTAGAGTTGGGCAAGCCATGTGCTACCATAGTTCGCTCTGCGCGATCTTGCCATATCCAGTCGCCATCTAATGTCTCAAGAGGTCGGTCGCTTCGTATATATTTGCTTTGGGTGTACTCAACTTTTTTGCACCGATCATGTAGTCTACAATAATAACGTAACTCTCGGAATAGTTTTCGCTTTATTTTCCACTTGGAGTCGCCACCCCTTCTTCCACAGGACTTGCATCTCCTGGGGAAGCATAAATTTCACAGTAAATCCATCGTGGATGTTTGCTCTTTTTTACAGTTTAACCTATCTGGTGGGCTGTGTGCCAGAGCCAGCATACGGTTTTCATCTAGACTGATGTAAAGTGTTTTATGCCAGGATAATTACACACAAGTTTTCAGACTTTGTGTATTTTATTTCAAGCACCGCATTCAAGCGTTTCGGAGTCAGGGTCCCCTACAACCCGCTTTACATAATTCCATGTCAGTCATCTAAGTAATAAGATTGCTCATCTCAGGGTCTTTCACAGTTGAAAGCTCATGGGTCAGCCTAAATATGCCCACTTCACTCCAGCATAAGTATCAGGCATGATGAGCATCTGATTCTTCTGTCCAGAGAGGTTTATTCAACAATTAACCGAAGGACTGCATATGTTTTGGCGAATGGCCCACAATACTCTGAAATCATCATCAACATAATCATCGACACCACCTGCCGATGGTGGCTGGCACCTAGTCGGGTATCCTCAGCACAAAACCCACCTAACAATTTTTGTGCTGCCCCTCAAAATCCCCATTAACCCAGCACCACCCAGCCAACAGGCATTATTCTTAATTACCAAAACATTTTTAAGCAGAAATGATGATGGCATGATTAGAAACACGAGGAGAAATTACCATGCATTGGTATGCCCAATCACATGGTCGGCTATTACCAGACCAGTCCTGCACAAAGTCAGTCACAGGCCATAAATTGTAAGGTAAATATCTCCCTTGCCACAAAATGAGGTTAATGTGAGGGGAGATGTAGGAGAGGCCACTGGAGACGCTGATAGAATATGGTTCCGATAAAATATAATGCTTACAGTATGACCAGATCAGATAGCTGGCAAAATGCTGGTCGTCCGGGTCTGCAGCCACCTTTTAGCTCAGTTCAAGCAGAACTGGCTCCGACATTAATGTCGACATCTCTGGTCACCTTGACTGGAAACGTGGGCGAACAACTGTAAATACAAATTTAAAAAACATGCAGAATAAGCACTTAAAGATATAAAAACGGTTAACAAAAATACTAAATTAGACATTGCACTGAAAAATGTTATACAATAAGAACACATAAACACAATGAAGGGGAAGAGAGGGACTAAGGGAAAGATACATTAATTAAATTTTATATAAAGAAAAGCAGGCTCTCGGCCGTAAATGCCCTGTAACAGAAAATAAACACTGCAAGGACTGAACTCCAGGCTGNATAAAGAAAAGCAGGCTCTCGGCCGTAAATGCCCTGTAACAGAAAATAAACACTGCAAGGACTGAACTCCAGGCTGCTGTGAGAAATTCATTACAAAACACAAATATTTTAACCACTCCTAGAAATGAGTTGCAGGAGTTGTTGCCCTTAAATCACTGCTATACCTTTCACAAGTCTCTACCCCCTTGTGCAACACTCACACGCATATGTAACTTTATATATTATTTTAATTTCTCTGCTCTAGGCAGTCTGANCTACCCCCTTGTGCAACACTCACACGCATATGTAACTTTATATATTATTTTAATTTCTCTGCTCTAGGCAGTCTGATGAAAAGAAAAATCATCGGCACTTCTGACACCTCACTGCAAGTAAAGGCCATATTCCAGCACTCTATAAAATGAATCACTACTGCCCCTACACACACACTGTGGAGACAGCTGACGTGGTAGAGGTGACCCAGGGCTGGTTGACTGTAGAATTGCCCAGTTCCATAACCCAGTGGAGAGTTAGTGATGTCGATAATTCGGTCGCTGGTCCAGGGAGCCCTGCAGTCCTTCGTCAGTTTGCAGATGATGTCACATACTTACTGTTACACTATTTATACTTTATGATGAGACTGTAAGCCGTCTCGTACTCCTGAAATATACTAGAAATTGCGGGAGGTACTACAAAGGGTGTAGTGCCCTTCATTTCCTGGAGGACAATAATCATCACACATTGAACTGTGTAAAGCTGTTTATTCACAGTGCTTGATTCCTGGTTAATAGTGAAAGAAAACGGACCCAGCACTAATTCGTGAAAATGAGCGTGGTGTTATGCAGATACGCGGTAGCATTAATCTTTCTGGTGAGAGTGCGGATGGTTCTCCCCTCGGTACTTATAAGAAATAAAATAAATGTTCCGATTAATATTAACTATTGCAGTGAAGTAATAACAGTAAATGATGGTACCGAGAGGGCTTGCTGAGCGGGCGACCAATGCCGCTGTTCTGGCCAGAGTGCTGAGTCGAACTGCAGAGTGATATCAGCGTCCATCACAAGTGACAAGAACCGACGTCAAACACCGAATTGCAAAGCATGATTTGATAACTATGTATTATTATGATAGTATTGAAATTTTTTATAAATTAAATGAAACACATTGGTGACACCCCCGTTGATTAACCAATGTATGTTAAGGTTGATGTGAAGTTGATGGGAAGTGTCACCACACTTAATGACATGTTACTACCCTGGAGGCGTTGAAATATTGAAAGATATATAATTTTGACATTTAGATAAGTTTTGATAACTAAACATTGTAAAATCGATTATACNGTTGAAATATTGAAAGATATATAATTTTGACATTTAGATAAGTTTTGATAACTAAACATTGTAAAATCGATTATACCAAGTTACCTCCTTGTTTTGTATCCTCTGTGCTATGGCCAGTTTTTAACAATGTAAAAACATGTGTTGTGTCTGTCTCTTCGACTAAAAAGTATTAAGTTTAACAAAACTAATTACCTTGTTTTTCTTTATAGAATAGACTCCTTCATCAGGTTATGGGCCCAGGCAATTGCTCTAATAATATAAACAAGTGTTTATAAAGGTAAAAGACGTTACTTAAGTAAAATTGAGTGCCGAATGATAAAGTAAAAACGTACGTGTGTCTCAGTTTCCAAGGATTACGCCGATTTCTCTGCTTACAAGTAAAACCAGGTAAGATGGGCAGCCGTAATAACGACGAATTCAGGAACATAGAGATATTGGAGGGACCCCTAGAATTTTGCTTCTTGGCGATTTGAGCTGAAAATTTTGTTGAATGCAGCTGAAGCCCCTAATGCAATTTCGTATACGGCTCAGCCCAAAGAGAGTAGTAATAAAAAGAAGGATGCCAAAGCTCAAAAGGCCATAATAATGTCGATAAGTAAAAAGAACAAACAACTGATTATGTCTTGTAAATATGCTGCAGAAATGTACAACAAACTGGTAAGCATCAATGAGGGAGATAATGGTATGTTAAAGGATAGCCTACTAGCACAGTATTTTGGTTTCCAGATCAAAGATGTGGCAAAGGGTATTGCTGAATTGGAAAGCATTGTTACTCAGCTGGGTGACCTCGGTCATCAAATCAATGATGAGGAACTAACACAGAATTATTTCTGCTTTGCCACAGACATTCAGCAACTTTGTCATTTCGTGGGACTCCGCCCCCAAAGCCGAGAGAATCTCGGCCAACTTGATTGCAAGGTTGTTGAAAGCAGAAAGAAAAATTGGCACAGTAAAACCAACCAATGATGTTGTGGCGTTCAAGGCCGCCCGTGATCAAAAACGTAATGTAGTCTGCTACAACTGTAAAATGACAGGTCACTACGCTAGAAATTGTCCTCATGACAACGGGGAACGTTGTAAATATTGCAAAAAAATAACCATTCCTCCGACGACTGCTATTTCCGTCCAAATAACAAAGAAAGTAACAACTACGGGTTCAAGCTCACACATGGTACTGACAAGAAGAAACAACAAAAAACTGGTAAAAAGGTGGCTTTTTTGGTTCATGAAGATGATACCACCAAAACCAGTCATACATGGACAGTTGACTCCGGAAGCTCCAGTCACATGTGCAATAATAATGACTGCCTGACCAATGCCGTAAAAATATATTCTGAGATAAGTACTGCCAAGGATGGAATCAAGATGGTCGCCATCAAAAAGGGTGACATCAGCTTTGAAAACTGTATTTTGAGAGATGTTCTCTATGTTCCCGAACTTTCTACCAACCTTCTTTCAGTGAATAGAATTATTGAGTCAGGTGGACTAGTCAATTTTAAAAAGAACAAAGTAGTGATACTAAAGGATAATTTCGAGGTGCACAGATACAAAAACAAGACCAACCTTTTTGAAATAAAACTCATCCACGACAAAGAAAATTCTGCGTTTCTTGCAAAACAAGACGAGGAGCGCGCTATAGAGTGGCACCGTAAGCTTGCACATCTGGGTTTCGCGAACATTGCAAAATTGACGGAATGTAGTGAGGGAATGGAAACACTGAAAATGCCAGATAAGAAGAGAGTATGTTAAGTTTGCTCAAACTCAAAGCAAACCCATCTTCCATTCAAAAATGCTCGTAAAACCGCCAAGACACCACTTGAAATTCTTCATTTTGATCTATGTGGGCCAATAGAAGAAACATGGGACAACAAGTCATATTTCCTTGCTGTTCTTGATTATTACACTCATTATTCTGTTGTTGCTCTACTCGAACACAAGTCAGAACTTGATCAAGAACTAAAAAGCATCGTAGCTGAATTTGAAACAAAATGGAATTCAGAAGTCCACATGCTGCGCTGTGACAACGCGGAAAAAAATTCGTCAAGTTATTTAAAGGAATGGGCAAAGATAAAAGGAATAAAATTTGACTATTCCCCACCGTACGTTCCAGAACTGAATGGAAAAAGTGAACGCCTAATGAGAAGCCTGATGGAAAAAGTGCGCGCGCTAATTTTTGACTCAGGTCTCTGTAATGAATTTTGGGGCGAAGCTCTCTACGTAAGTACATATCTCTCTAACCGCAGCCCGACTGTAGCACTATCTGACAAGACTCCATACGAAATGTGGAATGGTGTGCAACCAAACTTAAAAAATCTACAGATTTTCGGATCTCGTGCTTTTGTCCACAAAAAGGGTCACTTAAAGAAACTTGACCAAAGAAGTGATGAGTACATTTTTGTCGGTTACACCACCATGGGCTACCGACTGTACGACAAAAAAAAATCGTAAAATCGTCACATCAAGAGAAGTAAAATTCACCGGAGAAAATCATAACACAGTAGAATCCCGATGATTCGTATTGTCAAGGGACTGAATCTTAAATATGAATTATCGAGATATTCACATTAGCGGGATTACCAATAATCGGGGGCAAAAAAAGAAAAAATGCATTATAATGAGATTATTGTAAATTTGCATTAATATGTAATGATAAACGCATGGCTAGATATTATGTATACATATGTACTGTATATATAAATCAATAATTACATCAATAAAAAACACATTAAAAACTTACGTTAAAAAAATCTGTAATTTTATTTTGGTGCAAGCCTTGCAGACGGGTATTGTCGATGGCTTTCTCAAGCATGTTCAAAGCAGAAAAAACTTCATCGTTAACGTCTGATTTCGCTAAGAAATGGCGCACGTTGTTGATGTATTGTTTAGCCTCTTTAGGTGTAATTGTCAGCACATCATCTTCGTCATCACCTTCTACATCAATGTCCTGGGATGGAGCCAAAATTTCGTCATCAGTTAGAATCCCCGCTACCACTAGGCCATCATCAAAATGGACGAAATCTTCAAACGTTATTGAATTTTCTTCATTTTGAGGAAGACGATTCCAATTCACAGGGCATTCTAAGTCTTTTTCAGTAACTGCTGATGAAAGTTCCACCTTCGTGAATCCACAGCACGGAAACAATTTTTTATTGTGCTTTCGCTAACACTTTGCCACGCCTTGTGAGAAATGTTCATGGCTGAAAATAAGGTGATTTTATGATCCTTCCCATCCTCGATGCTGTCAAGGAGTTGCATCATTACTTCCTTGCAGTAAAATGTTTTGAACGTTTTTATTATGCCCTGGTCTAAAGGCTGCAGCTTAGAAGTAATGTTGGCAGACAAAAACACAACATTAACATGACTGAGTGGTGGGGTATTGTTGTGGGCTGTACAATTATCCATGAAAAGCAGAATTTTTCACTGCCTTTTCTCCATATCAGCATTCCCTGATTGTATCCATTTCTTGAATAATTCGCCCATCATCCACACTTTTTTGTTTGCACGATAGGTCATCGGAAAATTTTTATGTTTTCAAAACATCTTGATTGGGTGATTTGCCTATCATGAGCGGTCTTAATTTCTCAGATCCATCCATGTTGGCGGCCAACAATATGGTTACACGTTCTTTACTATTTTTTCCGCCATCACATTTTTCTTCCTTAAAACACATTGATCGGTCGGGGAGACCTTTATAAAATAACCCTGTCTCATCGGCATTAAAAATGTTGTTGGGCTCATAAGAATCGATTATTTCTCCCAATTCGTCTTTCCACTCAAAACAAACGTCGGCCGATACACTCGCACTTACCCCACTAAGCTTCTTCAATTTTATGCTGTGGCTTTTTTTGAACATATCAAACCAATCATCACTTGCACAAAAGTATTAAAAAAAATTTTTTCTGCGAAAACTTTTACTTTTTCTCTTAAAATGTTTCCTCCAACTGGTACATTCGAATTCCGTGCTTGCGCAAACCACTTTTTTAAATTCTCTTCTAGTTGTGGATACTCACCAGTCATAAAGCTCTTTACTTTGCTGTCCGATGTCTGGGAGGCGATTTTGTCTTTGTTCTTCAGAATTGATGTTATTATGGAAGGAGGAACGTTATAACGTTTGGACACGTCAATTTTTTTATCACCACCGGCCACGGTGGTAATGATTTCTTTTTTTTCTCTAATGGAAAGACACTTATTAGCTCTTTTCGGAGGCATGGCTAAGACAGAACTGACTAACTTTTCACTCGCTCTGCTCCTTCCTACCCTCTCATAACCGTAGACCGGACAGCAAAGAGCCTCTTAGTTCTGAGAATCACAGAAACATCACATCACAGCCTACTCGGCGTCATTACCTGCCCTTCAAACCCTCCTACGTCCCTCAGTACCCTTCCGGTCGTTTTTACCCTGCCCGAATTGCATAAATCTAGAGCTGGTATACAGTCTAGGGTTAAAAACATTACGAGTTAACGAGATTTTTAAGATGTAAATAAGAATTATAAGACTTTTTAATTGAGCTCGAGCACCAAAATAAATACGTATTATCGAGGGGACCGGAATGCATTGTTTTTTTTTAAGAATTAAAGGGATTTTCTCAAGGGACCGGCAAATTTGTACGAATTAGTGGGATATACGAATAATCGGGATACGAAATTTCGGGATTTCACTGTTTACCCAAAAGAAATTTCCAGTTTGTCTTCTTAAACAATAACAACAATCGAAAGAAGATAGTGAAAGTGAAATCAGCTCCGAACACGATTTTAGCAGCGAAATCTATTTGGAAGGAGAAGACAATCACGCAGGCGCTGATGATGAGTCACAGCCCAATTACATCCAAGACTCCGAAGGTGCTCAAGAACACGATGACGCAAACAATGAGTCAGTACAACAATCTTCTGGAATAAGATGTCTACGGAAAGCTCAAGCCCCAATAAAATTAAAAGACTACATTCTGGATTATGATACCTATGACACTATGGATGAGTCAGCTCTACTGCCATACACTGACGCTGTAAATGGCGCTGACAAAAACAAATGGCTCGCTGCGATTCAAGAAGAAAAAGACTTGCTTAAGAAAAATAAAACTTGGAGGATTATTGACAAAACAGGGGTTTTTAAAAAAGGGGTACTAAGCAGTCGGTGGGTATTTCGAGTGAAAGATGATGGCTGGTATAAAGCAAGGCTTGTTGTACGGGGATGCCAGCAGCAATTTGGCATAGATTTCAACTAAACCTACAGTGCTGTAGTTGGCAGTGATGCCCTCCGTGTTCTGTTTGCCAATGCAGCCAAACACAACTTGAAAATGAAGACTTTCGATGTAAAGAGTGCCTTTGTTCACGGTTTGATTGAGGAAGACATTTATATGTCTTTGCCAGAAGTCTATGGCAAACATAGCGGCAAAATTTGCAAACTCAACAAAGCTTTATACGGCTTACGCCAAGCCCCAGCTAGTTGGCAAAAACGACTAGTGACTTTTCTTAAGCAACAAGGTCTTGATCCATTAAGAACAGACCACTGCATTTTTGTGAACCAGGATAGATCACTGATCCTGGCGATTCACGTTGATGACGGACTTTTACTTGGAAAGGATGAAAAGAAAATAAACAAACTGTTAAAAAATCTTGAAAAAGAATTTGAAATAACCATCTTGAACAACCCCACTTCCTATCTGGGTATGGAGTTGGAAAAATCAAATGAAGCCGTCAAAGTCACCCAGAAATCATTCATAAGAAGTGTTCTAAAAAAATTCAACATGTCAGAAGCTAAACCGGCCCAAACACCCTTGACTGCATACAAACCTGCTGATTTAAAAAAAGCCATAAAAACGACCAAATTTCCTGTTTCGCGAAGCAGTGGGAAGCTTGTTGTTCCTCTCTACTAAGACCAGACCCAACTTAAGTTTCGCTGTGGGATATGGCAGTCGACAAATGGAAAATCCGGACGAACATGATGTGATCAACCTAAAACGCATCATGCTGTATCTCAAAGGCAGTCTAGGCAAGCGAATATCTTATAAATCTGACAGTTCTGAAGTACTGAAGTTGTATTGTGATGCTGATCATGCTGCCGACCCCGCAACTACTAAAAGTACATCTGGTTTTGTGATGTATTACTGCGGTGGATCCATCAGCTGGAGATCAAGAAAGCAAACCACGACAGCAGACAGCAGCACGGAAGCTGAATTCATAGCAGCTGCAGAAAGCTGCAAAGAGGTGATCTACATCAAAGCGTTAATTGAAGAACTCACCCAGAATCCCATTGAAGTTGAGATGCTGATTGACAGCTTAAGTGCCATCAAACTAATCGAAACTGGTGTAATGAATCGCAAAAGAAAACATATAAATGTCAAATATAATTTTTACATGAAAAATATGTAGAAGGTTTGATGAAGTTATCTCACTGTCCCACTGAAATACAAATCACAGATGTGTTAACTAAGCTACTTGGACCTACAAAATTTGTACTTTTTCAAAAGAAATTGATTGACTAAAACTTGTAAAACATGTAAAACTGATTTAGATGTAATCAGTGCTTTAGAACAGTGATTTTTGCTGACAGTCTAAGGTCTTATCTTCATTTAGAAATGTTGTTAAAATAGTTTTCTAATATTGAAGTAATGAGAAATGTAATAACGTTAAATGCAAAAATTACGGGGGTGTGTTGAAATATTGAAAGAAATATAATTTTGACATTGGGATAAGTTTTTATAACTAAACATTGTAAAATAATTTATACCAAGATACCTCCTTGTTTTGTATCCTCTGTGCTATGACCAGTTTTTAACAATGTAAAAACGTGTATTGTGTCTGTCTCTTCGACTAAAAACTATTAAGTTTAACAAAACTAATTACCTTGTTTTTCTTTATATAATAGGCTCCTTCATCAGGTGACACCCCCGTTGATTAACCAATGTATGTTAAGGTTGATGTAAAGTTGATGGTAAGTGTCACCACACTTAATGACATGTTACTACCCTGGAGGCCTTTATAAGCAGTATTCCTTTATTAAAACGTAATTACTCTCTTATAAATAGACATTGGATACAGTTTTACCCTTTATTGTGAAATGTCTCTGAATTCCAATTCCCATTACGTATTTGCAATTCACTTGCTACAGAGTTGCCAGGTGGCTGTCTCCTAAAGGAATGGACTAGTCCATCTGGGCAAAGAGGTGTGGGTTGCCATGCTCGATTGCTCTTAATACAATAAGCACATCATGACTGTAGATGAGAATGAGGCGCTGTTGTTTGATGTGTTTGGAAAAATTCTGCGTACTACTTGTTCCACATTTGGGGCACTTAGCACTTCACCTTGGGCCTACAGGCCAGTTCAACGCCACTTGATGGTGCATCACATCGTATGTTGCAGCGGGAGCTGCTGCGACGTAACAACCAATTGCCTGTGCGCCCAACAACTGTGGTATTGGGGTAAATACCGTTTCGGATCGCCTACTTTTTTTATTAAAAGAGTTACCTCTTGTGATAAATAAGTAGAGCAATCTCTTGAGTTACATAATTCTTATTGGCAAAAAGATGCAATTCCTGTTCTTGTCAACCTGCACTACACACTCTTGGCCGGATGTAGCTTGTGCATTTGATGTGACTGCGGTGATCAGAGTTGCCACAAGGAGCTCATGGATGTGTGGTTCAGGTCACAGCACACTGCTTGTGTCACACATCGATCGCTGCCTCGGGGTTGGACCTGTTGCTGTTGATGCCCACATGTCAGGTTAGGACTTAGATGTAGGGAAAAGGGATGACTACAAAATATTATTTTTAATAACATTGTAATAAATTCAGGGTAAATTGTTTATCAAGTAAAAGGGTTTGGTGCATATGCTTTCTTTTCAATGGATTAAAGACTTTATCTGATACAAACTGACGTGGTCGAGGTAACCCAGGGCTGGTTAGTGTTGTATTGCCCCACACCATAACCTATTGGAGAGTTAATGATGAGAGTCGTTCGGACAATGGCTAAGGGGGCCCTGGATATCTGCATCAGTTTGTTCATTATGTTGTCACACACTTACTGTTGCACTATTTATACCTGATGACGAGACTGTAGGCCGTCTCGTATGCCTGAATCATGCAATGAAATTGTTAGT
This sequence comes from Clitarchus hookeri, assembly GCA_002778355.1. NCBI lineage: Eukaryota > Metazoa > Arthropoda > Insecta > Phasmatodea > Phasmatidae > Clitarchus > Clitarchus hookeri. The sequence continues at coordinate 456,415 of NQII01000738.1, forward strand.
GATGCTACAAAGGGTGTAGTGCCCTACAATGATTTGGCAGTTAACTTGGTAAAGCGGTTTATTCACTGTTCTGACTACAGGTGAATAATATATGAAAATGGACCAAGCGCTTACGGGCTGCCGGTGTCCTTAGAATGAAATAAATGTGGTAATATGTTGTTGCACTATTGCATTAAGCTCTCGGGTGATAGGATGGGTGGCTGTCACCTTGGTACATTTAATGAAGATAAGAAATGTTCCAGTTAGTTAATGTTAATATTACTATTGTAGTGAAATGATTACAGCCTTAATGATGGTACCGAGGAGACTCGCAGAGCGGGCGACCAACGCCTGCAGTCAGGCTTGAGTGCTGAAACGAACTAGCAGAGTGGTGTCGGTTTGCATCACGAGTGACCAGAGCCGAAGTCAAAAGGCGAATAATGAAACATAACATGAACACTCTGTGATATGATTATAATGGTGAAAAATTGTATAAATTAAATTAAACACATTGGTGATACCCCCGTTTATTAAAAAAAGTCTGTTACGGATGTAGTTGTGGATTTGATGGGGAATGTCACCACACTAAATTATATGTTACAATGATGGAGGCCTTTATAGGCATTCTCCTATTTATAAAATGTTATTACTCTTATATAAAATAACATTATTACAGTATTACATTTTTTGTGAAAAGTGTTTGCAGCCATGTTGCTGGTGGCTGTTTCCTGAAGGGTTGGACGAGTACACCTGGGTAAAGGGGTGGGAAATGCCATGCTTGATTGCTATTTATACAATAAAACACACCCCTGTCTGTAGTTGTGAATGCGGTACTATGGGCCATATGCAGAGATCTTCCTTTTTCACGAAGGTGGCCTTAAATCAACAAGGAAGCCTTCATTACAATGCAAGAANGGCCATATGCAGAGATCTTCCTTTTTCACGAAGGTGGCCTTAAATCAACAAGGAAGCCTTCATTACAATGCAAGAATCTCCCTTAAGCGAAACTTGTTGAAGGCGACCTTTAACTTAAGGAAATGAAGTGGCGATAAATTAGGCTGCGTAATGCGTGCCTTTAACCTTCCTTAAGCAAGATGGAGGCCGAACCATCGAAAAAAACNGGCGATAAATTAGGCTGCGTAATGCGTGCCTTTAACCTTCCTTAAGCAAGATGGAGGCCGAACCATCGAAAAAAAACACCTGCTTAATAATTTGTAACGTTCAACTAAAGAGTAATTGTGACGTATGCTACGTGTAAATGATGAANAAAAAAACACCTGCTTAATAATTTGTAACGTTCAACTAAAGAGTAATTGTGACGTATGCTACGTGTAAATGATGAACATTTATTATAATTACCATCTGGGAATTATTTCACTGCTTATTTTAACCTCTGAAAAATTAATGTGGTCATCCCATTTATGGTCACTGTAACGTGTATGTAAACAACGGTCTCGTGTAGTGGTGATGATTGCAATGGAGTATGTAGTGGCGAGGTTATTTGACGAAGATCATTTGGATTTTCTTCAGCGTGTCTAGAACCGTCAACGTTATGAACGTCCTCATCGGTATTTACATGATGGTCAAAACTTGTGCGAATACTTTTCGGAAATAGAGTTTGTGAAACGTTTTCGATTCACGAAACACACTGTAATGGACACTATTATGCCACTTGTTGCCGCCGATAACGGAGTTAGAAGAGGATTGCCAGTACCACCAGTCCTGAAAGTGGTTATCGCCCTCCGATTTTATGGCAGCAATAGTTTCCAGGTGGGTACAGTGTTATTTGGTTTTCGTATGCATTTGTAATGAAAACGGAGTGCATTAACCTCTAAATGATCCTGTCGTTAGAACAATGGTATTTATTTATTTATCATCGCATAAATCTCAATACATTTGGAGTGTAACGTGTCAAATTTAAATACCAGAATACAAATAAACTGTCAGCTGTAAACAATACAGACTACACAAATGAAATATAATACATAAGCAAATAGGACAATAATCTGTAAGATGTTAATAGTGTCCATACAAAAATAATCGCAATTTGTCATTTGACAATATATGGAATACAAGATCTCAGTTATCAACAGACGAAGAATATGAATTAGAGTACCTATGACAATATAATTATATGAATATACAAATAGGACATACATCTGTCAGATATGAATACTTTCCATACACACATAACAGCAATTTATCAGTTGCCAATATATAGAATACTAAATGTAGGTGTACGTAACCAAATTTTGAAATTGAAGTATGCGAAGTGGGAATACAGTATCCATTACAACCCAAATCCCAAATACATGAACACAAAACACTATTAGTTGTCAACCATTGTTTTTGTCACTTAAATATTCATCTACTGTATAATATGCTTTCATCAACAGATATGTTCCCAATTCCATTTTAAAGTTTCTATCATAATTAACATGTTTTACATTTGCAGGTAGTTTAAAATAAACCTTCCTTGTGTGTATACGTTGTAACAAAGTTACNTTTACATTTGCAGGTAGTTTAAAATAAACCTTCCTTGTGTGTATACGTTGTAACAAAGTTACAATTGAAAGTAGTGTTTATGCCATGTTCTGTGTGTCTTCTAGTTAGTTAAGTAGGTAATAGCATAATGAGGTTAATTGTACATTATAGTTNTTATGCCATGTTCTGTGTGTCTTCTAGTTAGTTAAGTAGGTAATAGCATAATGAGGTTAATTGTACATTATAGTTACACGTGTTTGAGGCAGTATATAATATGCATTGCAGACACCAAATAGAACATGTAATTGCCAGCAAGGCATGTTTGTATGACATTTCGGATGCGAATAGGTTAAATAGAATTGTATGGCAAATGATTATGTGTTGCATAATGTGTGCGGTGACCTATGCCATGTCAATCAGGCAATAGTTAGCAGGATTGTAAAGGTAAAGAAATATAAACTGATATTAAATTTTGTTTGTTTATTTAGTATCACATGCAGATTTAAAGCTACCTGTAATGTAGAATGTATGTCGCATATTAAGTACTACAAGCAGAGNGTATCACATGCAGATTTAAAGCTACCTGTAATGTAGAATGTATGTCGCATATTAAGTACTACAAGCAGAGTTTAAAAGCCCTATAATTTAGAACAATAATTTGTTCCTGGACGTTGAGGGCACTGTAATATTAGTAGTGATAAGTTAATGCAGCCAACATACCATGCTGATTACAAATGTTTATTTAATAAGTATTATGCTAAGCAATAGATTTGGAGATGCTTGTGTATCTGCATAGAAATTTGTTGTTAGGTTAGTGTAGCATAATAGGTAACAGTGTATGAGGTTCAGGAAGCTGTACCTTATCCTCAAATCAGTCCATCTCCTCTCCACTCTCTGCTCGCAACCGGGCGGTAGCCTAATGCCGATATTTTGTTGGTTATTATTATTACTTGATGGTGTGTTCATTTTGTATCAAGTGGTGGTGCTTGTGGTAGGTGGTGTATCGACCCCAAGCGCAAATCAGTTGACTTCCAAATGAATTGTTGGGTGTGAAATTGGTATTGCAGTTTGTTCATGCTAGTATAATAGGTAGCAGATCCAGCCCTTAATGATACTATGTAAGGAATGCAAATCAGCTGAGCCATGCAAACTAAAAGTACCCACTAGGGTATCCATGCACATGTACCTAATAGATTAGATGCTTAAAAAGGTAATTAGTATGTTTAGGGGCTTCTCTGTAAAATAAAAATAAATCACTGAAAATTGTATATTTATACTCTACTAATGATGCAGAACACGAATATACGAAGGGCATTACGTACGACTAATGTCTTAATATGTGCCCACCTATCCTTACAGAACCTAACCCCACGATGGGTGAATCACTATTTTACATTTTTAAACAAACCTAGGTTTGTAGGGTTTTAAACTAACATAGGAGTTTAGGGTTTTGCACTAACCTTGTATGTTTGGGTTTTAAACTAGCCTATGATTTGTGGGTTTTACACTAATGTCGGATTGTAGGGTTTTTAACTAACCTAGGATTTTAGGTTTTTACACTAACCTAGGAATTCTGGGTTTTACACTGCAANGGATTGTAGGGTTTTTAACTAACCTAGGATTTTAGGTTTTTACACTAACCTAGGAATTCTGGGTTTTACACTGCAAAGATGCAATGGCGACTGATTGTTCTTAAATTGATCATTAAAATGCCAGTAATGAGACATTCGTGGCCGCTAGGTAGCGCGGAATCAGCAATGCGCGGCCATTAATAACGGTGGTAGACGTTGATAGACAAACCAAGCAAACTGCTCCTACAATTCACAATGTTTTCAAATATGTTCTACTTGTTTAACACTACGCCCTCTTGAATATGAACAAGGTAAGCTGTGCAGAACCCAATAATGCAACATTTGTTGGTCTAGGACGTTTCGNCTCTTGAATATGAACAAGGTAAGCTGTGCAGAACCCAATAATGCAACATTTGTTGGTCTAGGACGTTTCGTTCACAAAAGCCCCTAAACCTAATAATTACCATTACCGGCAAATATCCTATACAATGTAAATAGTAAATTACACTTAAGTCNTTGGTCTAGGACGTTTCGTTCAGAAAAGCCCCTAAACCTAATAATTACCATTACCGGCAAATATCCTATACAATGCAAATAGTAAATTACACTTAAGTCCATCTTCTCGTGTTTAAACATCTGAGTATACAGACACTGGTGTCATCACTACTTCAGTGCTTATTTATTACATACATCCCAATATGTCTGGCATGCAATGTTAAAATAAGCTTGTGTGGTAATCAGTAATATCTGCAATAAGGTGTCTTGTATTACTCGCAGGTAGTTGAGTTGAATTGTGTAAATAAAGCAGAGGCATTTCTTACACATATTGACCTTTGTAACAGGTAGTATCCTCTGAACTGGCTGGGCACCTCTTGCAGTTTGTGCATTTTCCTGGACAGCCACAACTTCAGGATAATTACGGGCTGTTCTTTGTGAATGGTGGGTTTCCTGGTGTAAGTGGGTGCATTGATTGCACCCACATTGGCATTAGGAGCCCAGGTGGCCAGTTTGCAGAGGTGTACCACAATAGGAAAGGATATATGTCACTCAATGTTCAGGTATGTTTGCTGGGATGTGTACCCCATGATTGTTTATGTACAGGATTGTGTGTGTAATGTTTATTGGATACAAATAATTTAATACCATACAATTTATTTTAAATATGCCAATACTAAAAGGTTTTTGTCAGCCAGCATTCAACGTTGTTAATATGTTCGATAACATTGTTAAATGACATTTGCAGGTTGTCCCAGGCTCTAACCTACATATCCTGGACATTGTGACTAGGTGGCTTGGCAGTACTCACGAGTCGAGGATATTCAATAACAGCAGGGTGATGACCCGTTTTGAAAATCGCTCTCTGCCAGGAATACTGCTGGGAGACAATGGCTACCCTCAACTGCCATTTCTCTTCACACCATTACGGGTCCCAACAACAACTGCAGAAAACAGGTACAATGCAGCACATAAGAGGACCAGGAACACAGTGGAAAGGCTGTTCGGAGTATGGAAACGAAGGTTTGCATGCTTGGGCTATCGACTACGGACAAGCCTCCATACAACCAGCAGGGTCATCGCTGCATGTGCTGTGTTACACAACATTGCTGTTGCACATGGAGAACCACTACCACCTCCTCCATGCCTCCCGTTCCAGCTGTGGAGAATGCTGCACCACGGAATAATCGGGGAGCTGAAGTCAGAGCTACNCCATACAACCAGCAGGGTCATCGCTGCATGTGCTGTGTTACACAACATTGCTGTTGCACATGGAGAACCACTACCTCCTCCTCCATGCCTCCCGTTCCAGCTGTGGAGAATGCTGCACCACGGAATAATCGGGGAGCTGAAGTCAGAGCTACNCCTCCTCCATGCCTCCCGTTCCAGCTGTGGAGAATGCTGCACCACGGAATAATCGGGGAGCTGAAGTCAGAGCTACATTCATTCAGCGACACTTGAATTGAGAACCACTATCCTCCATCTATTAATGCTCATTTTCACACGTAAGCAAATTATGCAGTATTGTAAAAACAACTTGTGAAGTTGTTTTTATGATTCAACATAGTATGCATACTTGTGGCATGGTTATAGGCCTCCTGGGGAACTCTCCATGTAAAAAAAGAGTAACGCATTGTGTGCTGTACCTCCGAATGTTTACCACCAGTGGTAGATCACTAAGGTGATGTGGAAACTAGCACAGAATGGATAACCGCAATCAGGTAAGGGCTTTATTGTTTCTTTAACTCTATAATTTACACGTACTGTCATTTATATGTTCGACAACCTTAAGAATGCACAGAATAAACTTTCAACATTCACATTTGATTGCATGTCACATTGCCAATATTGTTATAATAAATGTAAATGTGTCAAACCGGTGTGACATACCACAAAATGTTACAGTACAAATCATTTATGTTATGTATTTCTTATTTGTTGATATGAAACATCTATATAAGAACGTAACAGAACATATCAACAAGTAAAGCATTTTAAATACATAATGGTTACATCATACACATGTGTGTTTAAAATACATAACAACAATACAAACAAAGTATAATGCATGTAATATATGAATACCATTTACTAATACAATATAAGTAACATACCATTTAGGTGTGTTATATACAATATGCTTCACAACAATCTCATATAGTATCCTTTTGAACAATGCAATNTACCATTTAGGTGTGTTATATACAATATGCTTCACAACAATCTCATATAGTATCCTTTTGAACAATGCAATGTAGGCATTAGAATTGTCCTGAAATAATTAATTAACATTATTATATCATTTATCCAGAAAACATTTGAAGGATAGCCTTCACAATTGATTTATCATAGGTGGTGCATTAATGTGTTGTCCATCAAATAACTTCTTGAAATAAAATCTTATTAGATACATATACAAATCAAAGAACTGTTGCAGTATCGTATATAATGTGAACATCATCATCTTGTTATGTACATATGAAGATTGAGTGACACTAATAATTCCACGCATTATGATATGTTGACATCAGGCACAGCGCATACAGTTCTATCGTGATCAAATGTATTATTTACAAATGCAGTGTAGTTGTTTAGTAATAAATAGTAGTTGCAATTTTTACACTTTATAAGTGATTGCTTTTGTGTTACTGTATATGCCTTGACCATGTAAATTAAACACGTTTTATATCCATTACGGTTGTTTCATGTATGCAAATACAACCTTTCAGAATTACTTTCTTATAAACCAGGCCTTCATTAAAACGAACAACCTTCAGCATGTAATAATATATATGTGTATGTACATATATGAATATGTAATATATATATGTACATATAGCACTGGAATACATGCACTACAGACGTTTGAAATAGCTGTTTACATCTGGGAAGGTANATATATATATGTACATATAGCACTGGAATACATGCACTACAGACGTTTGAAATAGCTGTTTACATCTGGGAAGGTATTTGTTAGAAAGCAGTGTGTTCAAGAATCCTGTGTGTTATTTTTGCAGGTTACTGAAGAAGGTGCAGTGTGTCACCGCTAGTCTCAGGTATTGTTTGTAATACACATGAACTGTTACACGACAGCCATAGCACTAAAACACCATCACTCTCCTTTATATTATAAAAGACAACATCCACATATGCTAGGGTAATATAAAACTGTGATAGTGTAACCACCTTACCTTACCTCAGCGCTAACAACCATTCATGTACTAAATAATCCAAGGTTATAATGTGAGTGTTGTGTGTATGACATAACATAACAACATATAATAATAAGGTATAACATGTGTCTCACTTTATAAAGATAGGATTTTTGTTGTGTTATTGTAATTTAATTATGTCTAGTTAATTATTCAGAATATGGGCATTTTTGAAGGCAAAATCGTAGACCCACAAAAGTAACATAAATGGGTTCTGCACAGCTTACCTTTCTAATATTGATGAGGGCGTAATGATAAAAGAAGCAGAACATACAAAATAAACCCAACAATCCTTGGTTAGATTAACACCCTACAATCCTAGGTTATATTAAAAGCCTACAATCCTAGGTTAGATTGAAAATGTAAAATAGTGATTCACTCATCGCGGGGTTAGGTAAAATTAGGTTAGGTNACAATCCTAGGTTAGATTGAAAATGTAAAATAGTGATTCACTCATCGCGGGGTTAGGTAAAATTAGGTTAGGTGGACACATATTACGACATTCGTACAAGTGGTTTGTAATGGTAATACGTTAATGCCCCCTAGTAAATCCGCATTCTGTGAAATTATTAGATTGGAAATATACCACTTTCCGTGATTTGTTCTTTTATTTTCNAAATAGTGATTCACTCATCGCGGGGTTAGGTAAAATTAGGTTAGGTGGGCACATATTACGACATTCGTACTAGTGTTTTGTAATGGTAATACGTTAATGCCCCCTAGTAAATCCGCATTCTGTGAAATTATTAGATTGGAAATATGCCACTTTCCGTGATTTGTTCTTTTATTTTCATTAAAGCCGCTATTCTGAATAGTTACCTTTTTCTCTGCAGTTTCTGAACAGTTATTGTATTCACTTAATACCATATGAGGTTTAAGGTACTTGTGTCACTACAGCATGAAGAGATGCATTGAACACATGAATTGAATGTGTATTTTAAGCCTCACCTTATATATTTATATTGAATGAGTTAATAGTATTCACATTAGATGCATCGTACTTTGCTTATATTGTTAAATATAATGTGCTGTAATGACCTGTCTCTATTGTACTCAATTAAAATGTTTTAAGTTCTTGTTGATGTCCTTATAATATGTATCATATTTTACTTCATGGACGAATAAGAAATAACNGCTTATATTGTTAAATATAATGTGCTGTAATGACCTGTCTCTATTGTACTCAATTAAAATGTTTTAAGTTCTTGTCGATGTCCTTATAATATGTATCATATTTTACTTCATGGACGAATAAGAAATAACTGAAATGAACAATTTCTACTGTAAAATGTTATGGTATGTCACATCAGCTTGACATAGTTAGTTTTATAACACTATCGGCAATGTTACATGTAACCAAGTAAACATATTGTAAGTTGTGAATTGTACAATGAAATTGTAGAAAAACACTTCCTAGAAACTCAAATAAAATAACATAACACAACACAACTTGTAAAGAGTAGGCATATAAGTACTCTTCTTTTCAATTGTGTACCATCATCAATTACCCACATAAATAATACAGCAGCCTTGAAAAATATCTTTCAGGAACAGTTTGTGTAACACAAAAAAAGGAAGCATAACTGCAGCAGAGTATATATGTATTTATATTGGTGTAGTGCATTTAAAATGTGTGTATCCATCTGTTTTATGTTAAATAGATTATACGAATATGTTAGGTTGACGAAAATGTAGTAATAGTTTGTGAATGTGTGTGTATAAATGTACTAAATACTAAATAAAGAACTATGCATGTGTATTTTGGCATTCAAAAACAATTATTGATTGATTTGATGTCTGATTTCATAGGTTGTTTATTGATTTCAATGAGACAAGTTACAATAATTTGAATACAATAAGAACAGTCAATACAGAGTAGATGTGTGTCAACGAAACCTTCGTTCTTCCACCGAAATGGACGTTCTGGATATACAAGTGAACTGTAACAGAAACAAACAATGATGAGTAACACAGCATAGGGGGAAAATTATCCAAAACCCCCAAAGGAACGAACAAAATTACAACAATANAAACAATGATGAGTAACACAGCATAGGGGGAAAATTATCCAAAACCCCCAAAGGAACGAACAAAATTACAACAATAATACCAGGGAGAAGGAAAAGTACTGGGATACTAGCCTAGGAAAGAAACCAGGGCTACAAAACCTTATGGGAACAGAATATGGAATAAAGCCAACTAGTTATGAAAAACGACATTGCTTAAGGAGAATAAACTGGGAAAGGTAATGTAGTGATCTGCAATAAAAGAAAGGAGCCTAAAGTAATTTGTAAAATGTGGCAGTTGTTCCCTGCGGGACTAAGGCGCCCGCACTACCATAGATATTAGTGTAAATTGAATTAAAATGAAATTATATACTTGGAAAAGGGGATGGAGAGGAACAATGTAATGTGTGTGGCTATGTGGAACCCTATAAAACAGTACAAAAGGAAAATANGGAAAAGGGGATGGAGAGGAACAATGTAATGTGTGTGGCTATGTGGAACCCTATAAAACAGTACAAAAGGAAAATAACCCTAAAAGTGTAGAAATCGTATTGATGTAGATGTTGTGACATGCGGGACTGCAGTGCCCGTACCACCATAGGTGTAAAGATAAATGTAAGTGAAGGTAAAATGTTTATAACCGGGAGGAAAGGGGAAACCCTAGAAACTATATAGTGAAGATGTTGTGTCCTGCAGGGCTATGGCGCCCGCACAACCATAGGTGTAAGTGTGAAGTTATAATAAGAAAGTAAAATGGAAAGTGGACAAAGGTAGCATAAAGGAAAAGTAATATAGTACACAAACGGGCAAAGGTGCGGCACAAACAGAAACCAAGAGGAATAAATTAAGGGAAAAGAAATGAAATAATTTGGGAACAAGCACAGCACACAACAATGATACGAGGGTAATTATTAAGTTTAGGGGCTTTTCAGAAAAACACAAAAACAATTCAAAATTATGATATATTTCTACTCTACTGATCATGCAGAAAAAGAATATACTAGGGGTGTAGCTTTAAAATAAGTACAACCTGTTAAACAAATTGAACAAAATTGCGAAATTAGAGGTATAGCCAGTTTGTTTACGTTTCTGAACGAAACGTCCTAGACCAACAAAGGTTGCATTAATGGGTTCTGCACAGCTTACGTTGTTCATATTCAAGAGGGCGTAAAGTTAAAATACGTAGAACATATTTAAACAACTTGCGAAATATATTTGTTTACGTATATTAACGTCAGAGGAATTATACCAGCCCCCTACGTAGGTGAGTCAATTTACCATATTTTGGTGTGTTTTATGGTTNAATTATACCAGCCCCCTACGTAGGTGAGTCAATTTACCATATTTTGGTGTGTTTTATGGTTCCTTTAAATCCCTATAATCCTACATTTGTAGTTTAGTGTAAAACCCAAACATCCTAGGTTAGTGTAAAACCCTACTATCCTAGGTTAGTGTACAACCCTATAATCCTAGATTAGTGTAAGATCCAAATATTCCTAGGTTTGCTTATAACCCAACAATCCTAGGTTAGTTTATAAATGTAAAATAGTGATTCACCCATCATGGGGTTAGGTGAGCACATATTACAAAATTAGTCGGACGTTAATGCCCCTAGTATATTTGTGTTCTGCATCATTAGTAGAGTGGAAATATACCATTTTCCATGAATTACTTTTATTTTAAAGAAAAGCCCCTAAACTTAATAATTACTGAAACAATGTTTATAAATACAATATTCAATAAACATGACAGTAGACATTGAGTAAAAGTACTCAAATGCAAAGGGATATCTACTAGTTATACATAAATATAGAAATGCTTCCTTAGGCCACGCCATGTACACAAGGTGGAAAAATNCTAGTTATACATAAATATAGAAATGCTTCCTTAGGCCACGCCATGTACACAAGGTGGAAAAATGGATAACTAAAAATATATTCTTATATAGTACAGATAATAGTACAATTATAGCCTAAATGTAACGCTCAAAACAAATGGAATAGGAAAAAAGTAGTTTATTAAACATGAAATGAATAGACATATAGAAAATGATATAATGAGAACGCCCCAGTAGAGAATGCCACACGTACATTTATGTTGCATTGAATTAGGGTTACAATTGGTTACACACATATGTTTTTGTAATGTTTTATTAATTGGATTATTATGTTGGAAAATCTTGCATTGTTTTTGTGTATGGTTTGATTTATCGTTAACTATGTTATGTGTGTATAGTGTACTATATTAACTTGCTCCAGGTCACCTGGGTTGTGATGGCTCATATAGTCATATGGGATCTATAGAATTATACAGTAAAATATATATATATATATATATATATATATATATATATATATATAGCATTCAAAGAGCTTGTGAAATACCTGTCATGCACATTTAATAACTTAAAATGAAACAAGAAAGCACTCACCTGATTATGGTTATCCATTCTGTGCCAGTTTGCACATCACCTTAGAGATCTACCACTGGTGTTAAACATCTGGAGGTACAGCACGCAATGCGTTACTCTTTTTTTACATGGAGAGTTCCCCAGGAGGCCTATAACCATGTCACAAGCATGCATACAAGGTGAATCATAAAAACAACTTCACAAGTTGTTTCTACAATACATCATAATTTGTTTCTGTGAGGAGTTCCTTGCGCNGGTGAATCATAAAAACAACTTCACAAGTTGTTTCTACAATACATCATAATTTGTTTCTGTGAGGAGTTCCTTGCGCAGCTTGTGCAGTTCCTCAGCATGTCGCATCTGCTGCGCATGAAGCTCTTCCCTGCGCTTTTCTGCTCGCNCTTGCGCAGCTTGTGCAGTTCCTCAGCATGTCGCATCTGCTGCGCATGAAGCTCTTCCCTGCGCTTTTCTGCTCGCAATTCACATTGAATTGCCCGTTCCTCGCGTTACACTGCCCGTTCCTCATGTTGCACTGCCCGAGCTGCCTCTGCTTGTTCATTGGCAAGACACTGTTCTTCAGCCTCTGCCAATGCCTTGTTTGCCCTNGAGCTGCCTCTGCTTGTTCATTGGCAAGACACTGTTCTTCAGCCTCTGCCAATGCCTTGTTTGCCCTCATTCGAATCCTGTTTTCAGCCTGTTGCATTGCTAGGACTTTTTGTGCACGTCTGTCTGAACGCTCAAGGTTTGAAATCCTACATNCCTGTTGCATTGCTAGGACTTTTTGTGCACGTCTGTCTGAACGCTCAAGGTTTGAAATCCTACATTCCAACTCCATTTCTATGGTTGGTATATGTCTAGAGCTTTGCCTAGTATGTGAACCAGATACAGGTGTTGGTGGAATAATGCTCCGAGAGGCCTCTTCTGGTGCACTCACTACCAGCGATTTGCCAGAAGTAAATGCATCACAATAGGCATTAGAGATGCAGCCTTCCTCGCTAGACTGTGGCATAATAGTTTCTACACAAGCGTCACCTTCTGCAGAAACTATTGTGTCACAGTCTACCGCATCATCCACGCAACGTAGTACACCGCCCAAAGCTATTTCCAGCTCTGGTTCTGTGACAGGATCGTTTACAAAAGGTCCTCCCCCAGTGGCCATTCGCTGTCTTGTGGCAAGAGCAAGGGTTTTCTTCCGCTTGGTTTTCTCATTGTCCCAGCATTTCTTCAGCTGGGCAGTGGTACGCTGCAAAGTGTAACAAAACGTACATTACTTGAAAACAGTTATTACATACAATAATTTGGAGGGCAGACAACATACAAACAATACATAACTCTGTTTCAATTATCACTTAACGAAACTTACACAGAACTGTCTGTGTACTATTTTCTGTGATAAATGAATTGTAGCCCCAGCTTTAGCAAGCATATGGCATGTATGTGCTCTATTGGATAGTGCACTAATAATAATAATGTACATTGTAATGTACAATATACATTATTTGACATGCATCAAAGGGTTCTTACATGATGCACACATACTTCTTTTATTGTGCCTAATTGCATACGTACATCTCAAAAGATCCTGTCAAATTACTTTTTCATTCATAAAATTGTACAGTGGTAACATAATTATGTAATTTGCCCATTATTTCCAGGTTGCTTATGCCAACACACTGAAGTTGTTTGATATTCACGTGTATTTCGGTTGTAAAATCTAGCTACAATATGCTTACTTTCAGAACAATAACGTTTGGTAAGCGAAATCTAATGACTAGATTGGAACGACACGTATGAACATGCAAACAGCTGCTATCTCCCCTATTAATATATAGAATCATACAATTATGGTCAACAGAACATGAAACATTTTCGTAACACACGTACATACAGGCAATGAACTGTTTACCATTGTCTGATTCCCAAATATAAATATAATGTCCACTATGACGCATAGTTTCAAATGAACTAAAATGCAATACTTCATTACCTTGGTAACATCAGGATGCGAATTGAATTGGCATTCTATTTGGTCCCATGCCTCCTTTTTGGCAGTCAGGTTACTGCAATCAGTTTTCTGATTTTCGATTACGTTCGCATAAGTACGAACGAGCCCAAATAAAATGTTTCGTTCATTAATTGAAAAACGCTCAAACCTTCCACCTGATGACATTTTTCTAAATCAAAACAATATATCATTATCATAGACTACATAACAACATTTAGGTACACAAAATATTGCGCTTCTTCCTATTGGCTGCTAACTATGACGTTTCCATGATGTCACTAAAGTTCGTGTATCTTCGGTACATGATCGGTCTTCCTCGCGAAAAGGACGAGACAAGGCTTTCCTTCGGTAAGGAAAGGAACGACTAGACTTTTTGGGTCTTTGCAGGATACTTTAAGTAAAGGAGCAAAGCCTTCCTTTTGCCTTCCTTCTGGAAGGAAGCCTTGAAGAACAAGAAAAGGAAGATCTCTGCATATGGCCCTATGTGTGTAAAAATGCTTCACACAACTGTTTGGGACTTTGGGGCACTTATCACTTCAGGTTCGGCCAACAAGCCAGTTGACGGCACCAAGTGGTGCGTTGCATCGTATTTAGCTGTGCGAGCTGCGAGTATGCAATGACCAATTGCCAGTGCGCCCAAAGCATAATCCTTATCGGCAAGAAGAGCAAGTTTCGTTCTTGTCGACCTGCACAATGCTATCTTGGCCTTATGTAGTTGGTACAGCCTGGTGTAGCTGTTGTAGTTGTGACTGCGGCAGTCAGAGTGGGCACAAGGAGCTTGGGGACGCGTGGTTCACATCAAATCTGAATTTCTTATATTAATTATTGTCATATAATTTTTATCATATTTTAAAATGTTAACTTCAACAGTGTTTGCCACTTTATAAATGTAATGTCTTCATAAGTGTTATGTTTTCACATATCATTCATGTAATTTTTATTCAAGGGAATTATGTTTTCGTGGTTAGTGGCAGCCACGTTACCACGCCTCACCAACAACTCCTTAGTATTGCGACAGGGTGCACCAGGGCAGGAAGCATAATGCGGCGCTGTGAAGAACCTAAGGTTTGGCGGTGGGGTGGGGGGTGAAGCAACATTAGCATTCTAATCATATAACTTCCATAGAGTTTATTTATACCAGAACAGTTTCTCTTTATTCACACACCTCCGAGTTCACCTCCCTTCTTTATTAGACTGAAGCCCCTCTGGCATTTTTTCCCCTTAACTTTATTGTTTAGTGTGCATGCATCATTTTTGTTTTACAGCATAGGCCAGTGCGGGGCTTCGTTCTGTATACCTGCTTTATTTGAGTTTACCATCTCATTTGCTTTCTGTTATACAACTCGTGTTCTGGTATCAAATTTTGTGTGTGTAATTTAATCCTCTTTCACTGGGTGTTTAAGGGCGACGGACCCTCTTAACTGCTCTATACCAACCACGTTATCTATGTTACATGAGTGTATTTTCTGTTTTTAAAGTGCTTTATGATCGTACATTGGAACGGCGTTCTGAGGAGCCACAATACCCCAGTCCGATAAGTGCCTGTATGCTCAGACGTCTAACTAGTCTCGGATATGTCAGTCATATCGCTTGACCTAAAAAATACACAGTGTACATGGTTCTTTATCCCGGACTTTTCGACTGTGGCCTACCTCAAGAGTTTCGTTCTAACCCTAGCGGATTCCCTTTAATTTTTAACTGGCGACCTCGGGATATATAACATTCATTTGCTGGACCCGGTGACCATCCCGAATCGTGTAATTTTCAATGTTCTTGAGCTAATTGGTGTTCAAATATTTACTGTCCGCAACAATACTTTACTTTACCTCCTTCCTCCTGTAACATCTCCCGTCACAAGTTTCATATAATTTTTTGTGAGCATATGAATGCACTCATGTAATTATGATTCAGTATTAATATTAGTGTTAAAATAATAATTTTTCAGTAATTTTCCCTTTTCTGATCAAAGCTACTACTCTTAAAAATTATCTAGCTTCCGCTGAGACTTGCACTGTGCATTGTGTCGTGGTAGTTTTACAAGTATTTGTGAGGTTTGTCATCATGATTGCGAGCCCATTAGTTATATTTATATTATGGTTCTGTCAAGTTATTGCGTCTCGAGTTGTGTTGTTATGGTTGATAGTCGAGCAAAGAATTATGTGTACATTAAATGCTTAGTACTTATTTGTAAATGTAATTAGTTATTGTGTTAATGCATTTTTTATTTGCAATGAGCGGAAGAAATATTGTCAATAGAAGACGTAAGTAGCTTAACATTTTGCAGTAACGTACCGGTATAACCTATTTGTCGTATGTGGGAACATCATAATTTGATTAATTTTCACAGTACTTGCAATTCAAGCCAAGAAGAAACGCCACAGAAACGCGAAAGGAAAGTTCAGGAATCAAGAGAGGAACGCTTCCGACACTGCTCGATTGAACTCTGATAACGCCAGGTATTGTAATGCCTTTTATGTTATGCAGTTGTAAATAATTAAAATCGTCTGTGCCAAAATGTTTTTTGTAAATACTGTTGGTCTGGACTGCAATACTGTAGGATAATTGTTAACTAAAGGAGCATTAAAAAAATTCTAAAGTTATATATTTGTGGTCTACAGTAGGTGGGAGAGTGTCAGTTTATATGAAGGCTTAAATTTGTTATTGCAGAGTACAGACCACCAGTTGTGATGTTATTAATATTTTAACAATTTTATAACAGTGTTCAAAGGCTGGACTAGAATTGATTTAGCACACGCACAGCTCAAATTTGAAAGCTATAAATAAAATAGCACAAGCACAGAAACAGCGGAACTTCACAAAACGGTCTCGAAAACAAAAGTAAACGATGCTCTGGAAATTGCGTGTGCATGTGTTGGTAACATTGGTATGGTAATGATAAAATACTGTTGATGGTAATTATTGAGAATAGGGGCTTTTCTAAAGGAAACAGTACACACACAAAAGTAACAAATCGGTTCTGCACAGATTACCTTTTTAGTATTGAGGAGGGCGTAATGATAATATAAGTAGAACGTACTAAATAAAATAGTTAAAATACGAGGAGTTTGGCCGCTAGTAAAATTCACCTTTGGCAGTGTCCAAACAGCCATTGCAAAACCATCTGTCAACACACACTAAACTCCTGCCGTTATTAAACCATTCATTGCTGCCAGTTACCAACATTTTAGGCCTACTTATATTACCATTGTTGCTATGAATAATTGATAAACAAATCTAATTGAAAGTACATAACAAGACCTTGCTCAGTTCGTCAATGGCAAGTATAGCCTTAATTTATCCAGCTCCCATGAGCTCCTGGGCTGAAGACCCTCAATGTCACCTCCTTGACTGCTGGAATTGTACTGACCGACTGACCCCGAGCAGCATATGCACACTGCCTATATCTAGCTAACAGAACTCCAACCTCATCCCAGATACGCCTTGCACATGTGGCCTCTCGCTCCCTGGTCACGAGGGCTGAATCATGCAGCTATCATAACTCTTTGTGACCTGTGACCCAGAATTAAACATCAGTGGCCTTATGCAAAAGCCTCCATCCTGGCTTCATGAGCAAGCTACGAAAATGTCTGCTCTTACAGTGTGAAATAGTAATAATAATTTTTATTTAAATACTATACATGAATTTTATTTATTGCTTTACTTTAAAGTAGCAGACAGCTGCATGACAATTTGCTATAACACATGGGAATAATCACTCAATAAAGTATTAAAATTTTAATAAAATTAATTTCTCAAATTCCTAACCTTAATAAACTAACATGTAAGAATTCATTCAATTATTATAGAGCTTCATTTTCAATTAATTTTAAGTTAATGAATTAATAGGAAAGGAATACAGTAGAACCCTGGAAATCTGAACTAATTGGGGGAGAGGCCTGATCAGATTCGCGAAAGTTTGGATTATCCTAAATAGTGTGTAAAATACACAGTAAATATATTTGAATTGGCATTACGCTATGTTGAACAGCACACTACCACCACGCCAACCGACATTATGTTTATGCGACGCTGGCGTATCATTGCTTCATCAACCAGGTTTTTCTGCCCAAGTGCAAGTTGCTGTTTTTTCTAACAAATAAGACTGTAACCAAATAAATTGAAAAAGTTTTATAAATGACAGTTTTTTTGCATCCAGTATATAAGTAAGTGCAATAACAATTGCTTCAGGCCCACTCTATAATTTCAGTCTGTTTTTAAGGTTACAGTATACATACGTACTTAATGGGTTATACGCAGTCAGAAGGCCAAAAAAAGCGATTTTTCAAGAATTTTTCCTGGAAAGACATTTAAATTTATGAACGTAAAAATTTATATACATATTGTGGTAACTTTCAACTTTATTTACATATTTTGTTTTTGTAAAAATAATTAATTTTAAAGCTGCTGTAGCCGATTTCCGGGAGCTCCTCCAAAAAAAGGCATTTTACGGTGAGCACGATATCTCTGGACTAGATCATCTAAAATGAAAAAATTAAAAGATTTCTTTAATATAAGGTATCATCTAGTATTCAATCAAAGGAATAAGAAAAATATTAATTTTTAACAAAATGATGGCTTTTCAAAAAAAAAATTTTATTTTCGATTAAATTTTTGGCTTTACATTGTTTATAAAATAGAAAATATTTATCGACGAGAAAAAACCTTCTATTAATTACTAAAAAATATATTTATAAAGCTTGTGTAAAAATTTGAGACTGATCGGTTAAGCCATTTCCGAGAAATCTCGCTCACCGACTTTAAAAACACAATTTTGAGAAAAACGCGTTCAAAGTTTCAAAAGAACTTTACACATAGTAAAAAAAAAATTTTTCAACTCACGCAGTTTTGTCTATTCTAGGACCATATAATAAACCCTCTGTTCCTTCGGCAGCTTCTTATAACCCATTTGGTGTTGTCTGCGGACCATTCTTCCTTCTCGTGTGCTCTCATGCGCTCTTTGGTTGGAGATCGTGACGCGCTCTGCATCCTCCTTTTCAACATATAAATGCGCATTGGGCCCAAGTGAAAGTCACATTGCACTCATATAATACAAGAGTGATGCTGTACTTTCATTGAATATGGCAGCAGTGAGGTTTGCAGCCGTTTCCACAATTTTTGAGCCACACTGAATGATTTTCGGAGTGATTTTCCATATCAGCTGATTGTAGCTTTCGTTGTTTTGTGTGAAGCCACAGACACATCTTTCTAATAATTTTTCATTACTGAGATCTTTATAGATCGGATGTAAAGCCTCAGCAACGTCCTGTGGTAATGGCTGATAATCATGTTGAAAAGCAGGTAATTCATTCACAGCTAGTGCCCGCTGCCAACAGCACCATGATTCCTGTCCGATCGGGCACTTCTCGTGTTGAGGATTTTCGTCTGTTGGGCAATAATATTGCATTATGCATATTCTCTACGGAATCACAATTTCTTCTAATTGCTAAGCCATACTAAACTGTCAATTTATCAATAATTTTACCAGTAAGCTTGCCTTTTCCACCAAGAGTTTTTTGTCTATTTTTTCCCACTTTTTTCAACGGTTTCCGCATTTTTTTCCACACAATCTCGGAGTCGCGTGCCCATTCTCTTCTGTACATGCCCAATACATGATAACTTCTTTATCACAGTAAGACGCAGCTTTCAAAATCTCAGAGTGCGTTTTGGAGTCACCGTCTCCGATATAATTTTTGTACTGCACTCCAAATTTTTCCATTGAACTCTTGAATATTCCGATGACTGAATCGACCTCCATTTTTCCAGAAGAACCTGTATGATTTGCACAGCAAATATCTTGATGATATTGATACCAATCATTATACTCATCAGTGTTCTTTTTTTTATTCCAAATTTCACACTGTTTGCAGTAGGAACTTTTCACAAAAAGATCAAGGATTTTCCCAGAATAATATCCGATCAATGATGTCACGCCGTATAAGAAAGTATATCCTCGCTTTTTCCATGTTCTATCTCCAGATACTGTTAATTCTGTACTATTTGCATCGCCTTGGTGTTCAGAAGTCAAATTTTTCTCTAAAGTACAAGCTTGGTGGAAAAGTTTCTAGGTGGCTGTTTGCACACAGGTATGTATATTACTGATAATCATATCATAAGTATTCTGCGTTATAAAAGCTGGCATGTCCATTATTCCACAGAATTTTGCTGCGCTTTTCAATCCTAATCCGAGAACTCTAATACACTTCATTTTCACAGAAAATCAGAGAAAAATCACAACAGAAAGTATAAACGAGCGCACGACTTTACTGCTTGGCTGTTTAGAATGACTACTCTTCAATATTTGCCAGTTTGGAAATAGAAATCGCAGAATTTAGCTCCCAGGTATATAGAGGACTACTAAATTGTCACTCCAGGTATATGAATACAATAGAAAGGGTCATGGAAGGAGCAGCGTTCCAGGTAAGCATCTGCTGCTTGGGCCTCCGCTCCACCTATACTTTCAAACTTTCCGAGACGTCTTTACAAATATGCGTGTAACTTCGAGAATATTTGTCGGATTGACATGAAATTTTCTGTGTACTATATACTTAAATATATGTACATTATGAAAATGAAATAAACATTTTTTTTTTTTTTAATCCTGACTGCGTATAACTCCTTAATGTATTTTGATTTTATTATGCTGAATTATAACAACATTTTTTTTTATGAAGCAATGATGTTTTTTTTTCTCTATCATAGAATTAATTTTACAGTAAATTTTCTTGAAATGATGTTCTGACTATCCAAAATTTTGGATTTTCGGGGTTTAGATTTTTTGGTTCTACTGTATTTTTATTTAATAAAGAACAATCTTCTTGAAATTCAAAATATATAACTTCCTTACATGAGTCGATTCCTTACACAATTTATAGATGGTCAGACATAGAGAATTATGCTTTGCAATTCACATAAAGGGAAGTGAGCTGTTCCTTTACAATTCTTAAAAGATGGAAATGTTGGTACTGTAGTTAGTTTATGTTGTTTTAGGACTATAGACCTTTTAAAAAATCAGGGATTTTTCACCAGTGGTCATTGCTGCCAAAACTGCTGTCACCCAATGTTCGTCACATGCACCCGTACTGTAGTCATCACATTTTTTTTTAAATTAGAAATATAATCTACATTTTGATATGCTTACAATTATATTCAACATAAATAAAGGCTTTTAGTAAACAATAATCAATTAAGCTTTAAAATAGCACAAAAACTGTATGTATTGGAATTAAATAATTATTAGTTTTTTCATCCTTTCATGTTAATTAAAACCTGAATCACAATGAATGCACAAACATTATTAAAAAATTAAATCATAAAAACAGGGAAATTCACATTTCACATCAAATAAAATTAACCCATCATTGTTAGCACGATGAGCATTTTTCTCACCCTCTGAAATATTACATCACTGTTTTTTAAAAAATAACTAGATATCTTCTGGCTGACTTCTGATCCTTCCATGTTTAGGCGACGAGGGGAAGCAGGTGAATGCCTGCTTCATTGACATCGAGAAGGCTTTTGATAATGTGCCACAACGGATTTTGATGAAGAAATGGATGAGCTGATAGAAAAGTTGGTAGTGAATTATATAGAAAGCTTCCTCAGGGGTGAAAGTGGGGGAGGCCTTAGCCAATAGAGTGGTTAAATCAGGGGTGCAGCAGGAAAGTGTGTGGGTCCCTTGCTGTTTGCTGTTATGGCAAATTACTTGGGTTTAGGGATAGGAGGAAAAGTATACAGATGCTCGCAGTCTGCAGAATTTACTCCCACTGGTCACTCTCCCCGAAACTTAACGTGTATGAGGGAGGATTCTTTATCAATACTTATTCTTCTTGCTTCAGTAGTACTTATAGAATTGAGTGGTTTAACAGTTCCAGGGAGGAGCAGATTAAGTCTATGTTGTCACTTGCAATATAATGGAATTTGACTTTCTCAGTTCTTTTGTCACAGAAATCAAAGATGATTTTGGATTAATGATCTGCCTGTCAAGGGGCAGTGGTGGTGGCAAGATTACTCACCCGCCACGCAGGTGAACCAGGTTCGATTCTGGGCAAGGTCGCTCCCCGAAGTCGTTGGTCGGCAGGTTTTCTCCAAGATCTCCCATCCCCCCCTCCCTTTTGCATTCCGGTGCTGCTCCATACTCACCTCACTTCACTCTTATCTGCTCTCAAAACCTTGATGTTAAGAGCTGCCCAAATCTCTCCACTCCACTCTGCTTGTCAAGAGGTCTCTGAAGACTTTCCTAGCTAATATATTTGTTTGATGTGAGGAAAATTATCTTATATATATTTCAAAAGTGTTTCTTGACTTTGTATACAATATTAACAACATAGTGCTTTACATCATCAGAAACAATGCAATGAAATTATATTGTCACCATCAGAAGTTTTATAATGCAATACAAAAGGATGCAAAATACATGATTCAGAAGTCCTGTGGTACCCTTGTATCTCAGCTTCGATTATGGATGAATAATTCCACCAAAATCTAGTAGAGTAATGGCAGCGTGTGATAGAAGGTTTTCTTTTAAATTTTTAAGGAGTAAGAAGACTGTGATTTTGCTATGAAAGAATGAGGAATCAAATTTTATATTTTGTCAAAGTTCAATCTGTGAAAATTCATTGGGGTCACTTCCATCAAAATCTGCAAATTGAGATTCTAAGTCGCTGACAAGACTTTTTTCTGTAGAACTTTTATTACAGTGTCTGATCATGTATCCCCTCTTTGGATCTTCACAGAGTAGAAGCTTCGTTATGTCCTTATAAGTGCCTTCTATTTATTATGAATGCAGAAGTAAAATGGGATTGTGGTGAATGGTACACATACATATAACTGTGGGTTCCAATATAACCAGCCAGAACACACCACTTTTGCCTCAAAGCACAAAACTTTGAGAAACCTACTTTAACACTAGGATACTCCTTTTTGAAGCTTGCATACAATTCTTGGAGGTTGTCTAGTTTTAGCTGCTTCCTCTGATGCTCTTTTCCAATACTGACCACAGCTTTCATTCCCAGGATTATTGTAGACTGCTTGTCACTCTGATAAAAGTTTAGAACCTTGCTTACAGTTTCAGGTGGAAGCTTTTTTCCACCTGCAGGATCGGGTTCAGCTAATATACCTTTTTCTTTAACCCTTTAACTGTTTCACCCAATTTGTCTCGGCCACACCGAATGTGTCAACTTGACACATAAACGAGTATACTCGGGTGCCCACCACTCTTTCTACTTCGTAACTTTCTGGTCCATATTTATTCGTGTAGTTGTTGCGTACAGCAAAACACACTAGATGACTGTAGTAGTGAGCTAAAAATAAATGCTGCTGCCTACTAATGTTACATTTTTCTCTCGCTGGAGTGTGCATGCTGTATTATGCACAGACCACACTTTCGCCTTATTAACTCCCTGTTCTGGCATTTACTGTGACAATGACTTACAGTAAGAGCTAGATGGATCCAGTACTGAGCTAAAAGAAATCCTGCAGTCTATCGGTGTTATGTTTTTTTTTTTGCTATATTATGTATACATTATTATTTGTGCACTTAACTCGCATTCTTCCTTGTCACTCTCTGTTCCGTATTTATTTTGACAAGGTTGTTTACAATATAAGTTAAATGGCTATAAAAATCCATTGGCTTGCCACTCTGTATCATGCATCTTTTGTTCAACAGTTTAGGGAATTTTGCTTGTATCTAATATCATTTTTTTTTTCGTCGCAGTGGAACAATTTTAGTTTAGGAATAATAGAACATTACCACAATTTTTTTTTGTCTCTCCAGTTTGACTTTTTCATACTATGTACTGTGTGGAGAGAGTTCTTCAACCTGTAAATAATGGATGCAGATAGTGATATATTCAACAGTGGTTCAGAAAGTGGTGAAATTCATCAGATGACATAGTACCAGTTCGGAGGAAGATGATGCAGACCAGCTTCTTGCATTAGAGCGACAGTGGTGTAAAGTAAGTGTTGAATCACGGCTGCCTCCTCCCCCTCAATTTGATTTTAGTGGTGCTAGTTCACTGAATGTTGTAACAAATATTGAATACAGTGCTTTAGATTCTTCCTGCATGTTTTTTGATGTGCAAATGTTGCAAATAACTGTGTATGAAACAAACAGTTATGTGTAACAATGTCACTATGAAAATTGGAATGGTACCTCCCTTAATAAATTGTATATGTTTATTTTGCATTAGTAATTGTACAAAGTGTTGTATTTAGGCCTGAAATTGAAATGTATTGGTTATCAAGTGCTCTATTGACTACGCCAATTCCATCTCTAATGACCTCGCTGTCAAGACGTTAAGCCCTTCCTATCTATCTGACTATGCCAATATTTTCACAAGTAATGACATACAGGAGATTTTGCCTCCTGAAACATTGTATACCTTTTACAGATAATGATAATTTTAACACTTAACACTCATCTACCGGTGGCCCAATATTACTTTACTAAGTGGCCTGAAGTCATTCCCATCCCGAACCAGGAAGTACATACTATGGCCGAGGCATTCATAAGTATGTCTTCTCGAGGTTTGGGGTGCCACTAGAACTCCATTATGATCAGGGAAGAAACTTTGAAGCTGCGGTGTTTCAGGAGGTAACAAAGATTTTGGGTATGAAAAAGACTAGGACTACAGTCTTACACCCTCAGTCGGATGGAATGGTCGAGAGGCTTAACCACACTCTTGAGCAGCAGTACCTGTCTATCTTTGTCGCAGACAACCAAAAGGACTGGGATTCAAAGGTGCTGTTTGGAAGAGAGCTATGCCTTCCTATTGACCTGCTGTTTGGCCGACTGACAGAAGAGGATGCTGCATCCCCTGATTATTCCAGAAAATTACGGAATAGACCTGTTGGCATTTATGATTTTGCTCGACACCACCTCAGAATAAATAGTGACAGCATGAAGATGCGGTATGATAGGAGAATGTCATGAGAGGTATTTCAAGAAGGACAACTGGTGTGGCTGTACAACCCACAGAGGAGAAAAGGGTACTTCCAGGAGCTACAGAAATGTTGGGAAGGCCCCTACAGTATTCTGAAGAAGCTAAATTGTGTGGTCTTGAGGATTTGTCGTCAAGACTCTCAGGCGAAGCCGAAGGTTGTCCGCATCGACCGACTAGCACTCTACGAAGGTCCGGATGTTGCTGGTCTGCGCCGCTGACCTTGGCTCGTCCCGCGCGAGTGAGCTAAAGAGGAGGATAGATTAGTGATGATAACGGGGCATCAAGTCAAGGGAATGTTTAAAATGACAAACAAGCAATAATCCTACCAGTATTTTGAGTTATGAAGGCATTTTGCCACCATAACCCTTTTGCGGCTTGCTTCTCCTGACCTTCGGCGAATAGGATTTCTGCGTTTATCTGAAGAATACTCTGGAGTACTGGCCTTGTTCTCTCAGTGTGACTCAAGGTGCGTAGAACCTTCCAGATGGTCAGGGCGAACAAGATACAAACGAGTGACAGGCCTCCGAGCTGGGAGTTGAGCAGAGTTGTTGAATGGATGAGTTCCGAGCAATATATGACAAGCAGGGAGAGAAGTGACCAGCAGAAGGGAAATCTACGACTGCGAGTATCAAGCAGTTAAGAGTGTGGCTGGCAGACTGGACTATTGTACTATATGCGTGAGTGAAAGACAGCACTAATGATGGCAACATATAGACTGAACACGTGTTGATAATGAGTATAAGTTATATTTTGACTGTAACCAAATGTAGACATTAAGAAGAATGTTAATTAAAGTTGAAATAGACATTTAATGTTGCACTCATTATAAAAGAATGCTCTAAATAATAGCTGTGTGAACAAATAAGAAATTAAATTTAGTTCTTTTATTTTTTTTTTAATGAGAACTCCATCCCTCACAAACTTAGGTTCCCCCCCTCAGGCGTCTTTGTAACAATATTTTTTCAGATATCTGTAATAATCCAGTGTGTCAGGTACAACTTCAAAAATGTGTACCACCCTTGGGATTCAACTTATACAATAGGTCGTATATACATTTCCAACATCTATTTTTGTGATAACCTGCAGCCGAAGTTTGTCAGTTGAATTTAGATACATCCTGTATATATAAAGGCTGTCCCATTTATATTGACCACCCACAATAACTCCATACAGACACTCCAAATGAAAAAGTGTTTCATACAAAAATGGTATAACAGGAAGGGGGAAATAATACTGCTGGGGAGTAAGACATGCTATTATTTATTAGTGAGATACGAATACTAACATCAGTTTTTATAAGTGGCACCATGTATCTATTCGTCAGAATTTCAATGAAGCTCATTAAGACCTATTCAAAAATGTATCACAATATACCAGTCTAATAAACAGATCATTAACAACCGCCACAGAGATTGGGACTCATAAGGATTCATGAGGACCCATTATGCGATGCCTTGCGGCACAATTGCACTGCATTGTGCAGTACACTATGACAACGATGCTCTGCATTTGATGTAGAGGTGATGTAAACAGTGCAGGTACCCCATTCTAAAGAGGTTGCGCTTAGAGGAAACAAATGAACATGCCTGATGTGACGACTGCTCAATCAGTCATTTGTGTACATTCAAATACAGTACACTGCAAGATGAGAGTCGTCGTAACAGTAATGTACTCCAACAACGAGAAGGTAGAAATGCTGCTCATCTAAGGAGAATGTAAGTTATCAGATGAATGTATTTGTATTATTTTACAGTACAGTATAGTACGTTGAAGTGAGTTGTACTGAAATACACACACAGTTCTGTTATTCCCATTATCAATAGCTTGGTTTGCTCACTCGTTCATTCTGTTGATGGTCGGTGTAATGCTAGTCAGGTGGAGCAACTCTACAGAGAACAATACCCAGACAAGACCCCTCCGTCCAGACGGATGTTTTCCCATCTCATTGTGAAGCTTTGAGAAACGAGCAATTTTAACCTACAGCAATGAAATCGTTGTAGAACTCGCACAGATGAAACTGTTGAGATTGCTGTTCTCACTGCTGTAGCAGTTAATCCACATGTCTGCACATGCCAACTTGTAGCCGGAATTGGCATTCCGAAAACGAATGCATATCACATTCTTAAGCATCATACGTTCCATCCCTATCATGTACACTTACACCAAGAATTGCACAGGAATGATTTCCAGAATTGTGTAAAGTTCTGTCAATGGGCGCAGCATCAAATTATCACCGACCCAAAGTTTCTCGGATGTTTTTTGTACCGATGAATCATCGTTCTCTAACTCAGGCCAAGTGAATATGAGGAACATGCATTATTGGGCTGTCGAGACCCCAAAATGGCTACGACAGGTGAACCATCAGCAGTAATGGAGAGTTTACGTCTGGTGTGTGATGGTTGGCAATAAGATTACAGGGCCTTATTTCGTAAATGGTAACTGAAGCGGCTGGGAGTATGCCACCTTCATACAAACAATTTTTCCTGGTCTTCTGGAGGAGATATCTCTAAGGAATATAATGATTGTGGTACCAGTACGATGGATGCCCAGCGCATATGCCATGAATGCACATTGTGTTCTGGACCGAAAATATCCTCTTAGATGGAATGGTCATGGTGGACCAGTTCAGTGGCCTGCTTGGTCTCCTGACTTTAACCCCCCTGGACTGTTTTCTTTGAGGTTACCTCAAAGGCATATCTATCGAGATGTTCCAACAACTCCAGAGGACATGCAAGAATGTATTGCGCTTGCTTGTAATGCTCTTCCTTAGGCAACACTGGAGGAATCGGTGTTGTCATTCATCCAACGACATAAGTTGGATATTAGTGCCAATGGTCACCACTTTGAACATCTAATGTGAATGTTATACCCCTCCCAGTACCCATTTGGATACTACTATAAACGGGCAATAGAGATTCCACTTACTGTGTCATATTTAATGTTCATGTTATGAAAGTCTACATTGTGCTGCATATTCAAATAGGTCTTGACGAGCTTTATTGAACTTTTGACCAATAGATACATGGTGCCATCTAAAAACCTGATGTTAATACTTGTACCTCACTAATAAATAATGCTACAAGGCTGACTCGTCAGCATTATTATTTCCTCCTTCCAGTTATACAATTTTTATATGAAACACTTTTTCATTTGGAGCCCCAGTACAGAATTATTGTGGGTGGTAAAGATAAATGGCACAACCTGTATATTTACATACATACACCTGATGGGTGGGAACTAGCGAATATGGAATGCAGCAACTATTCATCAAGAGTATCTTTCATGTTTGCAAAATTATTGATTTGCCTAATATTTTGAAGCATATGGTTTTGGTTTCATCATATAAGCTGTGAAACTAATAATTTTGTGTAACCTTTGTTCAATTTCCTAATTTGTTTCATTACTCTCGAAGCCTGTCAATTTGTAGCCATTATATATAGAGCTATCATTACAACTGATCAATCTGAGATAAAATTCTGGGACTAGCTTCTTGGTGACCCGTTTCCTTGTAACTCTTTAATTTTTACTGTCATAATAATATCGGTAAAAAAAATAGAGGTTTCTGTCTCATTTGCAGCAAGAAAACACCAGAGGTCAAAGTGCATCTCATAGATGAAAGGAACAATGTAGCAAAAGAGTAACAGCATCATTCTTGGCGAAATTTTGTAAAATGAAGCTTGTCATATATTGTGCTCATGTAATTATACAAATTTGTTACAGTGTATTTAAAGGAAATTCGTATACATAATGGGGAATAGAGTTAGAGGTAGTTGCAGTAGCCCAATTTGCTGAAGAAAACAACTTTAATGTACAGCTATGTGGCTTACGTGTGGATGAAGACTTTCCTTACCTTGGAGCATCACCAGATGGACTCATTGGTGATGATGCTCATATAGAAGTTAAATGTCCTGCATCTATCAAACTGTTGTCAAAAATGGAAAAAATTGCCAGCAGAAGAATCAATTTTATGGAAATGAAAAAGAAGTCCTGAAACTGAGACAACGATATATGGGATGAATCACCTAAAATTTGCATTGCAAATATTTAGGAAATTATAGGCACTAATGATGTGCTGGTTTCACAGAATTGAAGTTTAGACAAGGGCTCAGAATTGTAGCCCAGACACAGGTTTTAATAATTATTAGAATGTGTATTTCTTGAACCAAGTTACATTTTTTCAAATAGGACAATGCCAATTCACATCAAGAAAATAAAACTAGAGGAAATTATAATGTCAATGGTATTTGCTGCAGGATTCTAGTGCAAGTAGTTTATGTGCTATTGTAATATAATTGTAAATATTGACAGTTGTCTGTTCCATTTAATTGCTTTGTTACTAGACTACTGTGTTTGTATATGGGTTTAGATTATGTTTCCTTTACACTGATTGCATTGGGACTCCCTTGTCAGGACTTTGTGATAGTTTAAACTACCTAAACGTAGAACGTGCTGGAAGATGGTATTTACTAATGCTGATAAAGCCGGCAGGCTTATGGTGTATGGTGAATGTAGGAAGAATGCTGTTTGTTCTAGTAATGTGAATGCTGAACAATATCCCAATAGACTTCAACCATCTAGACAATTATTTACGAACCTCTTTAACCAATTACAAGAAACTGGAAGTGTAACACCTTGAAAACGTAACAGAAACAAATAAGTGACCGTAGAAGAGGACAAGATTAATGTAATAGCTGCTGTTGCTGTAAATCCGCAAGTTTGCTCGTGTGCAATTGCAAGAGCGAGTGGCGTGAGTCAGTCAAGTGTATTAGACGTTCTGCACTATCTTAAGTTCCATCCGTAACATGTCTCTCTTCATTAAAAGCTATACAGAAACAATTTTAAGAATCGTGTTACTTTTGTACATAATCATTAAAACATGATACACAAGATTTGTTATATATCTTGTTTAGTGATGAAACAACATTTACAAATCATGGCGAAGTCAACTTCAGAAACATGCACTATTGGTCAGTAAACAATCCCCGTTGGCTTCGTCAAGTGGAATGTCAAGTCCATGGAGTGTAAATGTATGGTGTGGAATAGTGAACAATCATCTCATAGGCCTTTTTTTCATGGTAGAAACACTGGATTTCAAAAAGTATGTTAACCTCTTAACAGATGAACTTCCACTGCAGATTAGGAGGATCTTGTGGTATCAACATGATAGTTGCCCAGCGCATTGTGAAAGACGTACCATAGCTTGTCTTCACCGATTATTTCAAAATCGTTGGGTTGGAAGAAGGGGACCTGTACATTGGTCTGCCCATTCACGGGACCTGACCCTTTTAAATTTCTTTTCTTTGGGGAATGCTAAAAGACACTTTTTACAAGGACATACCGACTACACCAGAAGATACAAAACAACACATTACAGCTGCCTGTTCTGAAATTTCTGCTGAAATGCTACAATATGTGCACCAATCTTTACATGACAGACTAGAAGCTTGTATTGTAGCTGGTGGTCTTTATTTTGAACACAACCTGTGAACAGTTTTCTCTTTCTCCTTCAGAATTCACAGAATTGGTTTATTCACTTTTGTTTTTCTTAAGAGTGTGCTGATACATGGTACAGCAAAATCACATAAATGTAGAAGAAAACCACACACAATAAAACAGAAAAGTAATCATACGAACATCCTAGCCTAGTAACCAAGCAGTTAAATGGAGCAGACAACTGTAGGTATTTAATATTGCTGTATTACGATAGCACATAAACTACTTGCACTAGAGTCCTGCAATAAACACCATTGACATTATAATTGTTTCTAGTTTTATTTTATTGATGTGAATAGGAGTTGTTTCATTGGAAAAAAGCGTAATTGTATTCAAGAAACACACATAATAATAAGTATTACAATCTGTGTCTGGGCTGCAATTATGATCCCAAACTTCAAATTCTGTGAAACTAGCACATCAATAGAACCTTTCATTTCAGAAATATTTGCAGTGCAAATTGTAGGTGATTCATTTGGTATATGTACCAAGTACAAGGGATTGTGCACATTTCCAAATAGGAGTACTGTAATTTTGTCATATGGTTACCGAAGGGCATGATATGTGGCATAATTCATAAAAATGATGAATACTGGGACCAAAGCTCCAAAAACTCCAAAACTTTTTTTTTCAGCTGCCTTTTACCAGAAATCACTGATTTCAGATTTGCTAGAAAACTTACCATACAGGAACCAGAGTACATTGTCAGTGCTTAAGAATCTGTCTCAAAGTAGAAGTCCAAGAGAAATATCACAGCAAAGTATAAATAGGTTTACTATTTTTAAGGACTATAAAAATGGGTTGATGAGCATTGTTTGAATGAACAATTTTTTTTTCTGAGTGCTCTAAATTTATTACTACTGTTAAGGATGGCACCCCTTCATCTGCAAATTAATACTATATATAACTGTATTAGTAAAAAATTGTGGGTCAGTGATTTATAATAGCCCTAGTTACTTTCAGTTCTATTATATCAGTTATGAAATACCATTCAGTTGAAATATTTATTGTATCAATTTACATTTGTGATTTAATAATACTTTTTGTGCAATTGGATGGTAAGATAATCTTAGTGAAAATACACAAACAGGAGAAAACATTATTAGTAAGTGTATGTAGGTTTATGTATAAGTTGTTAGTATCACAAAATAATGATTGGACTTTGTTTTACCATATTTTACCAAGTAAAAAAATACAAACTGCTATTTCCATAATGCATGCTGTTTAGTGTCATATGATATATATTCTGTACTTATGAACAGAGTGTCTAACAGAGAGGATTGTGAGTAGGAGGATAGAAACATACTTGCAATAAAATATGTTTGTAAGTATAACATAATTTTAATTTATACATTCTAATACAACAAGTGTTTATTTGTAACAAATTTTTATTCGTTATTATCATGTGCAGCGTAAGATATCAGTTAATTCAGATTAACACACTTTTAACTTTGCGAAATCTGCTCTTTACACTGAAACATGTTTTTAAAAGATTCAAAGAAACTTCACACTTATATATGATGCCTACATTTCAGAATGTGAGTCCAAGATTGAGTTTTTTGTCTAGTTGAAATTTGTTTTTGTAAACATACCTATAAGTCAAGTAACAATAAAACTAATTTTTTTAGCTTAAGTATTATGAAGTACTATGAAGTGTTGTATATATTATTCTAAATGATCACTAGTTGTAGCAAGTCAATTTTTTCAACAGAAATGTCTGGTTTTTAGTGCCTAATAAATATATTTACCACCTATGCTTTTGTTGATGACCACTGAAAATTTTATATTAAGTAAATGTGTATGCATACTTATGTACACTGAAGAGCCAAAAAAACTGGTACACCTGCCTAATATCGTGTAGGGGCCCCCTCGAGCACACAGAAGTGCCAAAAGACGACGTGGCATGGACCCGACTAATGTCTGAAGGGATGCAGGAGGCAATTCACATCGTGAATCCTGCAGGGCAGTCCACAAATCCAATCTGTGCCAATTTGAGAAATGGTTGCACGTCTGTCATGTTTAATGATTCTCGTCAGTCGTCGTTTGTCCCATTCTTTCACTATCTTTTTCCGGCCGCAGCGATGTCGAAGATGTGATGTTTTACCGGATTCCCGATATTCACGGTACACTCGTGAAATGGTCGTACACGAACATCCAAATGTTATCGCTACCTCAGAGATGCTATGTCCCATCTCTCGTGCGCAGACTATAACACCATATTCAAACTCACTTAAATCTTGATAACCTACCATTGTAGCAGCAGTAACCGATCTAGCTGCCGACCGCATCGCGTTACTCTGATTGGTTCCATACCTCTGTTATTTGCATACGCACGCCTATACCAGTTTTTTTGGCTCTTCAGTGTATGTTGATTACATATAAAGTATGCACATAAGACTTGAACAAAATCGTAATAAATGGTTGCTTTATTTTAATGCACTTCTGAGATTTAAAATATAATAAATTATACAGTTTTGCCTTAAACTTTATTTTCTAAGTTTAATAGCTTTAACCTAATCTTGCGGAATTTTCTCTTAATTAGTTACAGTTTTTAACAGATACAAGGAAGAACACCAGCAAAAAAAATGTTGCATATTTATCTCTTACCATTAATGCACTGACTATATAAGCCGTTCCCAACAATATACACAAAACGTGGAGAAATTGGACTTTCGTCTTCTGCATATGACCCCTTTGGCTCGTGAATCATCTGTATAACTGTCAGAATCATGTGTTCAAATAGTAAGGTGGATGTTTGAATTTGGTTTAATAAAAAATTTGTACTTTTATATAAACATTATTTAGCGTAACTTTAAAATATTTCAGCTGGAAAAAATTTGGTAAGAGAAAGTGCACTTACTTTTACCAAACATGTTTTTGTGTGAGCAGTGTGCTAATTAATTCAAAACACATGGCTTTGAAAAAAAGAATTATGCAAGAAACAGTTTAGTGTTGGAACACTTAAATTGGTAATCAATTTCTGACATGCACATATTTCTCCGTATTCACTCTTTAAGGTCCAGCAGCAAAAGAAGAGGCATAAATATTAATTTTAAAGGAAACAACAAATAAAAAACATTCAAACCTTTTGCAAAAAATATATATAATGTTTAATTTATGAGTGAATTATAATAGGTCAAATATTATTCTTGACTCTATACGCTCTAATTTACAGCACATGTTCCGTAAGGTCTTATGTGTGTATGACTCAAAACAGCAAGATTTATTTTCGAATGGAATTGTTTAAGCATTCATTCAGGAGAGAATATTTAACCAAAATGTAGCATTTCCATAATTTCTTTCATGAATATCTGTTATTACTAAAAGAGCATATAAACTCTATCTTCAATGTTGTCAGTATAGAGGCAGTTATTCTTCATAATAGATCTGTTACTATATTATTTACTAGCTGTGCCCACGGCTCCGCTTGCGTGGACTACCGAATTATTGTTTAGGTTTTGTTTAAAATAAAGTTGAATTTTACTTAGTGTTAATCTTTTATACTCTATAGATATTATAAAACTCAACGTCTCTGTGAACTAAATGGTAAAAAAACTTATTGGTATTTCTCTGTTATAGATAGATACATGCTACCGCTGAGTTTTTTTAGGCCTTTTTATTCTACACAATTCTGTACTACATGTTATTGTTCCATCTTTAACTGTTTAGACAGCGTATTGCAAGAGAGTGCACTGGCGGCAAACTTTTTTCCGACTTGATTCACTATTATCGTTTGTAAATTTTTTAAGATATTTTCTTGCGATAAAAAGTAGCCAATATCACCTTTCAGCCCTCCAACTCTTTCTGTGCAAAAAATTACGTTGATCTGTTGCTCAGTTGCAATGTTGCACTGTTATTCCATTTGTATACTTTTTCATTTTTCAATAAGAATTTCCACGAGGGAATGAGATTTTTTCGTAGTAAAAAGTAGCCTATGTCACTTCTTGACCCTCCAACTATCTCTGTGCAAAAAATCATGTCGATCCCACATCGTCCCACACTAACAACTTACACTGACGCAGCATTGTACCCTGGGCGCTATTTTTACTAAAAAAAATTCCTGAGGGAATGAGATATTTTTTCGGCATAAAAAGAAGCCTATGTCACTTCCTAGCCCTCCAACTATCTCTGTACAAAATATCACGTCAATCTGTTGCTCCGTTGCAACGTGAAAGGACAAACAAACACACTTTCACATTTATAATAGTAGTTACGATGGTATAATTTAAAAACAAATAAATCCTTCTTAATTACTTACATTAACAATCTGTTTTCATATCTAGTTACAAACATGTGTCTGCAATAAAGTAAGTTTTCGTAGGAGTCACAAAAATACGGTTTTACTATATCTTTAAGCAGAAAAGGAATATTTATTTTTATTATTACTCTTAATAGGGCTTTAAAATCTTTTCAATTTAAGTGTAACATACATACCCATTGCTTTAATAAGAGTTAAGCTTATTTTAACAATCAATAATAATGGATGAGTTCTGACATGTATAAAAAAAGATCTCATAAACAACAGGAATTAGTAATTTTGGTAAAAGTAAATATGTACTACCTAAATTAACAAAATTAACAGCAACTGTATATGGGGCGTCATAAGATAAAAAGCCGGCTGTGTTTTAAAAATATATTACTCTTCTCAAACATGATTTAACCACAAGATTATTTATGAATATACAGGCCGTTATGTTGGGGGGTGGAGGGGAGAGGCATTTTAAGGGATGGTAGATAGGGTCATCCTGAATAATTATGACCACAGTTACTATTATATAATGTCTGATAGTTCACATATTACTACCATGTTGTCGATTGTCTGCACAAAGGTGAGGTCAGGTTAAAAAAATGTGTGGCCGTCTCTATTGATTGATAATACACACCGATGACATGTTGTTGGGGATATCCCTCGTGTTTTGTGTTCTTTTTATTACCTTTTCTTAATTTTTCTCACCTTTGTGCAGACAATTGACAACATGGAAATAACGTGTGACCCATCAGACTTAGTAAAATGATAATTTTGGTCATAATTATTCAGCATTACCCTATCTATCATCCCTTACAATGCCTACACCCCCTCGTCTAACACCTTGTATGTATGTATGTGTGTGTGTGTGTATATATATATATATATATATGGAAAATGATATTTGAAACAGATGAACGGTTGCAGCTTGCTCAATTAACAAGTGGAGAGAATATTTTTCTTCTATAATCGTGCCAATCTCAGGGCCTGTAAAATTATTATGGGCAGCTCACATGATAAAATAATCCAAATGTCGATTTTATGCAGAAACTGTAACACTGTTTGACACTTTCACTAGGCATTTTTTCATCCAGTATAAGATGGAAATCCTAACTTCTGAACTGCAATACTTGATTTGTAATAGGGACAAGCAGAGAGACTGCATCAATCTAAATACACTTAAATTTACTAGGTGCGATGCTTGAGACTCATTTCGTAAAGATACTATCTTTCTAGCATCAGGTGGCATGACTAACACTGCATGTGCCACAATCGCCTAGTGCGTACAGGGGGCGGGCAACAGATGCACATGATAGTGTACCTACTCTCACCACTCTAAATGAAATGCCAGTGCGCAACTCCTCTTGCACATTTCTCCTCTCCAACTTCTCCCCACCCAACTCTCTTGCCAACCTTTATAGCTGTGAGCAAACATACATTGTTGTTGCAGATAACTTTTGACTCTGAGCAACAGATGAATTTGTAGCTAACTAGGGAGTTCCCTTAGGTGTTAAAAGAAATGTCTGTGGATCAGAACTTGTTTCTAGATACTGCTTTCCAATTATGTAGGTTAAGCCCATGAAGAAAAAATTAAATAATAAGTTGATAATTCTTAGTGGCATTCTAAATCATAAAGGAGTAAGTCCCCAGTGTATTTATATAATAAACAAGGAATTGGAATGGCTTTGTGGAAGGAGAAATTTGAACTTATTAAATGGAAACTGCTGGATCCGTGAAAGGCATATGGCAAGAGACACCATCCATTTAAATAGGCAGGGATCACAAGAATTTGATAAATTATTAGTCAGAGTTATTGAGAGTGAAATTGAACCACAAAAAAATTAAATTAAGTAAGTGTAAAGACCATGGAAAACATACTAATGCATTGTACAGTGAAACTTTACCCTAGACAGTGTGAAGCAAAAGTATAATAAATATCTACATCTATATGTACACCTGCATCTACAACTGTATCTACATCTTCATATACTGCAATCGCATTATCATCTGTAACATCAATGCATCATTCTCTCTCTCTTCAAGGAAGCAGTGTCAAGAACCATGGTAAACAGCAATCACAAGAAAACACAAAGCAATGAAGCAGCAGTATCAAGTTGGAAAAACAACAAAGTCTTTATATAGATAAGTTAACTACCATTAGTGTCCTTTCCCAAAATATGCAATCTCTTCTTATAAAGTCTTAAATTTAAAAGTTTTACATAACAACTTGCATAATGTATCCTGTATTTATCTTTCTGAGCAATTGTGTAATGAAATTGAACTACATTCATTGAACATTGAAAGTTTCACACTAGCCAGTTACTATTGTCGAGTTCTGTTTAACTGTGGAGGTGTATTTATGTTCGTAATAGTATTAAATTTAAAAGGCAAGGTGAAATAGAAGCATTCTCTGTAGATAACAATTTTGAAGTAGCAGTAGAAATGCACAATTCTATGAGAAATATGGTTATCATAGTTTGTGTCTAGATCTCCTGTGGGTATAAGGATATTTTCTTAGATAAGCTAAAAGAGCTGATGTGTAAAATAGTTAGTAGCCTATTAAACAAAAGATAATTATAGGTGGCAATTTCAGTTTAAATGTAAAAAATTCCAATCACAGAGATACAAATTCTTACTTTCCTTTATGTTCATATGGGCTGCTAACAGATTTTGTAACAAGAGAAACTTCTACATCCTCAACAATTATAGATCATGTTGTTATTAGTGGAAATCTAAAAATTTTTTTTAACTAGTACAGGTAATCTGTGACCACTGTGGTCAGCTGATAGGCATAAACTGCACAAAGGTAAAAAAAAGAAAATACCTTAATTTATAAGCGTGACTATACAAATATGGCAGACTTTTAAAATTATCTTTTATATGAAAAATGGGATCCAGTATATTTGGCTAACTGTAGATGAAAAATTTAGATAATTTATAAATACCCTTTCTTTAAATTTAATATATACTTTCTTAAAAAGGTACATACAATTCGACGAGGTAGTAACAAGCAGACTTGGATAACACAAGATATTCAGACCTCTAGTAAAACTATAAAAGACTTATTTCATAGAAGCATATAAATAAATCGCCTGGTTTTGTTAAAAACTTAAAAAATTATAAAACAATCTATAAAAATATGCTTAAAAAGGCAAAATAAACTGAACTGAACAACTCATAGTCTCTTCCAACAATAAATCAAAAACTGTATGGAAGATAATAAAAAAAAAAAATCAGGTATGGAAATGACCTATGAAGATACTGTAGAAATAACAAACAATAAAGGAGAACCTATAAAGTATCCTGTAAATACAGTTACATATATAAATTATTACTTTAGTAAGGTTGCTAAGCATATAAGATCTCAAATACCTCAACAAGATATATTCAACTGGAAAACTAATAGAGACGTTCCTTCACTTTATTTGTATCCTATAACCACCCTAAAAATATTAGATTGCATAAATAAAATAAAAAAATAAATAATTTTACAGGCCTTTACGATATTCCTATTAAAATAATCAAACATTGTTTTAATTTACTAATACAACTACTGGTAGATATAACAAATAAATAATTTTTAATTGGAACATTTCCTGATTATTTGAAAATTCCTAGAATTGTTCCCCTTTTTGAGAAGGAAGAGACAGCAAAAATGGAAAACTATAGGCCTATATCAATGTTAGGTTCATTATTGAAATTTTTTGCATTTATTTTGGAAAACAGAATAGTGCAATATCCAAACAATTGTAAATTACTTAACAGTTTCCAGCATAGATTCTTAAAGGATAAAAATACAGAATCTGCTATATCCGAGTTTATTGATAACATTATACACTGAAGAGCCAAAAAAACTGGTATAGGTGTGCGTATG
Organism: Clitarchus hookeri; assembly: GCA_002778355.1. NCBI lineage: Eukaryota > Metazoa > Arthropoda > Insecta > Phasmatodea > Phasmatidae > Clitarchus > Clitarchus hookeri. The sequence continues at coordinate 495,133 of NQII01000738.1, forward strand.
CAAATAACAGAGGTATGGAACCAATCAGAGTAACGCAATGTGGTCGGCAGCACCTATATAAGACGACAAGCGTCTGGCAAAGTTGGTGGATCGGTTACTGCTGCTACAATGGCAGGTTATCAAGATTTAAGTGAGTTTGAACGTGGTGTTATAGTCTGCGCACGAGAGATGGTACATAGCATCTAGGAGGTAGCGATAAAATTTGGATTTTCGTGTACGACCATTTCACGAGTGTACCGTGAATATTGGGAATCCGGTAAAACATTAAATCTTCAACATCGCTGCGGCTGGAAAAAGATTGTGAATGAACGGGACAAACGACGACTGACGAGAATCATTAAACGTGACAGACGTGCAACCCTTTCTCGAATTGGCGCAGATTTCAATGCCTCCTGCATACCTTAGTCAAGTCCATGCCACGTCGTCTTGTGGCACTTCTGTGTGCTTGCGGGGGCCCTACATTATATTAGGCAGGTGTACCAGTTTTTTTGGCTCTTCAATGTATCTTGTAGTGATAAATCCAGTGACACCTTAGGAGTATTCCTTGGCTTATAAAAGGCATTTGATACTATTAATCATCAGAAATTGTTGGAGAAACTGGATAATCTAGGTATTAAGGGAACAGCAAATTCCTTAGTAAAATCATATTTATCAAATAGAAAACAAGTAGTTGAATTATATAAAAAAATTTATGCCAGCACAAATAATTATGAACACAAAGAAATACAATTACAATTCATGAAGCTTACAAAGGGTTGAAGAAAGTTAAACAATTATCATTTATCTGGTTGACTAGATTTGACACACATTCTTTTGACAGAAAGAGCATTAAAAAAATTACAATTATTTAGGAGATATTCTTTGCGATTAAACGTGCACATTTAAAATTAACATAACAGTCATTTACTAGGAAGAGGGCCAGTCACACTGACTTCAAAAGAAACTCTCATTCCCTAAAAATAATATTTAAAAACAATTAATAACCAATATGATGAGAGGCGATCTGATGGACCCTACCAAATCTCTCACCGTTAAAAATTAAACAAGAATTACAAACTTAAAAGGTCCACGGGTGAGTCGTGAATTAATGTGAGTCTGTACAAAAAGGACCATCAACAAATTGGGTCGCGAGGGGACGTATACAACACATTAAAGTAATTTAATGAAACGGCATACACAAACTATAGTTAATCCATGCGTAAATTTTGAAGAGCAACCAAAACCAGAATTTTTAAATAGCTAGCAAACTACTGCATGCTCAAAAAAACACAAACTATGTCACACATTCAATTACAAATACATTTAAAACTACCGCAAAAGACTTCAGCAAGTTCATGAGTCACCATTTTAACAGATGCCCCATCGCTCTGTACCACCCCACTATATTGACAGCATTCTAACAGGACCCAGAGTTGCTGGTGTAGCACAAAGCCGTTATAGACGTAGTATCAGAAGCAGACGAAGTAGAAGCCATTCTGCTATGGCCCGTGCAAGGCTTTAAATTAAATTCAGCTCCCAATAAAATTAAAGACGCTCGCGAAGGAGTAGGGAGGAAATGAGGTTGGAGGGAAACCAAGCACGCACACAAGTGCACTGCTGACCACAGTCATAGATGGCGCTTCAAACCATATCGCTTATGGTGCTAGCGGTGCAAAATGACAGAAATTTCATAGAAGTGTATCAGTCTCAACCAATGGCAGTGAACACACAAGTCCTGCGAGGGAGTGTACTGGATCCCCTGTTATTCATTAGAATGAATAATCTGGAACTTAATATTGTTAAAAAACTAAACAGCTAGTGTTATTTATTGAAAGCACTTCAGTCTATAACAACAATTATTTGCTTAAAATCTGTTGATTTCACACTTGCATACATTCACATATAACTTACGGTATTATTTTATGAGGAATTTCTAAAGGTAATTTACAACCATTTTTTACAGTACAGAAAAGAGCAATTTGCCTAATGTTACACATTTCTTCTACTAACAGTTGCAGATACTTGTTTAAGGTGTTAGGAATTCTTCCAGTACCTTGTATTTATATAGTGGTTAGACTACTCACCTCCTACTTAGGTAAACTGGGTTTGATTCCGGGCAGAGTCACTCCTGGATTTTTACATGCGGAAATCGTGCCGGACGATGCCACTGGTCTGCGGGTTTTCTCAGGGATCTCCTGTTTTCCCCGCCCATTCATTTCGGCGCTGCTCCATACTGACCTCCCTTCACTCTTATCGGCTCTCAAGACCTCGCTGTTAAGAGCTTCCCAAATCAAGACTCACACTTGTTACATTTCATATAAATCACAAATGGACAATAAACACATTGGGTGCTGTTTGTAACCTTTCATTTAAATCATATATTCAGAAATTCTCAGCTTCAAAATATTTTTATTAGACTTATTCTTCTTATCCAGCAAATTCAACAAATTATTGATCAATCTTCTCAAACACAACATAAATCTATATTCCTACTTTTCAATTATTAAATACTCACTTTCAAAAACATCTTGCTGCAGTTATTTCAATAAAATTATCATATATTCTTAAGTATTATATCATTACAGCTTCTTTGTGCATTTTTCTAGTTTCAAGAAACTTATGGAACTTGCCTTACTTTGAGTGAACTGTATATTTCTTCCAGTGTTAAATATTTCATACATAATCGTGATACACAAGAAAAGAATACTAAACAGATGAGAGTGCAGATAATCGTATTATACTGGTTTGATATTTTTTCATTTTCTGATGTATGTGTGCAACATTGAAGTCATTAAATATTCTCTGTCTCATCTAACTTGGCAAGATTTTGAAAATTCGACGAAAGTGGGGGCCAATGTTTACTTTTTGTTTATGTATCCTTTTACCATCAGCTGGGGAGTCAAGTGGAGGCTGTATATTTTATCAACATGCTGTCAGCTAATCCACTTGCCATTGTACTGCATCTGTTAAAAAAAATGAGTATGTTATAAAAGTAAAACTATTAAACTTAGCAAATATTTAATTTTTTGCAAACTCATTTTTAATTTTTTCGATGCAGCGAATTTGGGTTAACATTTGCGAGACGGTAGTTGTCATTGTTATCACACTTTGGACGTCATAGCTAATATAACTGGAACTAAAAGTAATTCGGGAAACTTGATTGACACTGCACTTTATTCGTCAACAACTCGCTGACTATTGCAAAGCAGTAATTCGTCTATTACTGATACTAAACAGTTCGAGTTGGAAATATGTGGCGTGGAATAATGTAAGAATTGCTTAAAAACTACCCACTCGTGTCTCATTTTCTTCATTTTATTAATACAATATAGTAAAAACAAGGAAATGGGTTTGCAGGAGAACAACATGGCACCTAATCAAAGTAGATGTAATGATTACTGGCCCAATAGAAATTACTAGTAATCAAAATTGCTGTACACGGAAATATATGTTACTTTAAAAATGATGCAGAGCTCGCGGAAAAATAAAACCTTTGGTATCTGTTCGTAAATTTTGTTATTTTACACAAGAAAGATATTTTTTCTGGCTGGTAATGCTTCAGGAGAAAGATGACAGATAGTGCATGGCATGCCAGGGCGTGTTGTGAGCCAAGCGCTTTAGTCAACAGGTAGCAACACGTTGGCCTGCCTCTTGATCCCATCTTTTTAAAAGTTGTCTTTTCTCCTATTACTGGCTCGAAATGACACAAGCTTAAAATATATTTTGTCAAATTATAAAAAAAAATAATCCAACAATACCCTGCAATATTTCTGTAGGCTTTTGGAATTAATATCAAGCGTGTGCGGAAGGCATAAATGAAGATGAGTGGGGATACAACGTGAAAAAAAACTCTTAAGGTTTGAAGTTGAGTTTCATTTAGAAATGGATTGTTTTTATGTGCATTTCATTTTTAACACCTCTACATTGCTACTTTAGCACAAAGTTTAGTTTGTAACACTAACAACCGCTGTTTTGTGACCACGTAAAATAAAATGTATTAATTAAACTAAGAACTCTTTCTTATCCGCATATTTTCTGCTTTTCTGATGTGCGTCGGCAGTGCATTCAGAATAGCCAACGTAATATTAACTTTTGTTGGTCGTGCATCAGCTGATACAGGATTTTGTAAATGGCACTTTGTTTGTTTCGTATAAGTCAAGTTGCCACTTACTGACTCATAATCTTGCCAAGTTATATGAAACGGACAATTTAAATAATGACACCTGTGATGAAATAGATCACTTATTTCTAGAAAATAATGGAATACTAATGTTATTTTTATAAATTTGTCTCTGCTATTTGTTTGGTAACATTTCATTTATCCATAAACTACATATTTCAGCATTACCAAAATCTTTACATTCTACCCTATGTTGGTTTCATGTTTTGTAGATGTCAGTGTATACTATGAGTGCTCACAAATTTACAAAATAAAAATATTTGTTTTTCTTTTTAAACATCTTATTTTATTTTAATCAAAAATTTTAGGTGGCTTGTTTTTATTTCATTGTGAGAAATGTTTGTAGATTCAAAATAGTGTTTACAAAATTGGAATATGTTACATAAATATTAGTCCATTGCTATGGACACATTACTTTGAGTGAAATGCATTACTTGAATGTCATCCTTGTTGACATAGCCACTATGCATCATATCAGGTCAAATGCTATTGATCTTTGGGGTGTGGTAATGTTGACAAGTAACACACACACACACACACACACACACACATACATTCACTCACTCATCATTCTGTAAAATTATAATAAAAGGGAAATTCATAAGCTTATTTTATTTAACATGTACTTTTTTTTCAGAGAGTCTTATTTAATTACATAAAAATATATTGTGTAATTTTTTCACGAACAAGGGGTAGCAATGAATTAAAGATGACCCCAGCTTCTTGAGCTGCATATAATTTAACATGTCTAATTTAAAATGTTTGGATTTATACTTCACATGGTTATCTAGTGTATCTTCTGTTTTTGATTAAAATGTTATATTATTTTTACTAGACTTTAATAAAAATATAATAAAATGAAGTTTAATAAAATTTTATTATGTAATTGAAGTATTCTGTTCTCACCACAAGATCTAATATCCAATTAATATTGATTTAAGAAATTTATTACTTTAAAATAAAATAAATGTTTAATTATTTTATCTGTGGCGCAATGTACAAAGTGAACCATGTTCCTGTCACACCTTATTCCAGATTGTAGGTGCCAAGTCTCTTGCACTCAAGGACGGGATGGTTGAAGCCAAAGAAGGAAAAACAACTTTTTTCACGCATATGTATCATTCTTCCTCTCTCTCTCTCTCTCAAAAAAAATATCCAGGCCTAATGCCAAAGACTTAGCCAAAAATCTTGTGTTGCATATTAAATTCTCTTCTAAATACAAGCCAATTGTTATTTAATACAGATAAATTTAACTAATATTTTGGAAAACAATACACTTCAAAATTCAATGTAAACTTTATTTTCAATTTACTTCATTCCATGGAAATTTTTGTATTAAGAACATTTTTTTACTACAGCCATAATCTCTAATGAATATTTTTGGTTATTGCATGACTTTTTTCAGTTGTCAATTTAAATCTTGTTGTTTCATAGTGCAGAAAACTATAGATAAATTTGTTAGTGATGTACAGGTGATTCAAGATTAATATCTCAGTGAGAGCATTAACTTAAAACATATTGAAAATTTTTAAAATTAACATAATAACTTTTATGACATATTATTCACATATCTTAGTATTAATATTCTTTTCTTCCACATGTATAAAAATTTGCTGAACAAGTACATATTTGATTGAGTTAAAGATGTCCCATGGGTGACAGAAAATAGGTTGGTTTGTTTTGCAGAAATTTAACTGTTCTGTGTGTAATTCTTTTTTTTTAACTTGTATGAATAAAGAAAGTATAAAAAATAAGTATTAATCCAGAGATTTTATAGTGTTACGTAAATTAGTCCAATACGTGACAGCACATCTAGTAAAACTGTTTTGATAGAAATGTAGATATGTAGTGCTGCTATTGCTTGGAATATTAGTTGATGTAAGTTAGGGATACAACTTCATTTTTACTCAACCTTTTTTCCAACTTCTTTAAGTACACCTCCACACTTATTGATACACAAATAGTGTAACATAGGCTTAAATTACAAATTCACAACCTCAATTATGATTTTCATTTCCTGTTGGCATATTGCAAATGCACAATTACAAAAAACCCAAAAAGTCTAGAAAAGTTTTAAATTTGTGCTAACATGGCATTAAGAGTTAGTACTAGTTTAATGCAGAATTACTTTTCATTGTTAAAGTTACTGATATAACTAAAGAGCCTACTTTCCTCAACATTGTTGCGAATAATTTTTAATGAAGTTCTTAAACGGAGGCCTTAAACATTGCATTGATAGCAATGTCAACCAACTATATTACAAACGTAGTATTCGGAGTATCAACTTCGGATGTAATCAGTCTAAAGTTTTGAATGATGTTTACCAACCTGAATGATTACATTTTGAAAATAAGGGTCTGAGCCACTTAAAACACCTAAGTTTACATGGCCTACCTAATGCTACTTGTGTGAAGAATTTGGTGGAAATCAATTGGTTATCAATATATGGTATAAGAACTGCTGGATAAAATTAATGATTTGTGACCTAGACAGTACCTTCGTGATGAGCATAGGGCAATGCCACCCAGATATGGTGAGCTCACTAGCAGGCTATGCTGTCAGGTATTATGGTAGTCCATGCCTAGTATAAAGAGCTTCCTTTTCACCTCCACTCGAGCAGAAAAGGGATGGAAAGTATGTGCTGGGAAGTTTCCAGAGTAGGCAGTATAAGGAAGAATGTTTTCTACATAATTTTGTTGCACTACTCCACCATCCCTTCCCATCTCTTCATGAGGGCATATTAGGTGTAGCAGATTACAGATTGAGGCTCATCCCACTCTTTTATATATTGCTTTAACAACTCCATTAATAAATATCATGAACCTTCCTCCATATATAGTAACTTATAGTTTTAATGCAGTGACTGCTGAGTGGTTACTCTCTCTTTTGTTGAGGTATTTTACAGTGTATGTGCTGGCTCTCTCTCAGTTCCCATTTTAGATTAGTTAGGCCTATAGTATTAGAAGGAGGGAGTCAGGACCCCATTTATAGCTGTGAATGCCCACTACCTTATCTTCCTTGTAGGTGAATGGGGCACAGCATCTTTTAGAATTCTACTATAACACAGTAAATCAAGGTAACACAAAAATATTTGAGACTCATTAGAATTTGGAATTTGGATTGAGTAATTTAGTCTAGCTGTATCTTGGCTGGTCAAACTAACAGCAGTTTTGATGATCCAACCTTTTGGTTTAGGTCCAGTTTGTGTTGCTGTATGATTTACATTCTGCATGTTTTTCTTGTGCCAGGATTTTGAGAATCTCTCTTTGCCATCAACTGTGCTTTGGATGCCATTATGTTTGGACAGTTGTGACAAATATATGCCTCTGATCTTTCTTGCTTCAGCATTGTTTGCTAGTAGTTTTGGAGAACTACAGTTTTGGTGTTTCCAACTCTACCACTTTCTGTACAGTCAAATACTGTGCCATACTTTGAACAGTTAGTGTTGTAACAGTTTCATAACTCTTTTTTATAAAAGTGAATGTAGCTATGCTACTAATGTGGAGAAACCTTATTTACTATAAGATAGAAATTTGGGCTTAGTTTTTTTTTTTTTTGCTTCTCTCTGGTAAATGAGCAACTTCCCAAGATGCTTTATCACCATGTAAAGATGCTACATATTTCCCTTGCACTCCACCTCGGGCATGTGAAGTAAAGTGCTCCAAGAGGATCACCGGTAACTGCAGAAGCATGTGCAGAATTTGAAATGGGCCACTGTGTAAAACTGACACATGCTGCGATGAGACTATCGGGACTGATGCCGCTCTTGTCCTTTGAAGATTGAACGTCATGGGTAGTCACTGCGAGAATTTTCTGGTCATCCTTTTACCTCCTCTATACGATACGATGCAAGGTGCAAATAACCTTCTGGGCTAGGTCAGCTGAGCTATATCAGCTGCAGCGTGCCTCTTGTGTTAGGAGTCTGAAGTCTTGGATGGCCATTGGCACCAGGTTTGCGATACCATCAGAGCGATGGGCGACGACAGTGACGAGTGTAGTCTGTGAGCATTGGGAGAGAAGAGAGTGAGACAGACGGGGTGGTGTGTGGGAAAGTGGGAATCAATGCATGAGTGACAGCCTGCGAATGATTGACAGCAGCGAGACCTAGCTGGCATCACAGATGCTCTTCCCCCCCCCCCCTGTTGGAGAAGTCAATGAGTGTAAAGGTTGCGCAAGAATATTCTGGGAACTAGGACTCTCGACAAAATGCAGCATTTATAGACATTTCTGGGAGATGGCTTACGACTCTATAAATACCAGCCATAGCTGGACTGTCGGCAGTCTTGGCAGAAGCTTTCTGGCTGAGTGCGGTAACCAGGAAATCGGTGAAGAGGACGGATGAACACGGGAGATTGTGACGTGACGGCGGACGAGGTGTTTGTGGTGTGAATGGATGAGAGGGCGTGAAACCCGACGAGTGAAGGCTACTGTGCATGAGGGCGCTCGGAGAACTCTAAAACATTGTGGAATGGTGGGACCTGGATTAAACTGATGTCGGACTGAATTACGTGAGATATTGACTTTATTGTAAATACAGTAGAATCCCGATAATTCGTATTGTCAAGGGACTGAATGTTAATTATGAATTATCGAGATATTCAAATTATCGAGATTACCAAAAATCAGGAGCAAAAAAATAACAAATACATAATAACGAGAGTAAGGCAAATTTGCATTAATATGTAATGATAAACGCATGGCTACATATTATGTATTTATATGTACTGTATATATAAATCAATAATTTCATCAATAAAAAACACATTAAAAATTTACTTTTAAAAAAATCTGTAAATTTTCTTTTGGGGCAAGCCTTGCAGGCAGGTATTGTCGATGGCTTTGTCAAGCATGTTCAAAGCAGAAAATACTTCATCGCCAACGTCTGATTTTGCTAAGAAATGGCGCACATTGTTGATGTATTGTTTAGCCTCTTTAGGTGTAATTGTCAGCACATCATCTTCGCCATCAATGTCCTGAGATGGAGCAAAAATTTCGTCATCAGTTAGGATTCCCGCTACCGCTAGGCCATCATCAAAATGGACAAAATCTTCAAACGTTATAGAATTTTCTTCATTTTGAGGATGACAATTCCAATTCACAGGGCATTCTAAGTCTTTTTCAGTAACTGCTGATGAAAGTTCCACCTTCGTGAATCCACAAGCACGAAAACAGTTTTTTTATTGTGCTTTTGCCAACACTTTGCCACGCCTTGTGAGCAATGTTCATGGCTGAAAATAAGGTAATTTTATGATCCTTCCCATCCTCGATGCTGTCAAGGAGTTGCATCACTACTTCCTTGCAGTAAAAGGTTTTGAACGTTTTTATTATGCCCTGGTCTAAAGGCTGCAGCTTAGAAGTAGTGTTGGCAGGAAAAACACAACATTAACATGACTGAGCGGTGGGGTATTGTTGTGGGCCGTACATTTATCCATGAAAAGTAGAATTTTTCACTGCCTTTTCTCCATATCAGCATTCACTGATCGTATCCATTCCTTGAATAATTTTCCCGTCATCCAGGCTTTTTTGTTTGCACGATAGGTCATTGGAAAAGTTTTTATGTTTTTAAAACAACGTGGTTTGTCTGATTTGCCTATCATGAGCGGTCTTAATTTCTCAGATCCATCCATGTTGGCGGCCAACAATATGGTTACACGTTCTTTACTTTTTTTCCGCCATGACACTTTCCTTTCTTAAAACACATTTATCGGTCGGTGAGACACTTGTAAAATAACCCCGTCTCATCGGCGTTAAAAATGTTGTTGGGCTCTTAAGAATCGATTATTTCTGCCAATTCGTCTTTCCACTCAGAACAAACGTCGGCCGATACACTCACACTTTCCCCACTAAGCTTCTTAAATTTTATGCTGTGCCATTTTTTCTGCAAAAACTTTTACTTTTTCTCTTAAAATGTTTCCTCCAACTGGTACATTCAAATTCCGTGCTTGCGCAAACCACTTTATTAAATTCTCGTCTAGTTGTGGGTACTCACCAGTCTTAAAGCTCTTTACTTTGCTGTCCGATGTCTGGGAGGCGATTTTGTCCTTGTTCTTCAGAATTGATGTTATTGTGGAAGGAGGAACATTATAACATTTTGACACGTCAAATTGTTTATCACCACCGGCCACGGCGTTAATGATTTCTTTTATTTCTCTAATGGAAAGACACTTATTAGCTCTTTTCGGAGGCATGGCTAAGACCGAACTGACTAACTTTCCACTCACTCTGCTCCTTCCTAACCTCTCATAACCGTAGACCGGACAGCAAGGCGCCTGTTAGTTCTGAGAATCACAGACACATCGCCTCACAGCCTACTCTGCGTCATTACCTGCCCTTCAAACCCTCCTACGTCCCTCAGTACCCTTCCGGTATTTTTTACCCTGCCCGAATTGCATAAATCTAGAGCTGGTGTACAGTCTGGGGTTAAAAACATTATGAGTTAACGAGATTTTTAAGTTGGAAATAAGAATTATAATACGTTTTAATTGAGCTGGAGCACCAAAATAAATACGTATTATCGAGGGGACCGGAACGAATTGTTTTTTTTACGAATTAAAGGGATTTTCTCAAGGGACCGGCAAATTTGTACGAATTAGCGGGATATACGAATAATCAGGATACGAAATATCGGGATTTCACTGTATTGTAACTGTCAAATATTAACGTATAATTTTTAAAATAAATGAATAGGTTCTGTCTAATGGGACTGACTTTTAATTATGTAATTACATCAATTTCTTTGAGATAATTGTAAATTGTACTAATTGAATTCATTAATTGTAAACAGGAAATTATATTAATTTATTGTGAGAATTTGGTTTGAGAGAATATTTTTATAGTTATTGTAAATAAAATTAGGAAATTATAATTAACTCTTTTATTCAATAAAGACCTCCATTCCTTAATGAACCTTGTTTAGCCCATCGACTTTTTGAGAAAATTGTAACAATACATTTATGGGAGAGAGGGGCTCATTAAGACAGCAAGAATATTTACAATTAAAAGGTAGTTTTGTTTTCTTCGCTTGTACAGTTGGCAATAATGTTTCTTTATATTGTGTCGTGTAATAGTTTTCTTCCATCACATCTCCTTTGTTGAGGTTTTACATCAAGGTACATGATACGTGATGTGTGTTGAGAATTGTTATGATTTAAATTGGTAAGTGGGTTCCGTAACGTTAATTAGTGATATAGAATCTTCCTGTACCTTATTTGTAAGGTATACCATTGCATGTTTTTCTAATGGTAAAACTTATTTGCCAAACATAACCTAAGATCTTCACTAAAAAAATATTTCTGTAGTGAGCATATGTGGCACTTAAGGACATCACTAGGGAGCACATTGGGACCGAGCAACAAATAGACAAGGAGACTGGAGATGTAACAAGCAGAAGAAATGATGAATGTATGATCAGATGGGAATTCCTATCAAAATACACTACACAGCAAGTGTTCACAGGTGAGCAAGAAAAACATCTGTATGAATATTTGTGACATTCATCAGATATTAACTATGGGTTAACATATGAACAAGCACAAAAACTGGTGTATGAATTTGCTAAGAAACTGGGGAGGAAATTTCATGAGTGTTGGGAAAGGGAGAGAAAGGCTGGTAAAGACTTCATACTGTCTTTCATGGGATGATTTCTGTTAACTCTTAAGGAAGCCTGAGAATACAAGTATGAACAGGGCCACTGGATTTAATAAAACTAAAGTTAGGCAATTCTTTGACAACTACCAATCTGCCTTGCAAAAATCAAAATTCCACCAGAATGAATGTACAATTTAGATGAAACCTGTCACGACAGTTCAGCAAGCCTCCAATATAACAACTGAAACAGGCATGAAACAAGTAGGACAAACAGTATCATCCGAATGAGGAGAACTTGTTACCTTTTGGGGAATTATTAATGCACCTTAGAATACTGTACCACTTGTCTTCATTTTTCCTCAATCAAAGTACCAGTCTATTTTTCTGAGAGATGCTCCCAGTGGTAGCTTATGTTTAGCAAATAAGTCAGGATCAGGTTGGATGACATTAGCCATACTTCTGGAAGTTGCAAGGCACATTCAAAACATCACCAAATGTAGTAGAGATGAGCTAATATTGATTCTGTTGGACAATCACAAAAGCCATACAAGTCTGGAAACCATACTTTTCTGCAGAGAGAATGGAATTGTTTTTGTCACTTCCCCTCCTCGCTTCACACATCGCGACTGCAACACTTTGATGTGTGTGTTTATGGACCATTTAAGAATTATCTCAAAATTGCTTTCAATTACTTTCTTTCTGGTAATCCTGGCAAATGACTGTCAATATATGAAATAGCAGGGTTAACAGAAAATCACATAAGAAGGCTTTCTCAATGGAGAATATTTGCTCTGGGTTCAGAAAGTGTGGGATTGTCCCCTTTGACAGGAATGTGCCAATACTTCAGTAGAATCAACAGTGTATAACCAGGAAAATCCAGAAATCAATGTGCTACAAGATCCCGTTCCAAGTACAAGCACAAACAGTATGACGTTACCACTTTCCTTAGAAGTAATCCAGACATATCTCCGGGCTCAGAAGAAAACCATCAAATATGGCAAGAAACCAGGGAAATGAAGGATTCTAACAAACTCCTGAAAAAGAAACAATAAAAAATGAAGCAAAAGAACAAAATAAAAAGAGTAAGAAAACATTGTTCAGGAAACCAGCAAATGTTCAGTATGCCTAAAAAGAATTTCAGAAGTTCAAAGGTTGTCAATAATGATTCTAGTGATTCAAGTTACATTACCAGCATTCATTGTGAAGAAGAATCAGATAGTGTTAGTGAATTGGACATGATGCTTCAGATGAAGAATTCATGAAACAAGTGGCCCTCCCACTAATTGATCCTACTACTAGAATGTCCAATATTTTTGAGCTACATTATTTTCTACTTAAATACTGCACAAAATGTCTGTAAAATTTTACATTGGTGAGGTTGAAAAAATTTATTTATAGGCAGTACCACATGAATTTTTTGCAGAAGAAGGGTAACTGATTTTTCTATCCTGTTGTGATAGGTAAAGACTTAATTAAGCTAAAATTGCCGAAACCAATTACAGCACATGCGAATTTGATCAAGAAATTCCACATTTATTTGCATTCCTATAGTATTTTGTGAAGCCCGAGTGACAGTGTCAAAGTCAATTTAATATTCAATTATATCTTAACCTTTTTTGTAAAAATGGGCAATATTCTTCACAAATGCCATGTTTTTTTATAATGTTTGCACAACAGTTTAGTTTATTGAGGAGGACTGATGTTTTAAATCAATGATTGTCTTTGCAAGTGTTGTAATTCAATATTATTGTGTAAAAAAATGTTATCATTAATTAGTTATTTTTGATGTATTAAAGTATAAGTATTAGGCTATGTAGACCCTATAATTATTATTCTTCTCACTTTTTATTATGTCTGTTTAATAAACTGTCCGCATGTGCCCCACCAATGGGGTATATTGGAACATTTACAGTAAATGGAAAACAATTTTTTTGGCTTCAATTAAAATATTTAAAGTCATATATTTGTCCAGTTCTATAGCCAAATATCAAAGAAATTTTGCTCCTCTAATTTTGAGAAATTTCACCACATAGTATTGATTTCATTACAGTAAATGCTCTAACTGTCCGAATGTGCCCCTCTCTCCCAGGCCCGCCCAGAAGGAGTGGCAGGTGTGTACATTTTGCCCGGGGCCACACTTTGTGAAGAGCCCTACATGGTGGAAATTAAAAAATAATATTGATGATAATTTATTCTTGTGATCAAACACTATGCGCATCAGGGTTCACTGACTGACTTCACCATGCCAAGCCATCCTAGACAAAACCAGTGGCAAGCAAGCACTTGGAGGGGGAGGGAGTAGTCTCTTTTATGCTGTGTGCAAGCCCCTTACATAGAGAGGTGTCATAAAAACAAACGAACCCTCGTCGGCAAGTAGTGTCGTTAGTTGGATAGGCACTAGTGCGGAATTTCGTTCCCGATAGAGAGTCAGTGTAGCGCGACTTGAGATCTGAACGAGGCGGCATCGTAGTGCATATCGTGTATCATATTTATTCGCGAAGCCTGAAAAGACACCAATAGCAAAACATAAATGAGGTACTTATTTTTTGCTCTATCTTTAATTAATATTTTTGCATAATGCTCTTGCATTTAGTAAACACATCTTCTTAAATAGTTACAAATAAAGATTTGTAAATTATAACACACACATTCAGTGACTCAACATATGACCTGTTTCAAATATATGCTATTGATTTCAGCCAACTGTGGTTAATTTATTATTATTTAATTAATTCAGGTAGGTAGCTTGAAAAATAACAGCCTATCAGTAAACACAGGTAGTAAAAATTACTGGGGAATTTCTTCAATATTCTTGACAGTACTGTTTATTATGTTTTGTGGATTTTTGCCCTTTCATGTTAAAATTTTCTTCCAGATTTTAGTCATACAGTTATTCAAGGAGGATATTTTCTGGCAGAGATTCTTTTCATTGTTAATTTAACAAACATCATCATAAAATTATCACAAATTTACCCCTTTAATATTTTTTATGCATGTTTATAACTGTAAATACCACTTTCCACCAACAATACATACTGTCATGCTCTAATTGCCACTGCCACAGAACCTAACAATGCACACACAAGCATAACTAGAGACTTTCATGACTCTGGAAAATTTTATAAGGGGCCCTTTCCGCATTATTCACTGAATTAGCTATACAGTCGGCATAGTAGAAATATGCAACTCTAAACATAATTGACATGCCAAATGTTTACAATTCATTTCTGCATTAATAGACCTTGAAATTTCTTTTAACTTAGTGACTTCGGCGAAGTTATCAATCACTTCTCCAAAGTCCAGATTTTTCTAGCCACGGACAGCTCAATAGAAATAAATGCTAAACCTGTCATTGTTTTATTAGATATAAGCTTTCGAAGGACCCTCTTAAGGACTACATTTCTGTATTTAAATTTTAGGATCTGGCACACCAAAATTTGATACCACTTCACTCAAACCATTGAAACGAGATTATATTCAACAATTTATTACATCCAGCATGCGAATAAAACACATTTATCCTAAACAAACGTTCGGGATCACTTAACTATTCATCTGATAAGAGTTCGACATACTGACAATACACTTTGTATGTTTATTTCATTGTAAGATAAAAGACATTTATATGTAATTAATCCTATGGTAAAATAATGATATCTCTAACATTTATCTGCTCACTTACAACAGCTCTAAATAGAACATCTGAATAAAAATTATTTACATAACTATATCATGTTAATCAAAATATTTTACATCCTGTATCTTGTGACCTGCTGTTGTCCCAAGTGGCATTTGAAATAAGCAAGTATCTGATAGATTGCTTTAAAATGTTAATATTTTTTAAGCATTTTCAGCAAATAGTACTGTAGTTCAGATGAAAACAAAGACAGATGATATAGAGATAGTATAACTAATATTTGATTAACTTTTGTTATGTTTAACAATAATTATTCACAAAAATTGTAATATAGCTAAAGAAGGTCAAATAAACCAAGCTTGTAAACAAAACCTGTTTCAGAAATTTTGTAACATGAGTGGACTACTCCTAATGCATGCAATTAATTGTGTCATTTTGAATTATATAGCAGTTGTGTACATATTTGAGTACAGTTGGCCTATGTAAACTAATTTTACAATCCTAAGAGCAATAATAATTATTGCACTAAAGAATTTATTCTGCTGAGTTTTATTGGTAGGTGGTTGAAATTTATCACTAAACATATATGTTTAATATACTGTAACTCACATCTGCAAGCAGTTTATAACAGCATCAGTATTATGTAGTGAGCTGGTGTGAGAGCCTCCCCTCTCTTAAGATACTGGGGATTCTGGGTCATTCCTGCACTATACCACCAGTAATCTAAATTTAAGGTTAATTGCAAGTAGATACATACTTCAAATTGAAGAGTAAACACAGACTGCAGGACCTGAAGTGGGTTATGTTGAAGTATACACCACTTTACTTGCTCTCCATATCTTAACAATTGGTTAATTATATTTTGCTGATTCCCTTATTTGCCAAGACACGTGGCTGTTCTGCAACACAGTTTAAATAAATAAATATAATTTTTTATTACAACTTCTATGGAAAATTGTTGAATTACCTGCCCTGAAGAGGAAGGAGGGGTAGGGGCCCAAACATTTTTGTTTGCCCCAAGCCCCGAGAAACCTCTGGGTGGGCCAGTGCATATATATCTGTGTGTGCATGCGTGCGCGCACGTGTGTGTATGATTTATAGAGCGATTTAGATTAAAAGACAATTAATTGTGATTAGCTTAGGAATTTTAAATTCTTTAATAAAAATATTCAAATGATATTGTAGCATTGGATGTTACAGTTACACCGGCTAGCTGCTCAGAGGTAGAACACGAGACTCAGTAAAATGGACGCCGACTAATTAAGAAATAAGTTCAAGTTCCAGAGTAGTTGTTATGTACTTTTATTTATTCTTGAAGTGACACATTTCACAGCCGAAGTTCAGAATTTGCAGAGTACGAAACGTGCGCAGATAAATAGATATGGGCAGAACAGAGCCACAGTTGTTTACTAAGTATTACTTTTCTGACAAACTGGCCCGAAGAAATAATTTTGGCATTCATATATACGAGTATAATACATTGTATCCACTGCTGACCAGCCTGTATTATACACTGGTGGAAAATGAAAAATGGACAACACAAAAGCGGTGATGTAGAAACACCATATGCACATGTGGCACTAATAGAGGGCAGTACATGCAGTTATTAACAGTGTCATGCTGTGGACAGAGTAGGAACCGCATACTAGGCATAACACTGCTGAGCCCAATACAATTGTAGTTGACTCAGTGAAAGAGTAGTCTGTTGTTTCAAGCATCTGCCTGTGTGTAGTAAGCATTGTAGATATGCCATAACGACATAGACGACCAAACTTTGTGCAATTAACGGACTTTCAACAAGGTCGTTTTGTGAGCCTGAGGGAGTCTGATAGGTCCTTCCGAAGAATTGCCCAACACATAGGACGTGAAGTATCTGCTGTGCATCATTGATGGTGCCGGTGGCCCAACGATGGTGCACATGCTCGTCAACCTGGTTCCAGACGGCAGCTGCATATGGATTTCCGCCTGGACCGCCGCATCAGATGAACAGCCATTACTGATCGCATGGTGACTGCCACACAGATTAGAGCCTCTGTTGCTCCCAGGGTGTCCGCTAGGACCATCACCAACCGTTTGCTGGACGGTGGGCTACTATCAAGTGTGCTGCTGGCCAGACTTCCTCTTACACCTCATCACCGCAGCCCGCCTTGGATGGTGTCCCGAACGACACAACTAGGGGAATGAATGGCACGGAGTTGTGTTTAGTGATGAGAGCAGCTTCTACCTTGGTGCCAGTGACGATCATTTGCAAGTGCGGCAGCAACATACAGGACCAATTCCTGGCATCATGATCTAGGGAGCAATAGCATACAATGACCATACACCTCTGGTGTTTAATGAGGGAACAGTGAACAGTAAACAATACATCCGAAATATCATCCAGCCCATTTTGTTGCCGTTCCTACAATTCCAAGGAGATGTCCTCTTCCAGCAGGACAATGCCAGTGCACACATGTCTTGTGTTACCCAATGTGCTCTCAAAGGTGTTCGCAACTCCCCTGGCCAGCATGAAGACCCAACCTGCCCTTCATTGAACATGTATGGGTCAGCGTTTGGTGCAGTCTGCAATACCGGCAAAAACCTCCACCAATTCCAACAGGTGGAATTAGCCTGGAACATTATTCCCCAAGATGACATCAGACACCTTTTTGATTGTCTCTACGCACGACTGCAGAACTGCATCATCGCTAAAGGTGGCTACACAAGATACAGGCATTGTTGTTCAAGACACTCTGCAGCATCTGTCCATAGGTGTATGACCCTGTGATCCTTATCGTATACAGTGTACAACTTGTATAATTATTTAATAAAACGTTCATTCATGTGGGACCATTGCGTCTGGGTGTTCATTTTTCATTTTCCACCACTGTATTAAGATTGTGAAAAATGCTGGACTAAATACCATATAAATACATGGTGTATGAAACATATATGTTGGCTGTTAGACTAATTTTGTACGAAGAATAAAGATGTTATAGGGACATCAATGGTCCACAGTTCTAATACCGACCTGAGTTCCGAATCATTTTTATCATAGTTTGTACACAATTTTTTGTCTATGTGCATGACTCATATGTTAAGTTGTGGAAGAGGATTGGCAGTCTCTTGGGGTGGCGGCGGCGGAGCTTGTTACAATTATTACACGCTGCCCTAATAAAGTCGCCGGTAAAATGATCATGGTCATGGACCTTCCGGTTATCGTAGGTGAAGGAGCCAGAATAGTGGCAGCAGGTGGTGGCCAGAGTGTAGCCAGTCCGTTCGCCAGAAGTCGGCGCTCGCATAGGCGGACTAGCTATATATCTCCTTCATGAAATTGCCAATCCTCGCGATTTCCTCCATGAAATCCTTCAATGCGTCTTCTCCGGTATACAAGTACACATCTGTAGGCAGGCTGGAGGTCTTGTAGGCTGGTATTATGGTGTTATCCACCATGACATAGTTGCCATAACTGTAGGGTTCGAGTTTCTGGTACCTATAGGTGTAGGAAGCATCCAGGTTTGGCTGACACGTCTGAACCGGTACTAACATGGTTTCAAAGTCAGCGTACACTACTGTAGGTACCTTATCGCTATTATGATAATTCTGAAACTTGAGCACAGGAGGCTTTGCTGCTCTTCTCCGTCTGAGGCATGTCGGCACGACCTGGTGCATGCTCGTTGCAATACCCCCTGTGCTCAGTCAGTGTCTTGGCACCTGTAAGCCCCGTCACTCGAGGTTGGTTACCGTACCACTTGAGACATCTCTTACATATATGAACGATACCACAATGTGTAGTCACCTGGGAGCGTATCAGGTGGGAGAAATCGGTAATTCACTGGAGAGCCAAAAAAACTGGTATAGGCATGCGTATGCAAATAACAGAGGTATGGAACCAATAAGAGTAACGCGATGCGGTCGGCAGCGCCTATATAAGACAAGAAGCTATACAAGACAACAAGCGTCTGTCAAAGTTGCTAGATCGCTTACTGCTGCTACAGTGGCAGGTTATTAAGATTTAAGTGAGTTTGAACGTGGTGTTATAGTCGGCGCACGAGAAATGGGACATAGCATCTCCGAGGTAGCGATAAAATTTGGATTTTCGCGTACGACCATTTCACGAGAGTACTGTGAATATCGGAAATCCGGTAAAACATCAAATCTTTGACATTGCTGCAGCCGGAAAAAGATTGTGAACGAACTGGACAAACGACGACTGACGAGAATCATTAATTGTGACAGACGTGCAACCCTTTCTCAAATTGGCACAGATTTCAATGCTGGGGCATCAACAAGTGCCAGCGTGCGAACTATTCAACGAACCATCATTGATATGGGCTTTCGGAGCCGTATACCCACTCATGTAAAGTTGTTGACTGTACGACGCAAAGCTTTACGTCTTGCCTGGGCCCGCCAAAACCGCCATTGGACTGTTGATGACTGGAAACACGTTGCTTAGTCTGACGAGTCTCGTTTCCAATTGTATTGGGCGGATTGACGTGTACGGAATGGAGACATCCTCATGAATCCATGGACCCTACATGTCAACAGGGGACTGTTCAAGCTGATGGAGGCTTTGTCATGGTATGGGGCATGTGCAGTTGGCGTGAAATGGGACCCCTGATATGTATAGATATGACTGTGACAGATACGCAAGCATCCTATCCGATCACCTGCACCCATTCATGTCCATTGTGCATTCCAACGGACGTGGAAAATTCCAGCAGGACAATGCGACACCCCACACATTGAGAGTTGCTACCGAGTGGTTCCAGGAACACTCTTCTGACTTTAGACACTTCCATTGGCCACCTAAATAACCAGATGTGAACATTATTGAGCATATCTGTGATGCCTTGCAACGTGCTGTTCGGAAGAGATCTCCACCGCCTTGCACTGCTATGGATTTATGAACTGCCCTGCAGGATTCATGGTGCGAATTGCCTCCTGCATACCTTCAGACATTAGTTGAGTCCATGCCATGTCATCTTGCAGCACTTCTGCGTGCTCGCGGGTGTCCTACATGATATTAGGCTGGTGTACTAGTTTTTTTTGCTCTTCAGTGTATAACAATAATGTTAATTTTTGTTGTCTATCATCATTAGGAGGAGGTCGAAGTTCTGTTCCAGTTCCTCCTTCGACGCGCGTATATGCACCACCTTGTTATCGTCGAGAGCGTATACATTCATGCTGACCCCAGGATTGACCCTCTCGAACAGGTGTATTTGTCGCAGAGGGGTGGGAAACCCTAGCCCACTGAAGTTAAATTGTCTCTCCAGATCATAGTGACAATTGTTGACGCGTTCAGGATTCTCACCTACATATAGCATGCCAGGATCGCCCATCTGAAGCACCGCTGGCCGCTGTTCTGCTTCTGCATGTTAATAATTGCCTTCTTGGCTTCAATTTGTGAAGGCAGGGCGATGTATGAGGAAGTTCTCTGTTTGTCAAGCTTGTTGACGCAGCTGAAGCCGTTTCATAGAGGCGAGGGTCCAACACCTCCCTTCCCCATGTACTCATTCTTTTTCTGGCATATCTTGGCAATGGCAATCGACACAGCATCTTCAATGTAGCCAACATTGTAGAAGGGCATGTTTTTCATCTTGAAGGCGTGCTGGTCTGTCTCATATTCGCGAAGCTACGGTTTGCCATATGCGCATTCTGGAAATATATTGAATTTAACAGCTCCGTGGTCCTCGATCGCCTGCTCCAGCTGGCCGATGATATTCGTCTTCATTCTCTCGAGGTAGCCGCAAATATCAATGGCCTGGCTTGAGGTATTCTCAGCGATGTACGTATTCATAACGCCCCGAAAC
Organism: Clitarchus hookeri; assembly: GCA_002778355.1. Classification (NCBI taxonomy): domain Eukaryota; kingdom Metazoa; phylum Arthropoda; class Insecta; order Phasmatodea; family Phasmatidae; genus Clitarchus; species Clitarchus hookeri. Next base: position 516,308 of record NQII01000738.1, read on the forward strand.
GCACTCTCCGCCTCCACAAACCCATATGCATTACATTCTCCGGCGTCAGTGACAACGGCCCTACAGCGAGATCGGCCCTCAGCAGCGCTAATGTGGGCCGGAATGAGTGCTGTGGGCTGGGGCGAATTGGACGTCCCTGGCTGGGAGATAGTTGGTGTGGCCACGCGAGCTATTTTAGCTGGCGGTGGAGCAGGTCCATTACATTTTGAGCTGTGCTCACGCAGATTGTAAGCGCGGGTAAAATGTCTCCCGCACTTGTCACACTCCAGAGTCACGGCATTGGGGTTCGCCTAGCATACACGTCCGTGACGACGTGCAATCTCCAGTGTGGATGAAAACCTCATTACAGAACATGGCAGCGGGTTGTAGTGCCCTGCCTGATTAGTCCTGTGCAACTTCGGAGGTGTCTGGCAAGTTCATTAGCGTGAGCAAATGACGTGCCATACCTCTCACACATGTGCTGTGCCTCTCGGTATGGTTTAAAAGGGCGTAGGTGCGTTCATGCTGCAGTCCATTCTTGCGGACTTGAAACACCTTGTCACAGAAACCACACTGCAGTGTGAGTGGTCGCATCGTAGGTGTGTTAGACCATGGGTGTGATGGTAATGACTGCGAAAAAGATGATGATTCTAAAAAAGGGAAGGACAGAAAGGAGTAACAACCAGAATCCATCTTGACTGTGGACGCACCGGAGAAAACCCAATTATAATGAAGGACATTTCGACTGGCCGACCTGGTGGAACGCGCTAACGACTGCTCGACACTGGATGACCAGGAGGGAACCTATGGGGGGAAAAATGCATACCGTTATGCTAGCCTGGAAACGCACAGTTCCCATGCTTCACAACTCGCCTAATGCACCCATGAGATGCATCGATCGAGTACCTACACAGTATAGGGAACATACAAATAAAAAAAGTTTTCTCGGAGTGCTCCATTTCTCCCAGCACGTCATTGCATTTTATTACAGCGCCATCCCTACCCTGCGCCGCAGGGGACTGCATGTAGCTGCCAGGCGCGCGCGGCCAGTTCCAGCTGCAAACACACTCGTGAGTCAACGCATGCAAGAGCGAGCCGTAATGATTGCATGCCCTCCCACGCACAAGGGGCGTAAATAAATCACTTAATGTACATACTACTACTATAGTTAATTCATGGTTACTTCAAACTTTTCCGAAGCCCTGCTAAAGGTCTACTTCCAGAATATTCCTCCGCCTCATGCGAACAATGCCTAGCTAAGTCTGTAAAATTATACCAAAGGGACAGCACACTGCATAAGAACTATTTCTTACTGGACATTAGCCACACACCTATTTTCTCCCATTTTTAAAATTTATTTTAGTTCTAAATTAAATATAAGTTACGCGTGTATTATAAATAAAGGTTTATTGTATGCTAACAGAAAACATAAAACACCTGCAATACCTGCCATATGTAGGGAACAACCAAATGCATCATACATGGGGTGAATTTTCAAAGGTTTGATTGAAAAAATGTGTGGAGAAACCACAAATAGACTATATGACCTGCAGTGCGCTACATGAAGAGTAGGCTACATGTGAGAAACATCGCCACGTTTCACTCGGTGTGCCCCCATGTCATTGCATTCTGTCACAGTTTCATCCCTACCTCATACTGCAGAGTCTCGGACACCATATGAGCGCGGCACACCGGCCTAGTACAGCCAGGGTGTAGGCGATGGTACATATATGCAGTCTGGGAGTACGTTAGTTTTTATTTGTCCCAAGTGAAACGCCTAACTTTGATCACCACCACCACTCGTTGATTTCCCCTAATATAAATACTGTTAGTAGCGGACAGGTACGGTACAGAGCGTGTGTGTGTGTGTGTGCACTGCACGTGCTGTGCCTCGGTAACAACATACATTACAAAAGTACATTTCCGCTACTATGAATAATGTTGTTAGCAGCAGCCAGGTATGGTACATTATGTTTATGCGTTCTGTGCCTCGGTAACAACATACATTACAATAGTACTGTAAATTGACATTAATTTACTGCAGGCCCGCAAGCGAGCATTATGTCCTGAAGGGACGGTGCCTTTTTTTTCTGTGGGCATTCCATTTGCGGCTCCGCCTACTAAGGGGACTTGGTCAAACCGAATTTAGCCCCCCTTACCCTCCCCCCCCCAATATGTGAAAGAGCTTGGGAAAGGACTGCAGTCAGCAGGATTCATTGGCAGCATTCGCCTCCTTCCCCAACACAGACTGCCGAAAGGCATGCCTACTACCGGGTGGAGGGCAGGGTCATGACCACCCCTCCCCTATGCGCGCCAGTCATTGCCTGCCGGGGCCCGCCTCCTTTATGGTGGTGCCCACAACCAGCGTGCAGCGTACACACACATGTGCTAATGGAGCAAGCCAACAAGTAGCGATTGCACTCATGAGCAAACAGAAGTACGTACACATATGTGCAAACAAAATTAAGTAAACACACATGAGCAAACAAAATCAAGTACATCTGTGTTAGGGAAACTAGCACTAAGATGTAAATGATACACTTACCACAAGCGTTGGATGTGAAGTACGGGTAACGGTGACGTGCGTAGGCGAAGACAGTGTGTGGCAGCAGCAAACGGTTAGAGAACACCCGAATGAGCTGGCTGATTACAAGTGACTGACTACAGGTCGGTGGGCTCTTTATAACGGGTGATTCTAAAATCATGGGACAAACATTGAGGGGTGGTAGAGCTCACTAAAACAAACAATTATTGTATAGGAATATATGGGCGGAAGTGACGCGTTGAGGCACAAACACAAAAATAACACATGAAATGCAACACAGTGTTTATTTACAACGTCGCCGCTAAATGCCTTTTTACAGCAATGTTTATAATAATTGCTCAAAATTGCTACTACCGACAGTAATGCAAGCTTGGTAGCGTCGGTGGAGTGATTGGCGAACACATTCAAATACGCCGGGTATTTCACGCACGCCACCATTGTCATTCAATCACGCCATATGTAGAGGTCGCCAAGCATGCGTGACTGTTGGTGGATGCATTTCTAGCAAATGTTTTAACATTTTCTGTACGGAATCACTCGTTAAGTATACTACTAATGAACATTTTATGTTTCCGTTAATGTGTTATGTTTTTGTGTTTGTGCCTCAACGCGTCACTTCCGCCCATATATTCCTATACAATTATTATTTTGTTTAGTGAGCTCTACCATCCCTCAATGTTTGTCCTATGATTTTAGAATCACCCTGTATATTGTACGCTTGCTCGGGATGGAGTGAGGGATCACTCCACCCTTCCTCCCTCTCAACACTTGTGCAGGTAGGCAACGGTCGCGCACGCCGGGCAGAATAACACTTGAGGAACCTGTATGACTCATATCTCTCTCTCTCTCTCTCTCTCTCTCTCTCTCTCTCTCTCTCTCCCACCCACCCTATATACCCATTGGTTACAGCCTCCAGCGTACATGACGTATGTAGAGATGTGATTTATTTGAAATACATTTTTTTAAAATGCAAAATACCTATTTATATTTTGTATTTTAAATACCCAGATTCAGAAAGCATTTTGTAATTTATTTGAAATACTTCTAGAAACATATTTTTTATTTGTAAAATGTAAAATGTATTTCTTACTTTTTTAAAAATTTTGTATTATTGTTACAAATATTGTTTTATGAACGCACCCAAAGTATTGCCAACATTTACAATCAAAATTCAAAAATGCAAACTCGCTCCGCCTAGGGATGCAAACATCGTATTGAAAAGCATAGATTTTTCTTTGTAATCTGGTTGAAAACTTTTGTGGGTATGTGTGGTGTCACGGTATGTGTGATATATACACTGAAGAGCCAAAAAAACTGGTACACCTGCCTAATATTGTGTAGCCCCCC
>NQII01000738.1:520318-564432 GCA_002778355.1 Clitarchus hookeri
GAAGGTATGCAGGAGGCAATTCACACCATGAATCCTGCAGGGCAGTCCACAAATCCAAACTGCGCCAATTTGAGAAAGGGTTGCATGTCGGTCACGTTTAATGATTCTCGTCAGTCGTTGTTTGTCCCGTTCTTTCACTATCTTTTACCAGCCGCAGCGATGTCAAAGATGTGATGTTTTACCGGATTCCCGATATTCACGGTACACTCGTGAAATGGTCGTACACGAACATCCAAATGTTATCGCTACCTCAGAGATGCCATGTCCCATCTCTCATGCGCCGACTATAACACCACGTTCAAACTCACTTAAATCTTGATAACCTGTCATTGTACCAGCAGTAACCATTCTAGCTGCCGACCGCATCACGTTTCTCTGATTGGTTCCATACCTCTGTTATTTGCATTCGACATGCCTATACCAGGTTTTTTTGGCTCTGCAGTGTAAATCGAAAATGAACTGAAAGTTGTTTCTCGCTAATAAAATTCAGTTACAATATTATTAAAGAAATAATTTTGCTAATTATATTAATTGAGTATGTACTTTAAAATAGACGTAGAAAAATTGTATGGTATTTGTCCCGAAAAAAATAATTTAAGCCTAAAATGCTAACTAGTTTTTTTAATTAGGTGTTTGGTAGTTTTTTGAATACATCTGCTACTCATTAATAACATTAATTAAATATTGCTTGAATTAGCATCAATGTTTCTCAATTCAAAATATGTATGGCAAATATAGATATTTTATTGACTCTTATCGTTTGCATTCCTACCCACGCCATCGACCGCACCGCCGCCGACTTGCCTGTCTGTTGTAATTTTTTCGTTTTTGGTTTTTAGGTTTGTTTTGTTCGTTTGATGGATGTTAACTCTTAAAATGTAAGTAAAACATTATAAATACCTGTTTATTGACGTAAGTACTTGCAGCATATCAATCAAACCCACTTATATAATCTAAATTTTAACTATTATCGATCTTTGTTCTAAGAAATCAGGTTATGTTCATGCCGATTACTTCATATTTCCTTTTTTACTATGAGTTAGTTTAGTGTATTGCATGGTTGTGTAATTTACAGGTACATTAATTGTGTTAATTGGTTTACACAACAAAAAGGTTGCATAATGTAATATGTTACTTTTTTTCAGGGACGACAATAAGAGTATTCCATTTATATAGAAGCACTGTTTCAAAGATGTTAAAAATGAAGCTGGAAGCGAGACCAATGTATCTGAAGTTTGCAAGATATGTTGAAAAACATTGAAAGGAAGTTTTAATGCCACTACAAACTTCTTGAACCTTATAAAAGTAAGTCAGAAGGTTATGTTTCTTCTATTCTTAGTTTGCAGTACCTAAATTAAAAGTTATTCTGATCTGAGGCCCAACTACCAAATAAGTACCTACTCAGATATTTTTTTATTTTCACTTTTGCTGGTAGTAAGGTAATATACATTATACACATTACATAATTTATTACACATTATATATTATTTTTCAGAGAAAATGGCATGCTGACCTGCTAGAGGAGTATGAGAAACTCAAACCTTAACATACAAAGAAGAGGAAGTTAGTTGTTGCTATTGGCGATGTTGCTGGTACATAAAAAATAATGAAAAAAATGAACACTTCCAACTACCTTACCAAAGTCAATTAATTTTGATAAGTTGGTTGTGAATTTTTTAGTTGATACTATGTCACCAATATCAATTGTGGAAAATAATTCATTTAAGGCTATAATTGAAGGTGCTCAGCAATTATCTAACCCACCAAAAATTATGTGCCCCCGTACTTGCAATAAAAAAATTGCTGAGTTATATATGTAATACAAGGAAAAAACTAAAGAAGTTTTGAAAGTGGTTGATTTTGTATGCACCACAGCAGATATTTGGTCATCATCCAAAAGAAGTTATTTGGGTATTACAGCTCATTATATTGATTGTAACACATTTGAAAGAAAAAGTGCTACACTTGCTTGCAGGAGATTTAAAGGATCTCATACATTTGATAAAGTAGCTGAACGTTGACATCCATTCTGAGTTTGATTTGAAATGATCAAAAATTGTAAAGACGATTACTGACGGTGGATCAAATATGGTCAAAGCCGTAAAAATATATGGGCAACCTGATTCAGAAACAGACACAATATGTGGAAGAGATTCAGCTAACATTGAAAATATTGATGATGCAGACGAAGACGACGATCGGGAACGACGACAATCAGGAACGACGACGACCGGGGATGACGACGAAGACGACTACTGAGAGAATTTCCCTAATCATCTGAAGATTTTGAGGAGTATCAACTACCTAATCATGAAAGATGTGCTACCCACGATATAGACAAGGCGAGATGTCAAAAAACTCATACAAGACACTTTATAATACAGCCTTGGCAAAATGTCAAGCTGTGTGGAATCTGTGTTCAAGGTCTCCAAAGCTTGTGAAACCTATTTAGAAACAACTGGAAAATCTCCATGTCCAACACGCTGGAATTCATATTATAATTATATTCAAGATATATTGGCAGTGAGGGAGACCCTGAATGAAACTCTAAGAAAACTTGGTTTGGTAGCTTTTAAAGAAGTTTAAATACAGTTTCTTAATGAGTACCTAAGATGTTCCAAACCTACTGCTGAAGGCATTAGAAGTTTGGAGGGAGAAAAAGAAACCTTCTACGGATGTCTGCAGCCTGAATTAATGAGAATACAGAGAATTTTAAGTGACTTAAAAATGGACAATCCAAAATATTGTTGTGTGATAATAGAAATCTTACAACAAAGTCTAAAAAAACCTTTTGAACAATTTTATCAATTGGAGGAACCGAAAGCTAAAGAAAGCATATTGGCATCCGTATCCTATCCTTTTTTCAAACTGAAATGGGTGCCGAGGGAAAACAGAGTATACATAAAGGAATTGTTCGTTGCCGAGGTCCGAAAAATTAAACAAGAAGATGTTACATGAGCACATTATAATAATACTGAGAAGAAAAAGGAAAAAAAATGAACCTTATTATTTGTTTGTGGAGGACTCTGATTCTTCTGTAGCAAGTGATAATGCAAACATTACCATTGATTTAGAAACCCTGCAATATTTAAAAGATAGTGACACAAGTTTAGATTCATTAAATAGGTATCCAACAGTAAAAAAAGTTTTCCTAAAATATAACACTTGTTTACTATGCCTACAAGGTATTTTATTTCAATAAAAGTATTTTGAAAATATGTATTTTGAATTTTGTATTTAAATACTTATATTTCAAACCATTTTGTATTTGAAATAGAAAAACAAGAAAGTATTTGCATTTTGCATTTAAATACTTTTAAAAAACTATTTTGCATTTAAATAGTTTTAAAAACTATTTGCACATCTCTAGACGTATGTTACCATTCAAGGTACTTGTGTTTCGTGTATATAAACACCTCTCTCCCTTTCTCTCCCTCTCTCTCTTTCTCACCCTTTCTCTCCCTCTCTCTCCCTCTCTCTCCCTCTCTCTCTTTCTCTCCCTTTATCTCCCTTTCTCTTTCTCTCCCTTTCTTTCTCTCTCCCTCCCTCTCTTCCTCCCTCCCTCTCCCTCCCTCTCTCCCTCATATAAAGTTACCTTTGCTTCTCTCTCTTTCTCTCTCTCTCTCTCTCTCATATAAAGTTACCTTTGCTGTACTGGCAACTTTTAAGGAAAAAATCAGCTGTGTGTGTGTGTAATATGTGTATTACCAAAACCATACAGGTAATTACAGTTCATTTATATAATCACTATAATGGCATTGGTAAGTAACAAATAAGGAATGTACCATATATGGTAACAAATATATATGCGTTTATTTTGTCACAATTATCTACATAGCTCTCTCCACATACACACAGATACAGACAAACACAAATCGTTGCAAGAGAGAAGACGATATTTACATACAAACANTCCCTCTCTCTCCCTCTCTCTCTCCCTCTCCCTCTCTCTCCCTCCCTATCTTCCTCCCTCTCTTCCTCCCTCCCTCTCCCTCCCTCTCTCCCTCATATAAAGTTACCTTTGCTTCTCTCTCTTTCTCTCTCTCTCTCTCTCTCATATAAAGTTACCTTTGCTGTACTGGCAACTTTTAAGGAAAAAATCAGCTGTGTGTGTGTGTAATATGTGTATTACCAAAACCATACAGGTAATTACAGTTCATTTATATAATCACTATAATGGCATTGGTAAGTAACAAATAAGGAATGTACCATATATGGTAACAAATATATATGCGTTTATTTTGTCACAATTATCTACATAGCTCTCTCCACATACACACAGATACAGACAAACACAAATCGTTGCAAGAGAGAAGACGATATTTACATACAAACACACGTCCTACTTGAATAAAGATATTTACATTCTTGAAAATACAACCTCTCTCACTACTTATATTTATTTTCAAACCTAAAGAAGTGCGTGAGTACACATATATGTGAAATAAAAAATTACATAAGCTGCTGTACAAACACGTGTATGAGGGTGTGTGAGACACACATATCTACTTATACTGAAATGACAACTAAGACTTCATGTGGTTATTTTCAAAACTAATGGAGTGTGTGTGTGTGTGTGTGCGTGCGATTACACATTTACTTAAAATAAAAAACATAATTAATTCACTTATAGCTTTTTACCAAAGTCTCCTCTCTAACACTACATATCTACTTATACCGAAATTGACAACCTACACTTTATATATTTATTTGAAAACCTAATGGAGCATGTGTGTGCGTGATTAAACACACAAATATATATATATATATATACATACATACATACATACATACTTGAAAAATATTTTCTACAGTGCTTCGATGAAACTGCACATCACACGCCGTAGATAATCCTTCGCCTCGTTGACGGGCATTGAAGCGATGTCTGGTAGAGGCCGCACGTCGGACATATTGTACGGGTGTTGACATCATCGGGCATGGTTGTGGGTGCTGCATATGTGCTGGGCTTCTTGGTGTCCCGTCGCGATCTGCGGGCAATTTGAGGCCGTCCCGCTGCACTGGCAGTGCCAGCCATAGTAATGACATCTGGGGCCATCGTGTTTGCGGTCCTCTTACGCCCTGGGGTTGATGATGATGATGTCACGGCCATGGAGACGACGGCCGGCAGCTGGGTAGCCTCGTCGTTGTGGACAGGGGGTGCTGCTGCTGCTGGCTGTGGGACCACGACTTCGACACGAACTGGGGCAGGTTCTGCCATTGGTGGGTAGTCGGCCACGTACAGCGAGATGGGGTCGTGTAGTCATTGCATGTGTCAACACCGCGTCCTCGCAGCTCGGCAGCGGTGTATCTTCCCACATGTTGAAGACACTGCTCTTACCATACATGGTGCATGTAATCATCTGTTGGCAATGTTCAAAAGACGTTAGGGTGTAGGCCAGCAGCCAATGAACAATACTATCGCACTCCTCACTGTAAGTCCGCTGCTCTGACCCATCCCAGACACTGTAGGTTACAATGCTGTGTCCTGGCGTCACTGGTGTAGGCACCATCTGGGCAGAATGGCATGCTCATTTTCGGACCACTGATGGCGATGAGCTGGATACCCGAGTCTTATATAGCTCTCTCCAAAGTGTGTAGTGGGAGTGTATGGCATCGCAGCTATTAAAAAACCCCGTCAACAGTGCTAGCATGCGTTCAACAATGGCACAGATGGTCTCCATACACTTACACTTGCTCTGGCATTTTAGTTCTCCCTCGATGGTCGCGCTGTTAGTGTCCGTACTCTAGGCCTCCATGATTTATTGGCAGCACACTTAAGTTCATTAGTCTATTTACTTATATACACAGCAGACCTTGGCCGTGCAGGGTAGGTATGTATGTGTCCTGTACACTCTTCGGGCCATCGGCAGATTACCCCATTGGTCTATGTCGCACAGCACGAAGTCCACTATCTTGTTCTCGTGATGCAACTCGGTAATATCTTCAAATTCTGCTTGTACTGCGAGAATGTGACCGCCTGCATGTAGCTGGCTGTTCGGGCGTAGATTAGCAACGGCTCACCTATTGTACTTGTAGCATGGCAGAATCTCGCTGTGAAAATTATCTCGTGCGTCATGATATCCCTACATGATTTTCACCATCACATTACTGCACTTGCTCGTGCCCAAACGCTGGTTTAAATACCACTCGCCTATAACCGACAAAGTATTGATCGTATAAGTTCACATTTTCTGGTCGGAACCGTATACAGTCTCGTTTGTCGAATGTATTGTTCATTGTGGTGGTGGTGGTGGTGGTGGTGGTCTACTGAAGGCTGCATCGCTGCTGATTGTGGGCGAGATGTAACGCTAGTTTCTTCTTATGTTAGTGACGGCATGCTTACATTACTGTAGCCAAGTAAACTTTGAATGCTAGCGGAGAATACATTGTCGTCCACATAACCGCTCCACGTTTCATGAGTGTCATGTGACGTTCCCTCGTACAGGTCTCTGTCCAACAGCTAATTACACAGTTGTTGGGATGGCACAGCTCATATGCAATTGGCAGTGTAAACCATACCTGGCGTATATTCTCTTCGTTTGCACGAACCACCATATCGTTGATCGTGGAAGACAGCTCCGTGTCTGACCGCAGGTAATACACGAGACACGCAACAAAGCTGCATGGTGTCGGGTAGGCCAGACATCTCTCTTCGCTCTCAGCGTAATGGCACATCTAGTGTTCGAGGCCGTTGCAGCTTTCCACTTGCTCATGCCATCCAGGAGGTTTGAAGTGAACGCAGCAGTACCCAGTCGTAACATCACTGTACTTTGCCACGTCCAGCGGGTTGAATGTTTGACAGGTATGCATATGGTGAGCAAGAGTTCTACTGAGGCGAGTTTATGTTTCTTCCTACGTACACACACGTTATGAGAATTCCAGAACGTGCATTGTCTTGCTGTTAGCTGTAGGCATGATGCTGTCATATGATATATGCACAGTAGTCTCGTTAAGCACTTTCATGTCTATCTCCGAGATCAGTTGAACGTAGCATGAAGGTAAATGTATCCGGAACTCTGCATTTAGCATACATGTCATGCACTTGCCATAGGACGTATCCACCATCCGTAAATCCGATGCTGTGTACCGCTTCCCAATCACCAGGTCCGACAGTAACTTATACTGTACATTACTCTTCAAGTTCGCTATATGCCCGTCCATGATGGTATCGAAAGAGAGAGAGAGAGAGAGAGAGAGTGAGTGTGTGTGTGAGTGTGTGTGTGTGTGTGAGTGAGAGTGAGAGAAAGTGTGTCTGCGCGCGCGTGCGGCCACGAGTAGTATGGTTTAACCTCGGTGATGGGGTGGTATTTATATTGTCTTCTGTTAGAAAAAATGCAATTACTATTGCCCCCTAACTGCCACCACAGTGGTATGTACCGCACTCCATAGTCCACATCCTTAGCAGCAGCGCGTTCAAGCACAGACATGACCAGCCTAGTCTGCACACATCACAGTCGTGTTGGTTTTCGTGTACCGAGCCTTCAATGCTATTAATGATGGGCAGTCATACTCTGTCTGCAGATCGCATTGTGTTACGTTCGCACCACAATAAATGCTAAACCATCTCTTCTGCTCCAGACCGGCCATGAAGACCACTCAGTCTGCCTCCACGGCCAACATACCGATGAGTACGTCATGTATTTTAACGTGTTATACATCACCATCATCCCAATTGAGACTGTGATATTGTTATTCCAGCCACATTTTTGTTACCTACACTATGCAAATGCGCTTAATGATGAAACCTTGTAGTGAAGTGCAGCCCTGAAAGTTTGCTTACATTGCGATGGTTGGATGGTGAAGGGACTAAAGGTGCCAATTACTTTAGTATTGTACATGGCCAATCTACCATAAATTATTAAGGCCTACACCTGAGTGTTAACTGGTAAATTCTCTGCAGCGACCATTTCAATCCTACAGTCGACTACACCTGACTTTATTCTATCTTCCTGTTTGCTTATGTCAAACACCATCAGGGTGCAGTGTTCATAATTTTGTCGCGTTCTAGCATTGGTGACTGTGTTTGCCCATAGTATGATCTCTGAAAGTCGGCATACATTTGATACGGTACCATGTACATACCGTTCTTAAAATCTGTTTTTAAATCTCCATATGGGTAACACTCAGTTGAGAAATACTTTAACGTTCTTTATGTTCGCATGGTCGAATTTTGAGTGGTCTGCACCGAGGACATTTTGTTTGCCTGTCTAAAACGCAACTACTATGTAGCATGGTTTCTCGCTTGTGAAACTTGTTTTAACATTACAATTTACGCTCACGGAGCACTGTACACTCGGGTATGTTTCTAAACTCCATGTACAAAAGTGATATCAACATTAATAATAGGAAAATGGCGATTCTAGCGCACTTGACATCCTGGCAGGGAGCCAGGAAGCCATGGTGGCCATCTAGGATGAAACCTATTGCTCTGTCATTCCTCGTCAGCAGTAGCCATTGTCCCCTTTTCCCTCTGAATTTCCCTTTTCCCTCAAAAATACCAAAAATTTCCCAAATTTCCTTCAAAACCAGAGAAATTTCCCGCAGAAATATCCCTTATCGAAATTCATATGAGTCACTCAGTCCAGAAATAGCATGGCTCCCAAATGTGGCTCGATGACTCCTTTTTGGGAATGAGGAGTTACTCTGACATTCATGCTCTGTTATTTCAAGCCAGCACCATCCATCTTGTCTGAAGAATGTTCGAGTTCATAGCCCTGTCATGCAACTTCTCTCATTCCTTCCAGTTTCTCTCGCCCATCTCCATTCTCTCTCGCCTGCGCTATCCCTTGGGGTTCTCTCACATTCCTTCCAGTCTCCTTTATTTTCTCTCGTGTGTCTTTTATTCTCATGTTCCCTCATCCCCTCCTTTCTCTCTTTTGTTGGTTATATCCTCTAGAAGAGGGGGTGGGGTTCCTCATATTCTTCCCGGCCTCCTTAATTTTCGCCCTTTCCTCTTTTGCTTTTCGAGTCCTCCATATTGAATATTCCCTCATCATTATCGTCTGCTGTTTGCGGCCATCATTGATTCATGCATCCGATGGCGGAGTGTGCTAAGCCATCTTTAATTCCCGCGCTTGCTGAACGCATTATCTGCCCTAGGCAGCGATCTTTGATTCCCGCATCTGCCACCAGTATAAGCTATCTTTAATTCCCGTACCTGCCACCAGTCGGCCGCTGTGGGTAACCATCTTTGATTCTTGTACCCTCCACCAGAGTATTTGAATTTCTACAGTTCAAGACTAGGAGCGCTGGAATTATCGTAGCCTTTTTGTGTGTGTTTGTTCACTTGCCGTCTGCAGAGATGCGCTAGCATCGGGGAGTGTAGTTCAAATGGTGACCACTAGGAGTGCTGACAAATTTTTTTTTAGTTGGTAGTCTTTTCGGAACTCAAAAAAATGCCAGAGTTGTGCAGGATCATTCCGCAACCCCTCGAATCAGCAGTCGGGGTGTCTTGCCCACAAGACCACTGCGACATCTAGGAATGTAGGGTGTTTAACGACGAATGCGTATATAGTTATTACCATCACTAGCATTTGGACAGGCCCCCCGAAGATATACATATAAATCGCCATTGCATAGTATGGGGAAGAAGTAAAGTAATTACCTGCATCAACCTATGCAACCACCAGTCAATAAACTTGTCATCGCGTAAAAAGAGGATGTTTATTTGTTTATGATATAGTCGTCAAATTCATAATATAGACAATACCTCCGATGACAAAAAGGACCGCAATGTTAAGTATGCCTTAAGTCATCGTATAAGGATAGTTGGCTGTCATTCTCGAACTGTTTAAGATATAGCTGACAAATTCATAACATTGGCATGCCCTTGATGCTGAACAGGATGGTAGAAACAATTAGGCCTTAAGCACTCGTATAAGCATAGTCGGCTGTAATTTTCAAACTGTGTAATATAGTTACCAAATTCGTAGCATAAGCAACACCCCCAGCGCCGAAAAGGACTGCAGGATGAAGTACGCTGTAAGCCCTCTTATAACCATAGTTGGCCACCATTTCCTATCTGCCAAAGCTATATTTCTAACAAATTCATATCATATTCATCGCCTCCGACGAGTAGCATGACAAGGTCGATGGACCCTTAATCCTTGTTAAGCATAGTCGGCCACCATTTCCCATCTGCTGAAGCTTGCCGCCAAATTCATATCTCTCACACACACACACACACACATCGTTCCAGTCATTGAACGGGTGGCAGGATCCATTAGACCATAACTTCTTTCTTATAAGCATAGTTGACAACCATTTTCTATCTGTTGAGGCCATAGTTATCAAATTTAAATCATATGCATCGCTCCCAACATAGAACAGGGCAGCAGGGTCAATTATGCATTAAACTTACATATAAATGTAGTTGTCTGTCATTTCCTATCCGCGAAAGCCACGACCACCAAGTTCATATCACGGGTATCATTCCTGAATGCAATCAATGCGATAAGAATAATTAGGACCCTAAGCCCTGTTATAAGCAAAGGAGGGTGTCATGCCGGAACGATTTAAGTTCGACTAACATGTAACAGTCAGCCATACATGTTAATAAAATAAAAGTAGGTGTGCGTACAATTGCGTTGCAAGATTATCGTAGTAGTTAGCCGTTACCGATGCATGTAGGAGTGTATGGGGGCCTGAAATAACACATGTACACGCTGGCCCATGCACACTCATCAATCATCCACCACTACCATGCTCTTAGTCTGTTACTACAAGTGTTATATATATGTAAATAAATAATTGGAACAGGTAACATGCAACAACCATCCATACACAAAAAAGTTAAGGTATACACAATCACGTTGCGAGCAAGATGTCTGTAGTTGTGGAAAGGGGGTTACAGCATTAGTAATACATATAAATAAACACAGTCAGCCTGGCATGTGGGCCGGCATACCAAGACTTCGACAGCATGATTAATTCTTAACAACAACCACGTATACTTTGGAAAAAATTAAAGGTGTATACGAATTGCACCAGAGCAAGGTTTTAGGTAGTCACCGGTTACATTAAAATATGAACGAGTTAATACAAATAAACACTATTGGTCTAACAAGAGGTGTAGCGGAAACCACATGTACAAGATATGAAACCACCCGGTACTTGAAAATCGGTCATGTTACTTCAGACCTTAATAGTGATATGAACGTTATCAGTGCGCCAAGAACAATGACCAACCTGAAAAAAAATTCTACATTGTGTGAAGTGTGATACACATTACGTGACTTGTGAAGATGGTCTTCCTTTGCTTGCTACATAACAACAAACCTTATAAACAATTAGTCTGGTAAGTCTGCTATGTGCTAATGCAAACAGATATAAAAAAAAATTATAAAAGCAAATAGTTATAAGAATTTCCCAACCAATGGATATTGCGTAATCATCAAGCACTCTGTGTTATGTTAGACAAAAAAATTCCATTGTGAAGTGCGAGAACATTAAGGGCAACACTGCTATACGCTGATGTATACTGATATAAGAATAAAATGTAAAGGAAAATAGTTATAAGCAATTACCAATCATTGCAATCACATATTACACAAGTGTTGAGTTCTGTATGTCGTGTTAGATTATGCTAATAAATACCATGCCATCCTGGTTAGTACAACAGAATAGCAAAGGACTTCCTTACGAACCGACTGAAATGAAACCATCAATTTAAGAGTACGACCAACACTCACAACCCGCATCACTAGCGGTGATCTATGATCCGGTAACCAAATTACAGTTTATTCTTATAAAGTTAATGGGGAAGATATTTACTGGGAGGGTGGATTCATGAGTTTTCGTCACTTCATACTTCTTATTCTCGAATCCGAGCTTGGCAGCGAATGTTTAGCTTTTCGTCAAGACCTCGTTGTTAAGAGCCGCCCAAATACCTCAACAATTAAATGGACAATTACGAATTTAGACCACCTGTCAAAAAACGCATCAGAATAAATCCTTGAATGCAATAATCATTATTGCGGTTAGGATTGCAAACTTACAGCTTACATAGGTTGTACACTGTACTTCAGACCCCCACAACTGCTCTGTCATTCAACACAAACAACACAATTATATGCATCAGGAGAGCGAGTCCACTCATGGTAAGAAATTCTTGACACAGGTTTTTTTACAAGTCTCAGTTTATTTGAACATCTTTAGCTATAGTAATAATTTTCCGCTTTATTAATGTAAAAACGAATGAAAACTTATTAAAGCTTCTAAAATGACATCTTATTTTTCGTCTGAAATGCGATGCTATATGTTGTAAACACTTTATAATTATAACATTTTAAAAATATTTCTGAGGTACTTGTTTATTTTCAGTGCCACTCAGGGATTAAAGCAGTTCACAAGATACAGCTTGTAAAATATTTTGACTGAGCACAAGATAGTTTTGCGAATAATTATACTTGAAATTTTCCATTTACAGCTGCTGTAAGTGAGCAGAAAACTAAATCATCTAATTTTTACCCCAGGATTAATAAGGTTGTTTGTTTCTTTAAATGAAAATATTAAAATTTGTAAGTTCAGTCAGCAGGAATAAAGTTATCATCAGTTTACATACATTTCTAAATCTTGCTTGAACAGACAGCTTTTGGTGGTGTAGAGGATAGTGCATAGGATTGTGACACAAAATCCCGTAGCTTACTATTCTTGGATAAGGTTTGGATTTATAATTGAAAAAAATTGAAATTACGAAACATGAAGATCCAAAACTGTGTGTTACTCAGTGTGCTGGTTACAGAAGACCTTAGTAGGCGTTGTGCTTTTAGGGGGGTAACTACTAAGTGACTGAACTGGCAAATATCCAGGGGCCTACAACATGAAGGGGTCCACAAGGATCTGGACATTTTTTTTCCTTTTCTTCAAGACCACAACGTGTTTAACATTTAAGAGATTAAAGTGGGGAGATTTGGGCGGCGCTTAACGTCGAGATCTTGACAGCCAATGAGGGTGAAGTGTGGTGAGAATGGAGCAGCGCTGAAATGAAAGGGCGGGGTAAACGGGAGATCCCCCAGAAAATCCGCTGACCAGCGGCATCGTCCGGTTCTATTCCCACATGCGAAAATCCGGGAGTGATACCGCCGGGAATTGAACCCAGTTCACCGAGGTGATAGGCGAATAGTCTAACCATTGTCATTGAAATATTAAACACGTAAGTATTAATTTATACACAAGTTGCTGTCGGTCACCGAAACGTAGCTCCATGGCAGACACCAGTGTGGGGTACTCCAGTCGATGTTGTCTGGTGTCAGTACTCAGTCAATGAGCCTGGCCACCGTAAGGCTTAATTGCGATTGTCTTACCCACTCCTGACTGCGCTACACCAATGTCGCATAGCTGCTGTACACCCTCCGAGACAGCCATTCTTCCCCACTTATATCGTGTACCAGTACAGCGATAGTGGAACTCCGCTGCTGAGGAAATTCCTGACATTCCTGCTACTAGTTCTCTTACACTGTGCATTCTTTGGTTTACACTGTCGATTTTCACATCCGCACTGTCAGTTATCGTATTCACTATTGACTTATATTTTTCTATCTATGGTAGATTTTCTCGTCTGCATTTTCGTCTACTGTATCTGTTTTCCTTTCTTCTAATTCACTCACGTTGGTTAACTGGCTATTTATTTTCTCGTTAACGCTAGTTATCTTTATATTTACAATCCTCGTTCACACTACTGATTTGGGCATTTACAGTTTCGTTCACTTTCTTATTTCATTATTTACAAAACAAGCTATTTACACTGCTCTCACTTGGCTACTTAACCGTTCAATTAAAGCTCGCAGTGCTTCTTGTTCTGCAGACTTTTTCCGTCAGCATTCAGTGTGATGCTTATAAAAAAGGTTTAATTTTGCAACTGACAGCTGTTATAATTAATTTTTTATATATCACTAAATACTGGCATATAACCTAACTTAATTTACAAGTAAACACCTCCATCCCACTTCTGGCACTAGTGTTACAAGTTGCCTGGGGCGTATCGGAGTTCGTGTAGGATGGAGGTCTTACTGAATTTAAAAGAACTTTCGGAGACACTTTCTCACAATTTAGAAATTTTCTATCTCTAACCCTTGTTTGTGGACTTCCATTACTTGGCTTTTCCTTACGTAATATGAAGTACTTTGCCATGATATATTTGGCTGCTTGTTTTGAAAGCCATTTGAGCGGTTCTTCAAATTTTGGCATCTTGCTGTAACTTAAGCCTGTGATCTGTTGGTTAATAAACTTTTATCGGCCTGCATTCTTTTTACATGCCCCAAAATTTTCTAGTAGGTCACTGCTAGGCCCGTAAGCAGAAACTATTTATTTAGTTCATTATCAGTTTTCTGCCTCTTTCTATAGATCCTTCTACTTTACACCCAAATTTTCCATGGCCTCCTTTTTTAGGGTGGAATTATTAAACATTTTGTTTCCTGTCCCGCAAACTCCTAGCGTATAATAGGGGACTTTCTCATAAGAGTCTCTCAAATATCTTGTAACCAAACCGAGCTTGAATTCATCAACGAAGTTTGAGAGTCCCTCTTTCGCGAGGCGTTTGAGAGTCCCTCTTTCGCGAGGCGTTTGAGAGTCTGATGATTTCTGAGTCCTGTGTGCGAGGATTAAAATGCAAAACACGTTTCCATGTATCGGTAGTTAAGCAACAGGGTTTTAACTGAAATGTACTCTCTGAAGAGCACATGCGTTGTTTAAAATATTTGTAAATTAACATGTATGGCAGTAAAGTCGGTACTAACGGGAAATTAAACATAAATGTGCTTATGAAATCCTACTAATATTATAAACACGAAAGTCTGTGTGTGTGTATGTATGAATGTATGTATGTATGTATGTATGTATGTATGTATGTATGTATGTATGTTAGTGTGTTACCACTCAGCTCCATAACGGCTGAACTGATTTTGATGAAATTTCGTATGTAGGCACTTTAGGTCCTGGAATAGGACATAGTATACTTTTTATCCAGGAAAATTGTACGGTTCCTGTGGAATAACAACAAAGCGTAATTCTGCAACGGCTGGGAACGTGACCGAAATATGTTTTTCCTCTGGTGTCAGAGTTTATCAGGCCGCCCAAGGACCTCTGAAATGGTTTAACGACTGCTGTCAATCGATAAGAACCGGGACCGGATATTAAACGTGCCCTCCGAAGCCTGGAAGCGCTCAGATGTTATGCCACTAAACGGTCACCCATCCAAATGTGTGCCGCTGGGAACTTTGCTTAACTTTGGTGATCGATTAAGATCCCTCAGCCAAGCGCAAAAGCAAAAAGTAGTACCTAGGTACACTTATTTCTAAAGCTACAACTTGACGAAACTCACGTTTGGATTTTCATAAATCGACACTGGAAATCGGAAACGTGGTAACTACGCAATAGTTGCACAGATACACTCCAAAAACAATGCCCTACTTCTTGGCTATCGGGTAAAAAATATTTCCTTCCTTTAGTGTTGCCGTAATCCGTTGAAAAGCTAGGTCAATATAGTATAATTATATAATTATATTTTCACATAAATGAATTGTCTTTTCCCAATTTATTTATTAGTGTATCACTGTAAAACTCAATTGTACCCTGGCGAAGCCGGGCCGGTTTGCTAGTATGAACTATTTCACAGTTTGTTCTATTTATTTTGCTGAGGCATTATTTTATCTATTTGTGACGTGAAATTAAAAAAATTGGTACTTTAAAATTAAAAAATTAACATGAAAACTTACAACAAAAGGTAATAATTAAAAATATGAATAGTAATAGGAAACATGGAAAATGTAATGTATAATCCATTCACGGTATCTTCGATACTTTTGAAAAGAACCTTTGAAAAATCACCCTAGGAGTTACATGTTGAATTGGTTATAAAAAAATGGTATATGGAAAAAGGTTTTGTCTTGCTTTTAGCTTTTAGCACTGAAGCACTATATAAATTGGTTGTTTTAAGTATATTTTTTTAATAAATTATAATAATTTGTTAAAAGTCCGTACGAATTAACAACGGATTTTGAAGGGACATGTTGGTTATAGCTGAAAAGAAATAGTTCGTAGGTTAAATATTAATATGTATAAATTTAATGCCGTAATTGTAAAGTTAATATTGCTAAACTATATATTTACATTTTCACGTAGCACTCATGGGTAAAGATTTCACAGTTATTAATTGAAATTAAATAAATTTCAGTTTCTGTCCAGCGGACTCATACACACCATCTTGTCAGTTTGGGCACGTTTTTTTTCAGAAGTATAACCACGCCGTATTGGATATTGGAGACGCTGAATTGCGGTTATAAAACTAACGTAACACATTCTTTCTACTTATAAGATAATTCTAGGTTANAACGTAACACATTCTTTCTACTTATAAGATAATTCTAGGTTATGATGTAATTTTAGTATTAGCGTTGTTATTTCTGCAGTTTATCTTTGTAAGTTTTAAATAAACGTGCAAAATATAGAAAGGCATTTGAATATTTCCGTTACGTAATTCCCTTCGCAATCCTTAACAGAAAAAAATATTTTAAAAGAATGAAAAGGAATCTATTTTTTGTCAATAACTGATAATTGATTATTTTCTAAAGCTTTTTGTGGAGCGTAAGAGATAGCAGCACATTAGCGTTGGCTTACACGTATTTATCTTATATCGTCTTTGCGCCGCACGTAGTGATGTTTTGATGTTGTGGCAGTGAAGTGAGAGTTTCTTGACGGAAAAGCGATGTACCTACACCGCAGGTTTCAAAATTAAAGTGATTTTGTTCGCTGAAGAGTTTGGAAATTGAGCAGCGGGCCATGAATTCGTAGTAAATGAAACGTTAGTGCGGGGCTGGAGGAATTTTTCTCACTTATAAGTCGCACCCCAAGTTTTCAATAAATTTTTTTTTTAATAAAATGTGCCACTTATATGCGATAAAATACGGTACCATTTATCACAGTGAAATCTTTAACCTGAGTGCTACTTCCAAAAGTTTATTATGTAAAATTTAACTTTTTCCTTACACCAAATATGTAAATAAATCTTAATACAATAAGTAAACTTTAATTAAATTATATAATTAACAGTTCCGATATATACTTCAATCTACCTTTTTGTATGTATTACAATATTTTGCTAAATTGATTAGCATTTTTTTATGACATTTGGAGAATTTTATTAAAGTATATGACGTTAAGATTACATGGCATTGTTTCTCTTCAAAAATAAATGTTGGTAGTTTCCACATGGACACTGTTAATAAAATATTTGACAGTTCCCACATGGCACTGTTTGTTTACAAAATATTTGAGAGTTCCCACATGGCACTGTTTTTGTTTGCAAAACGTTTGACAGGTGTCACATGGCAATGTTTTGTTTACATACTGCGGAAGGATACATAATTGGGTCCCTGAAAGTAGATCTTTAGCAGGGCTTCAGAAAATATTGAAGTTACTGTGAATACATTATACCTAGGTTATACTGTTAAATAAACAAGCATCAAACGTTTATGAGTACTGACTGTTCATATAAACATCTCCCGTCATTAATAAATCAGGGACCGAGCAGAGTGGGGCAACAGTAACATGTTGGACTTGCATTTGGGACGACGCAGGTTCGAATCCTGGTCAGGCCATCCAGAATTTGGTTTACCATGGTATCCTGAAGTCACTCCAGGCAAATGCTGTGATGGTTCCTTAATAAAGGCCATAGCCAAATTCTTCCTCAGTTCCTTTCAAGTGCTTAGTTGTATGTTCCTGTGTCTAATGACCTTGCTTTCAACAACACGCACAAACTAAGAATGTACAGGTAGCCATACTGTATTATTAGCTCATAAATAATTGTTACTTTTAAGAAACGACATGTCAACAGTTGAAAGTAGCGTTTTCATAATGCAACACTGTCAGGCCATTTGTTTGCGAGAAAACATCTAACTAGGTGTCAGATACAGCATGTGGTATAAAACATGTGTGTACAGGCTGTGTGAGTGGTCTACATGTCTGGTACTAATTCCACACTAGGCAGCTCTGTATGGTTTGACGTGTTCAATTCTACGCCTGGCACGACATTTATCACGGCACTAAAGGCGCTATAGTGAATGCAGCCAATTAAACCCAAAGACGAATTGTATAAAATATCTGAGCACGCCATAATGTATCACTTACATTTATGTTGGTAAAGGTACATGTTGTGTTTACACAATGGAGAGCTTTACGTGGCCAAACTGATAAATATGCTACTCGTAAGCAGCAATTCCTAATTACCATTTAACCATAAAAATAAATTTAATACTTGTGGACATATTTTATTACTTGAAGAAAAGTATTAAGCGGAAAGAAAGGTTTCATAAATTCCTAGAGTTTCGTAATAGGGAAGAAAAGCTTATTCTAAAACATGTATTTTTAAGGTGGTCTTTGCTTGGCCATTGTTTGTCCAGGGTGGTCAAAGAGTGGAAACCATGGTTAGTTTTTTAAGGAATAATTGTGCAAGTCAAAATATTGACTTAATAGTCTCAATTTGTACACAATTCCTTAGGTAGGCCAATACAAAAAAATTTGTACAATCGAAACATTGATGGAGCAGGCCTAAATGTAAATGTTAATGAATGCAAGAGGAATTCCAATTTCATCTATTTCTCTTGTTCTAGCAATAAGACAGTTGCTTTAACAGGTTCTCGTGACAAACCCATTGTGAATAATCAAATTCCTATTATTAATTGGGAAGAAAAGTAGTTAATTATTCTGTCTTTTAAACTCAACAAGGCACTTGCAGTTCTTCTTTTTAGGGCCATATCATTTGACAAGGTAAATGTTGTTACAAGTTGCCAGGAGTGTATTCGAGTTTGTGAGAAATGGAGGTCTTAATTAAAATAAATAACCAAATTTAATTACTTAATTTATTTACAATGCTATAAATATACACACAGCTATTATTTACAACATTAAAGTTACCTATCTCTATTAACACTTATTATTCTCAGTGAGCGCAATATTTAATGTCAATTATCAAATATAATTAAGATCCACATCAGTGTCTTTTTAAATTTGCTACAGTCACTTAATCTGCACTTATTATTTATACACATTCAATCAAACTGTATTTTTCTATCATTTCAAGTGATTATCACTCGCACATCAAGTCCCACAGTCCAATTTCACTCTCCGCTGTATCAGTGCTCGCAGTCTTCCGTCCTGCTGATCACTGTCGCTGCCGCTCATTGCTTCAATGGCAACACACGCCTGGCCATAGAAGGCTCCATACTCTTAACTCGGAGGCTCAGTGGCCCGGTCCTGAGGGTTCCTCACACCCCAAGTCTTGCTGAGGGAGGTAAGGGTGATTACCAGAACATTCTTTCAATGATAGTGCTAGACATTTAGTTTCCAAGGACAGGAAGCAGTACAAGTCCCAATAGACTTAATCTCGGTACACACTCATGTGATGTGACCGCACTTTTGTTATTGCACTCTTCTCTAGTGACCAGTGATACCCTTGAGCACTGTGCCTCACATTTCTGAGGAGAACAGGAGAAGGGAAAAGAATTCTACAGTCAGCATCTCTACACATCTATGTTCTAAAACAACTGTTATTAAATTTTTTAATGAGACATGTTATCAAATTTGTGAAGCCAAGAGTAATCGAAAGCAGCTCTCTACTCAAACTCCATTCTGAATCAAAAAGACAATATTGATTTAGTGGAGGGGAACCAGACTTCAAACATTGTGAAAACACTGGAAGACAAAGACAAAATCATTTTCTTTTCATCTCTTTGGAACTACTTTTTCTTAGCCTGTGACTACATTGTCTGCAGGTTCCCTTTAAATAATCTAATACTGAAAAGAAAAATAAAATGAAATAGTTTCTAGACTCTGTGATGTTAAAATTGCAAGCTTTTATTTCTTCAATATACTACTTTGTTGAATTATTTCCCATTATCCTTGTCATTTAGGAATGTGAAACAACAGAGGTAGCTATGGCAGAAGTGCAAAAACTGTTTCCTACTCTCAGGTTTTGATAGGTCATTTCAGCTTTTAGTGCAACAGAAGCTAGTGATGATATAAAATGTGCTCAGTCAGCATTTGTGGACTATGTGTAATTGCAAAGCATGATAGGATATCAATGATAATTTTACCTATCCTTATCATTCTGCACAGTAATACTGAGTGCAAACGTATTTTCAGTATCATAAAAAAGAACAGAACACTGTTCTGGTCATCTGCAGCAAATGAAACTTTGAAGTAATTTCTATTCTTAGTGTAGACAATCTGGTGTTTGCTATGAACCAAATTATGGAGATTATTTTTAAAGAACGCAAAGAAGTCAACAGCTGCTTCTGTAAAATCATAGTGCTCTGCTTTAAATTAAAAGGTAATGAAGTGTTTATATATATTTTTAGTTGGTTAACAAGTATCGCTGTATCTAATTATCATTTTAAAATCATTTACATTTGTTTCCATGTTCCTTAAACTATTTTTATTGCTTCCCCCCCCCCTCCCTCAAAAGTTTTTTTAATATTGATTTCCAAAATTTGGCAGGTATGCAGATAATCAAACCTTAAGAAACTACATTTTTTAAGGCTTTTCTCCTGCTTACTAGCTTACTCTCTTCATGTATAGCATCCCACTCGTCAGCATCAGCAGAACTTCTCCCATCTTGCTGCTAGATTTCACACCTCCACTTCCAGTATACACTGGCTGTGTAAACTGTGGCCATACACCCATTGTGGTCCCCATTGCACTCTGAACTATAAGTTCTGCATTGCATATATATATGGTCCTTTTTCTGTAGCAAATATGGTGACCAGGATTCGAAACACATTTACTTTTTTTCATAGTAGTAATTAGAATATACTAACAGCAGTAGACAACCACAGGTCAATATCCAAGAAAGAGACCTTACAAGCCAAGGACAGGAAATTTGTGTAGAAAAGTACAAGAAATAACTGCCAGCCTATCACAAAAAAATGCTTGACATAACAAAAGCAATATACAGTGTGAGCCATTAATATATGCTAACCCAGCTTGAGCGGAATCCTTAGCACAAATAAATAGGGAAACATATATATGACATAGTGCCTAAAGTGATTTGTGAGGGTGGTAGAAGCCCTGGAACTTTGCAATTGGAAATGTGTTATGTAACAATAATTTGGAAACCACTTGCAATTAAGCAGTGAAAATTGGCATACAGGCAAATTTTTACAAGGCAGGTTCCCACACAAAACGTCATTATAGAGAATATACCCCTTCATACATAAAATAGCAGTTGGCACCCTCTAGTTGCTTAGAACTTTGTTACCCTGCAGTTGAAGCAATTTGACACACAAAAAGCAATAAAAGAGGTCGCATTGGTAGTATTCGCTAATCCTGGCCATTAAAGCAGAACTCACATTTTTATTTGGATGGCAGATTAATGGTTGCCTGGGAGATATGCAGCCTGTAGCGCACACTGTGGTTCAAGACATACCAACTGACAACCTGGTCCATTTTTTTGTCCTAATGCAGGTAAGTGACCCTTTATTACATGGTGATAGTGTGGGTTAGTCAAAAAACACTAACACCGGTTTTGAGTATCAGTGATTTATTTGGAATGCAAAGAGTTTACATGGTTACAGCATATGGTCGTAGTGTGGGGCCCCCATTTCCATACATGCAAGAATGTGATGCTCATGACTGGCGTACATGCTGCAACATTCCAGGATTAGCCTGTATGGTATGGCATGCATCTTGAATACATTGCCGGAGATCCTCCACATTGTCCACGTCAGTTGCGTACACCTGTGCCTTCAAGTGACCCCACAAGTAGAAGTCGACTGGGTTTAGGTCCGGTAATCTGGGTGGCCCACCTCAGCCAATCCAGCACGCTGAGTATCGCACATCCATGTACTGCCTTGCTGTGCGACTAAAGTGTGCTGCTGTTGCACCATTGTGCATTTATCACATGTCGTCTCGTAGATTTAGTGGTACATCTTCAAGTAGTTGTGGCAGGTCATCATCCAAACACCAATGAACTGAAGTAAATGTTGAGCTGGAAACTTTTTGCCATATCGATGATGCGCAGCTGATGGATTACAAATAATTTCACATGCGTGAGATGCATATCTGTCAGTTCCTCATTACTCCATTCCATCACACACGTTATGAAGAACTGTCTGCTGTTTAAACTAACAACACAATGCTAGCAGGCAGGCAACCTGGTTGCCACTTGGTACAACAACAGGAACCAATGTAATGGGGCACTTGCCCGCAGTAACTTCTCTGTCGTCCACAATCTTATAAACCTTTTGCCTTAAAACAGGGACATTAGCCAAGATATCAGTTAATATGTCATGCACAACAGTGTGACAGGCTGCATACCTCCCAGGCAACCATTAATCTACTTTCCAAATAAACACATGATTACTCAGGAAACAGTAGAGATTAACGGATACTACCAAGGCAATCTTTTTATTGCATTTTTAATGCTGCTTACTAACATTTCATGTCAAATTTCTTCAAGCGCAGGGTTACAAAGTTCTAAGCAATTGGAGGATTCTAACCTCTATTTAATTTATGAAGGGGTGTACTCTGTAACGTCGTTTTGTGTGGTAACCTGCCTTGTAAACGTTTGCCTGTATGCCAAGTTTCTTGCTTAATCACAAGTGATTTCCAATTTAACATTTCATAACACATTTACAATCACAACGTTCTAGGGCCTCTACCATTCTCAGAAATCACTTAAGGCCCTATGTCGTATATATGTTTCCCTATTTATTTGTCTTAAGGATTCCGCTCTCGCCAGGTTAGCATATGTTAAAGACTCATCCTGTAGATAAAAGAAGGAAAAAACTGCTTTTGAAACCTTTTAATACAATGTGAAGTAGGAAAAATGTTAAAGCACTGCTAGATTCCTTTTGTTTGCAACATTTTTTGGATCTTGTCAATATAAGACATAATATCTGTCAAAAAAAAAAGAATATAGCTACAAACTTGAAGTTTTATATTGTGTTAATTATTAATGCTTCGTCTTCCCTTGTATAGATTGTTTCAGTTGGCATGTCTCAAATGTTTGAATTGTAATGACGCAGTATAATTAATTTTCGGGACACGCGGTTCATTTCTTTCGCTTTGCCAGGCGTTGTTATCTGTATTTGAAATTAAAGCCATCGTAGTTTGTTTATCGTGGAATAACGTTTATCAGGCATACATTTGCCGTTCCAAAATCTTAGTTTTCAGTAAGCGTCAACATTAGATTAGAAACTTTCCGACTGCGTCGACAGTAGTTCGATTATTTTAAACTGACTGCGCAGTTAAGCGGGCTACGCAGTTTTGGATAGAGTGCGTGGCGGCCCACGCCAGGCCCTTATCTGTGAAAGGGGGGAAGCCACGAGTGATGAAAACCCTGGACGAATACTCGCCCGCAGGAAAATGGTTTAGAACAAGCAACCAGAGAAGATGCATCGGGCGTGACTATCATAACCCACACCGGCAAGCACCCGCGACTGCTAAATCTTTCAACTTCGTTCTTTTTCGGCAAAACCTAAACTGTATTAAATTACTTCCGTCTGTGTGGGAGGTCGCTAGGGTGCCAGGAGGGAACGAACGTCCCTCCTGCCTTTGTAACTTCTTCTTGCGATACAAGTTTGTAAGACATGAATAATTCGTAAATGACTGTGGCGCTGTTCTGTACTTACGTTTATCTGTGAACCTGTTCGTACTCGGCATATCTGAAGATCGTATGTGAACTGTTTCAATTGATTGGTAAATAAAAGTATAGAATAAATAAACCGGAACTTGACTTTTTTTTAATATTGAATTGGCACTTTTTTTAACAAGTTTCCTGTTGCTACCACTGAGCTAACCGAGTGGTAATTTCCAGTCGTCAATACATTGACGTGCGGCATTATAGAGTGCAACAATTACTTTATTGTGTTGAGTTGATAATGCTTTTACAGCATCTCCTATCAAACTCCACCCAGTGTCACAATATCGTTTAACAGTGATATTTACCAATTCTTCAAGAACACTCCATATGTGGGTAGAACTAGAAAAGAAAGTGAATATACATTCTACTGTCCCAAAAAATGTTACTGCTTGAATATTTAAATGAGCTGCATGAACACCAACTAAATTAAGGGAATGGTTGTCACAGGATGCTAATGGAACCAACTGTAATATTCTCTTTTAAACTCCTGAATGGATTGTTGCCATTGTTGCTCAATTTTCATATGACTGACCTCTACGATCTTTAAGATTCAATCCATCTCTTTTAAGTTTACTTGCAATTGCTTCTGTAATCTGTTCTGCTGTTTTCACTGCCAGAAGAGTAAAGTCTATGAATGCTTCTCTAATAACCATTGAATTTTGTTTCATCTTAACAAAGTTGATGATCTGAGACATTTGTTCTACATGTGCAGAGTCTGGGCTTGTGTCAAATATAATACTGAAATACTACGCCTTCTTAAAATCTTAAATAATAGTTTTGCGTACTCTTTCTATTATTTCATTCTGAATTTTGCCTTTTTTTTTTTTCCTTCTTCAAAAAAACCATATAGTTATTAAAAAAAATTAGTTTTCAGTGGTTTTTTTAGTTGTTTTAGATGTATTCTTAATTTACTAAAGTCAAAGTATTTGTGATTATAACTTAGCGATTTGATGCCTGCTGGCTACACTTCTGTCTTCTTATGCCCGGATGTTGGCGTGACAGTTTTTCTCACAGCGTCTCTCCTTCGTGCTTGCAGAACCAGTTTCCCAGCACTGTACATTTTCCGCTGTGTCCACAGTCTGCGAACGTCTCCACAGAAAAATAAGTGCCCTTTTCACAGTCGGTAATGGCTTCAGTGTCTCCCAGTGCCTTCTATTGGTGGTTCCCTAACTAAATTTTAGGGTATCATTCTGCCTGGGAGACACTATTGCGTGTATAACTTCACGTGGGACGTGCTGTTCCAGATTCATTCGCATCTACTTCTTGGTGATAACTCTACGTGTCTTGGTGCAGCAGAAGCTGAACTTGTGTACTAAAAGATGATGTAGTTTCAGAGTACTTGTATATTACCTGCTGTGTAGATAGATTAGTGCTACTGTAGGCGACTAGTGTTTTCTTTAAGTTGGTGACTGGCTGTGTGTGGATATGAGCCACTACATGCAAGCTTCTCCAGAACCCTAATTATGGGTAAGTTTTACAACTAATTTTTTTTAATCTTTGTAACAGTTTAGGTCCCGTGACTAATTCTAGTTTTTTGCCTTGTCTCTGTCCTCAGAGGGTTCAAGTACTTAAATTACTCCAAGTATCACTTGGAATTCAAGTACTTTGTGTAGTTCTTAAAATTCACTTTCCTGTTACCATAACTTTTATCTTCTTGTTCTGCGGTTCTTCTGAATAAAAAATTTTGGGACAGACATGCTCGAGCACGGCATGGAATTGACCGGCTACTGTGGCTCAAGGTGACGTCAGGATGCCAATAGACATCATACACAGAAATAAATGTAATATTTAACATTTTTATTGCTGGAATTAATATTTTTTTTTATTAGTTACACAAACAAACCAAAAAATTATTTGGAATTCAAAATCAAATTGTTTTATTTCTTATAGACTGAAGTATGATATTTAACATTGTGACCAGTTTAATGAAAAATATAAATGTCTAGTTTCCCTTTAATTGCCTTATGTGAGGGGCCCCAATTTTTAAATTATCTTAAAAAGGTTATATATTCCAGATTGTGTAACAATTGGCTACTGTTTTGTTTATGTGATTGACTGTTGATAAGGAAGTAATGTTTCTATGTCAAAAGTATATACTTTTGATTTCAAAAATACTTAGGTCACAAATCTGTTGAATAACTTTCTTTTATTCAACTTCCTTGTGGTAGAAATTGTTGGAGTACCTCTGATGAATATTAATATAAATATCAATATATTACAGTAACTCACCATTTTAATGATTTGTGCCACAGTTTTTTTCCAGTAGGCAATTTATCTTAATTGATAACGTAATGTTTGGTAGCAGTTAGTTGTTTCCATTAGTAGCACAGAATACCTATAACAGGATCAAATTTAGCCAAGTATTTTAACAAGGCTGGAAAGTTTCCAGTATTTGAATTTGCAACAACTGGCTCTCTATGATCTCTCGATGACCAATTTGTTTGGGTAAGTTTTTGTATTGTGGCACCTACCCTTTCAAGGATTTCTTTCCATGTATGGTCTTCTTTTGTTATAATTTGCTGAACATGATCATCAATAAGTCCCCCACCGTCAAAAATGCAGAGCGTTGAGCTAGACTGTTTTCATGATGTCGAATACGGAGATTTAACTTTCAACATGCCAACAACCCATTTTCGCTATTGAAACCGCTTCTTTGGTAGTTGATTTTTGCGAACAAAGTGCAACAAAAGTAGAACAAAGAATTCTTAGTACTAGAAAAACACATCCAAGTGCAATTTATTTTTCCGCCATTTTGCAAGGTTTTTTCAAACCAATGTTTGTTTACGGATCGGCCAGCTTCATCCTCAGGAAAATGTCTGTCCTTGTTCTGCAATTCACATGTACCTTTTCTTACCATTAAATCACGGAATGATTGAGATATCTCAGATGGCCACGCCCCTATATCCTATAGAGCAGTAAACACGATATTCTCTCGAATAATGGTTTGTACGTCATCATATTTCACTTCAATGTTACAGGATGAAATATTACATATGGTCCTTGTACCGACTGAATATGACAACAGCTCTTTGTCACTTTCACAATTTGAAATAATCACATCATAACACGTATTATGTTCATCAAAAGCCTCACTGGTAACTGCATCCAGAGAAACAGGATTCACATTTTCTCGAACAATGTTTTGCCCTTCGCCGTCTTTAATTTCAAGATTACACGGTGCAACATTGCCTGTGTTAATACTGACTAAATCTAACAACAGCTTGTTGTTGCCATCACAGTTTAAAATAGTCACATCACTTCCCTCACCATTTTCTTCGAAAGCCTCATTACTAACTGCACTACTTTTCTGGCCGGATTTTCCTTGAATTGTCTTCATAAAATCTTCGGAACTTAGTGTTGTTCTTAAATTTTTTGCCTTCTTTTTTTGAAACTGGGTGCCACTGGGTTTACTTCATTTCATTTTTTCACCTTCTACCATACAAAAAAATAATAGTTCAGTGATTCAGTAAACTCTCGCTGAAGAAGTAACTGTTATGTACAGAGATAAGTACATGACTGCCGACAGGGTGGCAGCTGTAACTCGCAGTGGCTATTGGCGGAGCCAAAGTTGTGTGCACAAATCAGTGCCATGCCACAAAGTTAACTAAAATCCTGGTTAATATTTACAAAAGAGTCCTGTAGCTGCATAGTGTGACATGTGTTATTCCTCAGCCTAGTGGGATGGAAAGATGAGTAGAGCAGTCTGCTTCACAACAAAAGTGATTCCAACATAAACATTACCTTCTTTTGTTATTTCTTTATTAAAGTTTTGGATTCCTCTGTTGCAACCGCGGCTAGTTTCATCACGCACTCAAATGGAAATGTGAAATGCCCATTCTTTTCATCACAAAAAGTATCGTATTATTATTATAATTGCCCTCCCTTCAATGTACACAATTTTATTGATTTTTGGATATTTTTTTCTTACTACTGAGGTAATGTTATGAATTATTAAATAGAACATGCAAACAATGGCTCATAACCACGCACACTCTAACCACACTGCTAACAGCCATATCCAATTTAGATGTGACCAGACTGTATATGTTTCACCTGCCACCATGGTTGTGGGAAAGAAAAGGAGGGTTGAGTAGAAAAACAGAGATAAGAACTAGTGTTATAAATATTTTTCAGAGTTTCATAACTTTGTCATAGTATATGTTTCAGAAACATAAGAACAAGGAATGCAATGCTGCTAGCTTATGTTGACTGTTTGTAAGAGCACATGTGTATGTTGTTGAAATTTAAAGTTTTATTCTTTATTTCATTACTTAAATAGTAAGGAAAATTGTTATAGAAATAAGACTTTTGAAAATAAAAATTTTAAATGAACTTAAGTTTGAAAATTAAGTATATATTAAAAACAACAGCCAACCTTCATTTTGCTTCCCCTGGCTGTAGTTCACCCAGGGTAGCCACCCCCTTGGTCACCCTCCCCCCTTCTCCTAATTACACCACTGCTGTGCAGCATGCAGGATTGTGACCGTGACCAGTAAGAGCTTCATGAAAAAGAAGAACTTGATTGTGGTGTGTTACCTACACAATTTAAGCAATATCTGTACAAGCCTATGGTTGACATGTATTTAAAATCACTTAAAAATGAACTCTCGCATATTTATGATGTATAGGCTATTCATGGTAACGTGAGCACTTTTGAATGCCTTCTCATTTGGAATAATAGTCAATAAATATATTTAATTTTAGCCTTAGACGTTAACTTCAGAGTGCAGTGGAATATAAACACTGTGTTTATCACTTACATGGCAATATTTATTTTAAAAGGGTGGTTAAAGGATAAGAAATGGCTGAAAGGAAAAAGAAACTAGGGCCTTTAAAGGGTTAATTTTACCATGAACAGGATATAATAATGTGTTAGGCTTATCCTTCTTCCTCTCACGAATTATGTTTCATCTAAAAGATTTATTTTATAAGCTGGCTTTAACAGAAAACATACTGGCGGACACCTTTTTCTGTTACAGTCTTCATTGAAAGATTATGATAAAGAGTTGTTTCAGAATATAAAAAAAACATCCGGGACATATGAGATAAACATTGTGAAAATGTGAGGACATTTAATCTGTATTTATGCTATTAAAGTGCATTTTCTTGGTGATAATTTAAAATTGCGTACATTTTGCCATAATCAAAGCAATAAATTTTGCTGAAAGTTTGAAACAACAAAATGTTTTAAATAGAATATTGTGTTTAATTTCAGTACTCTTTATATATTGTTATATTTATAATGTCTAGTACTGTTTATAATATTTCACATACTTTAGTTGTTTTTTTTTTTTTTTTTTTGCATTCGTGACAACTTTTAAACTGAACTTATATAAAAACATATTTGTCAAGAATTACATGCAACTAGATTTACATATCAAGAAAGACTAAGCTGTTATTACATGTTTATATATATATTTTTTTATCATTGCAAAAATTATTCCCTGTTCAAAGTGTTTAAAAAATTTTTATCTCTTACATAAAATGTAATACAGCAGTGATTTGTTTATCTACAGTCTTTGCATACAAATTTAAGAAAATGTTAATAAAATTTGTGTTATTTCAGTAACTATTATTTATTATAAAGTAAATAACAATAAAAATGTACATTCTGCATTTTAAAATTTACTTAATTTTACTGATTATCGCTTGTTATATGTACAACTTCACAAGAACAGATGCAGTTTATATATATAGATATATATATATATATATATCCCCTCTCCNATTGTTCATGATTCACAAAACTTGGTCATTATAATCCACTCATAAATTTCAATAATTCTAGTTACAAATATGATATTATAAGAAATGTAGAATGTAGCCATATCATGATCACAAATAATTGTATCATTAGTCCAGTTGCTCCCTATGAGAAATAGTTTTCTAGCTTATTAAAACTGAACTCTACAGCTCAGTATTTCCTTGCATATACTGGCGATTACTACTATTCAGTTTCTTATCATCAAATAAGTTACTTAAAATTAATTTTAACCCATAATATATTCTGGTATATATTTGGAAAAGGTTGAAAGATTGACCACGAACATAGTGATTTACTAACAAGATAGGTATGGTGTAGCTTTGTGAATTTTCCAACCTCATTTACAATAGTAAGATGAAAAATAATAGCGTTTTCATCCTTATGAAGACAAAAGTTAATATAGCAAACAAAATATAATATAATTATACGACAAGAAATATTTACACTGAAATGAAAATATAAACACCACAGTATGTTTAAAATGTAAATTACATTGAACTGCTTACAAATTACTCATTGCATTTCCCGGCACTGAAAAATAAATATTTACCTCAAATGTTATTCCATTGTAGTTTTTTTATTGAAAAAGAATTTACTAATATTGGTATTTAGATATAAATAAATATTTATAATTTCATGCTGATATATAAATA
The DNA here is from genome assembly GCA_002778355.1 of Clitarchus hookeri. Taxonomy (NCBI): domain Eukaryota; kingdom Metazoa; phylum Arthropoda; class Insecta; order Phasmatodea; family Phasmatidae; genus Clitarchus; species Clitarchus hookeri. The sequence goes on from NQII01000738.1 coordinate 550,371, forward strand.
TAAAATATCAATTGTCATTTGATATATCAATATTTCAGCTTTTGATTCCCATCCCTACTGAACCAGTTGGCTGCAGGTTTCTTGTTAAAGCATGTTCGTGCATACCTTTTTACATAGTGGGAGTTCAAATAAACTTTCCATACATCATACTGGCAACCTTCAAAAACTATTTGTACTTCATTAAGGATAAAAGAAACAATTAATAATTGTGTTAATATTTACTTATAATTAATTCTCTAAGTAGTTAAATGTAGCAACATCGTACACACATGTCTGAGCCTGTAACTTTTAAAACATTTTGAACCACAAAATGAAACACTCTGGTTTTGGTGAGTACTTATAGAGGTATCATAGGGCAAAAACAAAACATTTTTGTCTTATTCCCCTTTTGAGAAATTTGGCATTGAAACTGGCAGAAATTGAAAATTTTGAAAATTTGATTTTTAAAAAATGTAAGCCAGGGTAAAATATTTACTATTTCTATACATTTTTTGTAATCCTATAAAATTTTGTTTTAAACTCTGAGACCCTGTTTCTTTCTGCCAATACAAAGTAAATCAAGCCCTAATTCAAAATGCTAGCAGATAAAAATTTAAAAAATTGTTTTGATCTGCTCACTGATGTGGTTACAGTCAATAAAAAAAATATTAAAAATAGTTCAGTAACTATTTATTTAAAAATTTGATGATTTTACATGGAATGACTTGGTCGTCAGTTGAACAGGCCCAAACCCATACACCAGTTTTGGGACGGCCACATAGTACAGATGTATTGCAAGATCAGCACATTGTTAAGGCAGCACTGGCAGACAGTGCTGTATTCACAGCAGAGCTCAGAACTAACGTGGCACTAGGGGTGTCCACACATACAATTGAGAATCATCTACTTGCAGCAGGACTACGAGCATGTTTGCTTTTTGCCAGGCTTTCTCTTCTGTCACAACACTGTCGTGCATGTCTCCTGTGGTGTCGTGAAAGGATTGCATGGAGAATGGAATGGTGCCATGTTGTGTTTAGTAATGACAGCAGGTTCTGCCTTTGTGCAAGTGATGGTAATTTATGTGTGCGATGTCGACTTGGTGAAAGTCATCTTTTAGTGTGTACTCACCACCGACATATGGGCCCAACACTCCTGGCATCATAGTGTGGGGCACAATAAGCTACAATTCCTATTAAACAGTGCCCACAACATCCAGCAAATTGATTGACTCATCCTTCTGCTATTCCTGCAACAGGAAGATATACTGTTTCAGCAGGATAATGCTCATACACGTACTGCGGCTACTACTCAATGTGCTCTTAGTGTTCAACAGCTGCTCTGGCCAGCATGTTACCTAGACTTTTCACACATTGAACACGGTTGGGACATGATGGGACATCTGACCCAGCCTGTGTGGCCAGCTATTAACCTTGCACAATTGTGACAACAGATGCAAGAGGCTTGGAACACTATATCTCAGGATGATATTTGTCACATGTACAATCTTCTACACGCAAGAATACATGCCTGTGTTTATGCCCAGTACATTGTTTAGTGATGTGGTACTAAGCACAATCAGTACTTGGCGTCTGTTGCTTGGTTTGGTCTATATTGTTGATTGTTTAATGTCATCAAGCTATATTACCTCTAGTTTGAGTAGTGAATAAAGTGACATACACTTGCTCGATTCACTGCGGACACTGGAACACTGCGAACTAAGCAACAGCGCACAGCCATAATAGGCTACTGGCACCAGCTAGTGAGAGGAGCGCGGCAGATTGCCTCACTTTCAGCGGCCAAGAAGTTAGTTACTATATTGCAATTTTTTATTTCCATCTATGTATATGTGGCTGCAAGTTCGCAGTTAAATTGAGTTTTTGGCTGAAACCAAAGTTACAATTTTGTAAAGATGCAATTAAATTTTTAGGTGAAAAAATTATAATAGTTTAGATGAAAATTGCAATATAAAATTCACTAAAAACTCTGGCAGTTCCAAAAATCACCAATACATATCAGGAATGGTAAATAGCTTCTTCAAAGGCTTTTACAAACAAAGTAAATTGTGTTTAAATGTTTGGGATAATATAGATTTGAATTAAACTTTTTTGTATTTCAGTTATAGTTTTTTTTTGTGCTTCATTTTGAATTTAGAATACTTGTATGTGTTTGGTTTTGATATATTTTTGTGCTGTTATATTTTGCAAACTTTGTTACTCCATGTTGTTTAATTTAGATTTGCAGCTTATTACAATTATGACCATTTGTTAATGTTTGAACCTATGAAAATATGTTGTGTGTGGATCATTTTCAAATCAACTCTTGTTACCATAGATTACTGTAGGAAATATACAACATTGAATGTCATTTGTTACACCAACCTTGTTAATACATTTGAATTTTTTTCAGTCCAGCACCATCATACAATTGGACTAGGCGAGGTGCTAGTTTGCCACGGGGGGTAGTAATAAGTAACTACAATCGTGTGCTTACAATCCCACATGTTCAAGTAGAAGATCAGGGAGAATATGTGTGCAGAGCAGCTAACGAAAGAGCAGCTATTGAAAATGTGGTTGTTCTAAGCATACAAGGTTAGTATAAGTTTCTTTCTTAAATATAATCCTGCACCTTATATACATCATGTGAAACATATTTTAGTAAGCTATTTGTGGACTTTAACAAATAATTGGTATGGTAGAAGGCTGATATAACATGGTCCATTATGCAACAAATTTGGTATGACGTGGGAAAAATAAACAGTCCAAAATAAGTGGCAATATTTTCAGCAATAGTAGCAGTAGTCATTTAGCCACTTTATCCCCTTTTGACTATATTTGATTAGCCGGGAGGATGAGGGAGTGCTAGTGTTCGCTTACTGGCATCAAGATGTGCAGGTGTTAACCTAGCTCTGGATCTTCTGTTCCTAGTTCATTTCCATTTATGTGGTACAGTATCAGGAAATGAATAGTTACTTTTTGAGAAAAAAAAATATAAAATAGCACACGCATGCGTGTGTGTGTGCACAGGATGATTCACAGCGCCCCTATCACCCCTTGTTCTCAGAAACAACACAACACGGGGGGTTCGCAAAAACCATATGCTTGCATGATTTATTGTGCATAAACTATGCACATCAGAAAACAACTGTCTTAATAAATGTGGTTTCCTTTTAGACTATCTATCCAACGATATCATATTCGACTCGTGTCTCCCCGTACCCCTATACTTCGGTATGTTCGGGGGAATAGAATTACTATCCTACCAATCAATGATTCATATAGGGTATAGTTATCACAATTTTTACGTGAACCCCCGGTGTCTTTTTTCCGAGAGAAAGGGATGATATGGTGATGTGAATCATCCTGTGTGTGTGGTTGTATGTATGTATGTATGTGTATATATACACGTACATATATGCATATACACACACATTTTTTATGAGGCAGAAAATTATATCTGTCATTTTTCTGTTTTCCTACATTGTTGCCTGCTTTCTCTACCCATTTCTATTCACAAGCTGTATGTGCTATCTCTTAGCTCAAGATGGGCAGTTTCAGACAAATTCCAGAGTTTTCTCGGGACTAGCGTAGTACCCACGTGTTTAGAGAAATCTCAAGAGGTCTCAAGAGCTCTACCTATGTGCACATCCTGCGGTGCGCCGCATGTATGGCTCAGCAAAGCAAAGTGTACTCATGGTATTTGATGTACGTTCATGCCGGGCAGTCAACCATTGTCCTCCACGACACCGTACATGCCTGTCGGAATGATTATGCTGCTCATTTCTAGGGAGATTGTATTGATAGCACATAATCTGTGAAGGATTACGCATTCTGCCCAGTGAGTACAGATATGAGCAAGGTTACATTATGCACATTGTTACTGGTGGCTGTAATAATCACAGAGTAACGTCCCATTTGAATACTATCATATCATTATGTTCATGGAGGAAATAAATTCAGATGATTAAACAGTATTCACAACGGCATATGACTGAACACTTTAAATTGGTCTAATACCATACATTATAAATTTCAGATGATGATGTCAGCTAAATGGAAGTCGTGGACGTGGGAATACTTTGAAGAAGTGCCATACAGGAATATATGATGTGGTGTTTGTACGAAAGAAATAAATATAGGGCAGTAAAAATATGTCTGTCATAATCTGGCACCTAAAAACATAAACAGCTTTATTTTATATCTATGCTCTGTAGCGCTGGGCTGTGCTACCGCAAAATGCACGCGAGCCGTGATGCGCACTAAATATGGAATACTCTGGTATCAAGCAGAGTTCTACCAAGCGTCAGACGCTGCAATGCTGATCGCTCTTAGGACGTCACACTGATAGCAGCATTGAGGAATCAGTCTAGAGAAAATCTCGAGATTCTCAAAACCTGTGATTTAGTCTCGAGTGAGACCATTTTGCTCATCACTGCTCTTAGCTGTGTGTTGTCTGGGTACATCTTATAGAAGGTGAGTGTGATAGTTACTGATTGTGAGTACTAAACACTTCATCTGGAAATGATTGAAGTTTATCCATTCTTTCACTGATGCAGTTACTTGTTTGTGTGTAGTTTTCATTTTCTTCTCTAAATTCCACTTTATATTCCAAGAGAAACATTTTAATGTAATATTAGCTGTGCCTAGTGATTTGACTTACGAACAGACTTTTGGATGAAACTCAAATGTAATTTGAAGATTGAGAGTAGGCCCACCGAAAAATATATGTGACTTGCACAACAAAGGTGGCATGACACAAAAGTATGTCCTGCTTACACAAATACTGATACTAATGTTCAGTTAATTTATTCACATGCTTAATTTAAGGGTAATATAAGTTGGTGCATTGCCACTGACATGACAGGTAACAAACTGTACCAGTTTTGTTCAACAACACATCCAAAGATATTCATATAAAATATTTTTGCCTGCCCTACATTCAAAAGTCTGTCTAGTAATAATAGACTGCATGTGGTCACTATGGACAGTGAAACATGTAGTGCAATGGACTCCCAATGCCATGAACAAGATAATCTGGAGTTCTTGGATTATACAATCCCATTTCTGTATAAGAGCTACCCTAAGCTCCTGGATAGTTTGTGGAGGAACTGAATACTCTACAGTACAACATTCACTTTCATCGCAATGCTAAATGGGTTTTAGATATGAGACCTAGCTGATCAACTCATGTGGTTGCTGTTCTCAGTTTCTGGTAGTTGTCCACCAATTTGATATTCATAAACAGGAAATGTGCACTCATTGCACTTCTGTAAAAGCCTTTATGTACTGTTGGATATCATCTCTGTACACCTAGCTAGTTACCATGGTCGAGTACACAGAGTGGTGTATGTGAGCCTAACATGATACCACCATCAACCAGCATGCTACCCACCTCCATGTTGGACCTCATAAATTATGTTTGTTGGATAGTACCTACGCTTACATTCTCACCATATGTAAACGTGCAGTGAATCACTGTGACAATTGAACCTGGACTTATATGTAAACAAGACACAGCTCCAATGTTCACTGGCCCATGCTCAATGTTTTTGTTACTTCATGTAAATTGAAGTTTTGTGGGCAGCTGTCTATGGTATGCATCTAAAGGCTTTTGAGCAAAGTCACACTTTACTTAATCTTCAATATACATTATACATAGAAATGCTCGTTCCTGTGGTGGTTTTCAAATCCGTATCAAGGTGGTGTAGCATTTACGGCCATAAATAAAATAGTGGAACCACGTTATAGCGATAGTCGACAATGGCAAAATAAATTATCGCTATAGCAAGTTATCGTTATAACAAAATTTAGAGGGACTCGTAGTTTTGTTATTGTCTTTGCCCTTGTAGATCCTGTGTTTAAAGAATGCCATAAACTACGCGTATGCAGTGACAAGTTAGTACAAAAAAATCTATGTCTGACAGTGGTATTATGTAACGACCAGCAGACACTGCGTTGTTTCCTCCTCCATTCTTCTAACCCCTCCACCAAATATTAGGGGTGGTGGGAGGGAGTTAGTTGCCTACCAATCAGCACGCTACTACACACATTGTCGCTCTCTCTCTCTCTCTCTCTCTCTCTCTCTCTCTCTCTCTCTCTCTCTCTCACAAAGCCTGGAAGATCACTGAAAACTTCCCTCCCTACTTCCCTCTGCCACCACCAACCATGACTTGTGTCTTGCCCCTCTGCACTACTCTCTTTCTCCTCCCTTCTAACCTCTCATTAGTTCTTCTCCTCCTGCCCCCCCCCCATCATCTCTTTCAGCAACCTGTTTCTCACCCCTCTGTCCACTTCCATTCTTCTCCTGTACCTCGTCACCCCTATCTTAGCTTGCAGCGTTTCACTTTGTGTCCTTAAAAAAGGTAACAATCAGTAATGTAACAGAACTGCACGCAGAAACTACATGGTGTTCAGTCCTCGTGTCAAGGTTAAGTGTAGGTCGCAGCACCATACCACCATCCACAGCAGTCACGTGCATCCTCAAAACTTGCATCCTGTCTCGCCACAAAGCAGAGCTTCCACATGTGTACGTTTCCCCTCCACTCCCTTTTCTATTCATGTGACTGTTCGATAAATTCCTCCAAGCCTTCTTTGTTTCTGCTTATGGCAGAGGATAGTCAACCTCTCAGGTAGTGGAGAAGGGAAGAGGCGACACAATGTTTGTTTTTAGGGTTGACATTCCAGCACAGCAAAAAAAAAGGAAGCCGACGACCCACCCTTTTAACTGCTAGCTCTACTCCCATTCCTACCTCTCCCCCTCCCCCCTTACCATACCCTCTTTCTTATCCCCCACAACACCCGTCTCAAGCCGCTGACGACGCGAGAGGCTAACAAAGGCTGCCTCGGGCATGGCAAGTGGGTGAATGTCACTTGCGATAAGATTGTTTAAACATTTTTAAAATACGAGTTTAGAAATGTTCCTATCGCTATAGCGAAAGGCTTCACTAACTGATTTGTGTTACAAACGAAGTAATTACCTTTCAAATTATAGGGAAAATGACTGTGCATTTAAAAACTATCGCAATAGCGGACGTGACGCAATAGGCCATACTCGCAATAACGCGATTCCACTGTATTTTCATCATTTTATACTCCCTTTAGAACGGTTTCTGAAGGATTAACTGATATTTCCATCCTTTTGGATGAAAACGATACCTTGTGGGATATGCAGGACATGGAATGCAATAATCTAGGTTTGGTGTGCCTCCAGTTACCCAATGATTCTTTCTTGTATAACATTGTTACTTTGAGTTCCTTAAGCCATTTCATTGGAATGCACACCATGTTCATGTCAAGAACATAAACACTAGCTGCTTTATTCTGGTAAGTCTATTGTATTGCTAGACACAATTTGCACTGTATTGTGGCCTATATAGATACCGCAAATGCAGACAGCTTGACATGACATGACATGACATGGTATTGTTTTGATGTTTGTATGACTGATTTTGTCCACCTTTGCGTTGCAAATTGTAATTGTCCTTGTTTTTTTTACACATAGCTACTACCATCCAATATAAGATAGGTAAGTTATAATTTTTATCTGAGTTTTATCTTCTGACAGTTGTGTTATGTAGGGCTTCTACTGTATTTTGAGGTACCTGGAACCTAACTGCCTGATTTGAACTTGATAATAGTTTCAACTAAATAATAGCTTCCATGATTGTAACCCAACTTCATAGCAGGATATATTTATTTCAAACTTTTCATTGTGGTTTATTAATGAACATGAGGAATGTCTCAGGAGTTTTAAGACGCAGTAAAGACCTTTACCCAGGATATGGACATTTGATTTAATCATTCTGTACACAATTATTTGCCTAACTCCATATTCATGTGTTGAATACTTGGCCAGATATCAAGTCCAGTTTCATACATGCTGAATGGAGGGATGTTTTGGTAATTGTGTTGGCGAGGGGATTTGATGAACATCTTTGATAGTGTGTTTAATTGCATGAACTGTAAATGGAAGGACATTGTCCAATGTTACCAATACAAACACCATATGCAAAAAGATGTGTTACAGGCTGTGGCTTCAACATTATGATTTTAACCCCCTGATTACAAAAGAAGTTATCATATGGCAACAAACAATTTCATATGGGAGATAAGTAGAAGTATCAGTCATCCAACTGAAATAACATGCCCATATACTGAAAACCTTATACCTGAAATGTTTTGGTTGCATAAAAAGTGTTGACTTTGCTATCTGACTGCAACTGTACTATTGCCAAATGTAGACTACCTTATGGTTTGATCTCCTTTTATGAATGAAATAATACTCCCACATTTCATGATGAAAACACTTTCAGTTTACTCGAAACACTATGTACAATATAGTGAAACATTTAAAAGAGTTTCCCTAATGTTTTTCCTGCTTAATGAGTTTACATATTTTGCACCTGGTCTATAAACACCAAAGTAATTTTACATTATCAGAAAGCTTGCCGGGTTAAAGATCCTACTTTTTTTTTAGTCATTTAGGAAACTTTTTATGACAATTTTACTTTACTTGCAAAATGCATGCATTAATAACAACTTTAAATTTTTTTTAATGCACCCTTAAATAGTTAATGAATTGTTTTTATATTTTTACTCTAAGGTTTTGTGCGACATAACAAAGAACTTTGAAAGTAGTTTATTTTAAATAGATGTATTTTATGAAATAGAGAATCTAATGCTAAACCAATTAATGTATGCTCTTGGATTTGATAAGGTTTATTTGTCAATAGATTTGTATGTTTTTATAACCTTTTATAAAATGTGGTAATAGTTGTGTGTTTACAGTACCAAAGCATTTTTAGTGCAGAGTACCTAAACATATAATAGCAATGTGTGAGGACATGGTATTATACACTCATTTGCAAAAAAATTGATCACACCATGAATGAATCATGCATGTACAATGAAGGTTGCCACACAGTATCGTCATAGCCCGACATGTGTGCCATTTGCATTTAATAATAATGATCTTTATTTATGTGGCGAAGTTAAGGCCATATGGCCTTGTCTACCACTTGCTTGCTTGTGCGGATATGCCACTAGGGGGCATACATGCCCCTCCATCTTTCATATCTGTAAGACACTGAATAAGGCCTTTGCAGCGTGTGAGCCACAGATCCAAGTTCAATGAATATGCAGTATGCCCCAACGGTGCATTCAACAAACCTTTGCCCAGCTGGATTAGTTTGAAGAGGCCACATTGCCAGACTCGGAGAGGCAGGTTGTACATTTCGATGGGTTGCTTGCCACTTGAATTGTTCTGCCTACACTGTGAGTCTGTGTTGGATGCAGTGGGGACATGAGGGTACACACATCCATTGAGAAGGCTCAGGTCAAACCCGGCAGACCACCAACAGGGAGATTTGTTTCATCGTATGACAGGCATTCCACAGGCATCGCTGCACACCATCCATGAACGTGTCACAGCAGGCGAGGATATGCCTGTGTCCACCATTACCATATCCAGGCAGCTGACAGAGCGGGATATATCGTCACTGTGTCCCTTACGACTTCTACCATTATGACCTGAGCATCACCAAGCACGTGTGACTTTCTACTGGGAACGGGCAGTATGGCAGTATGCGGATTGATGACGAGTGGTGTTCAGCTACGCATCACGGTTCTGTCTGGATACAGATGACAACCGAATTAGTGTCTGGAGACGTCCTGGCCAGCACCTTGATCCACGCTTCATTGCAGAGCAGCACACCACCCCAACAAGAGGTTTTTTGGTGTGGGTGACATTTCCTATGATTTATGCATCCCAATGGTGGGGATCAAAAGAACCTTAATGGCACAGTGATATGTCCAGGAAATTCTGAGACCATGTGCACTCCCCTTCCTAATGTAGCTTGACAACCCCATTTCCCAGCAGGATAATGCCTGGCCTCACACAGCACGGGTCTATCTGGCCTGCTTTTGTGATGTTAACATGCATTCTCACCCATCAATAATGTTTGGAATCAGATTGGATAGCAACTTCGGCCAGCAGCAACTACTGCAAATTTGGAGGGCTATTTACACCTTTGCACCTGCTGTGGCAGGATCTTCCTCAGGAGAACATCTGATGTCTGTACGCCTCAATGCCTGACCATATTGCTGCATGTCTCCTTCAATTCATGCTATATGTGGTACACTATTTTGATGTTTTCTGTATACATAGTACCATGTTCTGTGCCTGTACCCATGTATGTGTAGCGCCTGCGATGGCACCTTCAGTGTGATCAATTTTTTTTTTTTCAAATTAATGTATATTGTTATAAACTGACTGCAAAGATCTATTTGATCCCTTATGCTTTATCTACATTTCATACACTTATTATAACTTTATTGGGTAGTTACAAAAATTTTCTTGCATGTTGAAAAATTGACTGAAAATGTGTAAGCAAAAGGGAACTTTGTAACATTTTTTTTTTTCTGGTTAAGCAAAGAATGTGTCCAATTATTCTCTGAAGCTGTGTTCTGTCTAAAACATAACCTCAGAATTTTTCTTGAATTGGTTTGTCAGAAACTGAACAGCACAAGTTTTTTTTACTTTCACATATGACAGTTTGAGCTCTTTTGTGGTTGATAGCAGACTTCTGGGCTATGGAAAGCGTGTTGCAACATTAATACAATGTTCAAGTCAGTATTAACGGTTCTTCCCTATAGGTGCATTACCACTGATATGCTTCAGATATATAATTGGCGGTTCTAAATGCTGAAGCTTTCACAGTGCTGTGTTCTTGATAGTCTCATGTTTCATATGCAAATGTGGTCTTCCTCATTTACTTATGACACATTCTTTCAAGTAATGTACTTGAAAATAACGTTTGATACTTATTCTGTTAAATTTTTTTGAAATTGTGGTTTCTTTTGTTGTACTGGTCCCCCCTCAGTGTGATCAATAAATCTATGATCTGTTTCTTTTTGCTTCCAAATGTTCAATTTTTTAATTTCCAACCAGTGCAAAAAATGTAAAGATTATATTTTGCTTTCAATGTAGATATTTGTTTCTAATAAAATTAAGTACATTTTCTATTAAACAAAGTAGTACTATAGTCACTTATTTCTTTTGCATTTTTATATATTTGTTTTTTTACATAGTTAAACATAATTGATTACAAGTATTGACCTGTTAGCACTATGGTTTCTTTAACTATGCTAAAATGTATAAACATTATATGGGTTGTGTTTTAATAATTGATCATATTTGAAATGTTGTAGCTGAACCAAATTTTACCATTCCACTTATTGATAAGCATATGGACAATGGAGGAGAACTGACGTGGACTTGTGAAGCATTTGGTATCCCAGATGTTACATATAGTTGGTTACGAAATGGAGGGTTGCTTGAAGTTGAAAAATTGCCAGCTGAAGACAGAGACCGTTATCATATTGTAGACAATGTGTTAACCATTCAGCATTTGGATCCTTTGAGAGACCAAGCTATGTACCAGTGCAGAGCTTGGAATCAGTTAAAAATGAAGTATTCATCTGCTCAGCTTAGAGTCCTTTGTAAGTATAATGAAAATTTAAATAAATTTAAATTTATTTCCTTTGGTGGTAATGAAAAAGGAAGTGGAAAAATAAGTAATTTTATGTATATTGAATTAACTGCCTCAATTTTGGGGTTCAGAATTTTTGTTGCCTGATTACATAGTAGTTGAAAATGTATTGTTAAACTTTTTGCAGCATTTTATTTACATTACAGTACAGAATTAAAATACTGTGCATAATTACCAGAATAAAACAAAAAAATTTACAGATACTTTTGTTTAATGAATCAGTGTGAAATTATGTATTATTAATTTAGTGGTGGTGTTTTAGGCATGATGAGCTTGAAGTCATTCATTGATGATACATTAAGAAATAAGTATTAATGAAATGTTGGTAAAAGGGAATTTTTTTGTTAAGTGTGCTGGCACAAATTTTCATATAACTTTAGAGAAAAGAAAATGTGACTGCAGTAAACTCTCGTTTGCGAGACCTTTCATGTATCCCAGGAAAAGGGTTTTTATTTTGAAGGGGTCATTGCTGGAAAAAACCTTGTAATTAAATTTTTTCATTGTTCCCCCAAAAAAGGGTTGTTATTTTGAGAGTATCACATTCCCAGAGGTCTTAGAAACGAGAGTTGACTGTATAATACTATATGTTTTTTTCAAAAAGAATTACATTTTTTCATATAATCATATTTACTAATGAAAAATTTTTACAGTTACATATCAAATTACAAACTATTAAGTAAGTCCTAACGTTAAAATTATCATTATTCCCTCCACCTGTTGTATTGATAACTTCAAGAAAATAGCTGTATTCATCCCAGACACATCTGAGTGTTTTTCCTTTCACAGAATTTACTGCAGTCTTTATTATGGTTTTGAGCTTATCCTAGTCAGAAGGTAATGGTTGAACAAACACATAGTTTTTTTTTTTACATATTCCCACAAGAAAAAGTTACAGGGTGTGATGAATGGAGATCTTAAGGGTCAAAGTGTAAAGCCAAGTCTTGGGGTCCCGTGCGACTTATCCAATGTTGAGGCAATGTTTAATTTTGGAATCTGGCGAAATTGGCTGTAAAGATTTATGTCACAGTGTTTGCATATGAGGACTTAAGAATCCACAGGAAATTTTACAGTATGATTGTGATTCACCAAAAATTGTGTTATGTGCGGTATCTCTTACAAAGATTTATGTCCTTTCTTTTTGGGGGAAACTCTGTTATGGGACATCCATATCTTGAATTGCAGCAAGACTGACTTTTCCCAAAGTAAAATGATGACACTGATGATTTCATTTTAAGCAGGACAGAGCACATTATTTTACATAGAAATGTGCCCATCCTGATGTTTTACACAAAATAACGTCCACTTTGTCAGTAATCTTAGTTTGTCATTTAAGTTTTGTTTTTCTTACTCGAGTATGTTTTGTAATATTCCATGTAATATACTCTTTGCCTTCTGCCTTTCAGGGTCTAGACAACCCTTAAAATTTTAGATAAACAATGATTGCCCGGTGTCTTGATTTTTTTCTAAAGAATAACTTGTGTTTTATCTCATTTTGAATTTTGTTTTATATTGATACAGGGTGGCTAGCATCAGTGAAAACATGGAAAAGTAAGGGAATTGTACATTTCGGGAAAAGTTAGGGAAATATCACAGAAATTTGTGTGAAGTCAGGGAATTTAGATAAACTAGTTTAAAATGTATTTAATAAGAAAATAAATATTGTATTCTAGCACTTCTGCTATATATCATCTTGTGAATTGTTGTTACTTAGTTTATTCTACCTCTATGGGACGATTTATGAGCCTGGGGACAATTTTGTCATAGTTTCTTTAATTGCGACTATTATTATTCATATTTTCTTGGTTGATTTTTTTTTATTTTACTAAAATAATCATTTAAACATTTTTGGTGGTTGTTATTGAATTGATACATTGTATTATCTCATTTGTCTTTGTATTTTGACTTTTCTGGTTCTGAGGATGCTAGTATTTAACCTGTGTGTCACCTTTTTCCATTTGTCATCTTTGTACCTATGTACATTTTCTTGTTCTTTATAAATATTTGTTTCTGCATAGGAAAGCATCCATAAATGAGGGCTATGTTATTGTTACTCATAAATAATTTGTAAATTGGTCTGGGAAATATAACAGGATACCTGGAAAAGTCAGGGAAATCTCAGGTAATTTGCTATTAGGGTACTGCTAGCCACCCTGCATATACACGTATGAACATGTGTATAAACATGCACAGAGACAAACTATAGCTGACCTATCAAAACAGACCTTGCATAGATACACACACATAGAAACATAAATAGGAGCTGTTGGTGTTATGAAATACAATGTTCCTATACTGTAATTTTGAGGACATCCACCAAAACAAAGTTTATGTGTTTATGTGTGTAATTATATATACACGCAGCACTTTTACTACAACATTTGGGGGACCCATGACAAAATCAAAAAAAATTAAAATTTATGAAGATATTTAAGAAGTTCCAAAGTTAATTAAAGATTATGTTCTTTAGCACACCGCAATATACACTAAAGAGCAAAAAAAAACTGGTACACCTGCCTAATATTGTATTCCCCCCCCCCC
>NQII01000738.1:564440-606683 GCA_002778355.1 Clitarchus hookeri
CCCCCCCGAGCACGCAGAAGTGCCGCAAGATGACGTGGCATGGACTCGACTGATGTCTGAAGGTATGCAGGAGGCAATTCACACCATGAATCCTGCAGGGCAGTCCACAAATCCAATCTGTGCCAATTTGAGAAATGGTTGCACGTCTGTCACGTTTAATGATTCTCATCAGTCGTCGTCTGTCCCATTCTTTCACAATATTTTTCCGGCCGCAGCAATGTCGAAGATGTGATGTTTTACCGGATTCCCGATATTCACGGTACACTCGTGAAATGGTCTTATGCGAACATCCAAATGTTATCGCTACCTCGGAGATGCTATGTCCCATCTCTCGTGCGCAGACTATAACACCACATTCAAACTCACTTAAATCTTGATAACTTGCCATTGTAGCAGCAGTGTAACCGATCTAGCTGCCGACCGCATCGCGTTACTCTGATTGGTTCCATACCTCTGTTATTTGCATACACACGCCTATACAAGTCTTCATTGTATAAGCATGATGCTATTCCCCACCTGTAGGTCATAGAGTCCTAAGTTAAGGTTAAATAAATAGCACAGACTATATGGTGCCTGATAGGTTGTTGGTAAACAATAAGGTAGTCTTCCGGTGTTTCACTTTACTGGTTGGTTATATTGTCTCGAGTTTAGTATACAGAAACACTTCCGAGGTGTGGTACTCTATTTAACTAACTCTGATTAACTGTGGGGGTTGGGGGGGGGGCCTTCTTTGGGCGACGACTTGATACTTAGCTCTGCTTGTAGTGCTTGGTATGTTGTCAGCTGTGGATGAGATCCGGCGATGTGGGCGGCCTTGAAAATGCCCGTGTTTGGTGCCGTCTCCCCTCTACTGCTGCTATGGGTTCACTCCTCGACGCTCTCCTCTCGTTCCGACGACACTGACTCTCTCGGGGCGGTGATAAAAACTGACTCCCTCTTCTCTCGTAAATTCACTTATATCCTCTCTTTGACTCCCTCCCTAAGACTGTACACGCGCCTTCCCTTGTTGGGGTAGGGATGTGGAGGAGGGCGCAGAACAATTGAATACTTCATACACGTGCCATGGTTCTTGTTGGTGGAAGGAGGGATGACCTGCACCCTCAAAACTTACCCTGTCAGCTCTCTTTCCGCAGTGCGTGTCAAAGTTGCCCCGTGATTAGCTAATGGGGCGGGGGGGAGGAGTGCTCGTGGCACCACTTTCAAGCTTGTCAGCCGTTTTCTCTTGTGAAGCTAGAGGTGCTCTAGCTTGGCTCTGCAATTTCTCCCGCTTTCCTACGTATTTACGTAGGGCCTGCCGGGTGCTTCGGTGATATGCCAGCTCTTACTCGGCACAACCTTGACACGTGTAACTGCAATCCGTCCTCTGGGTTGACCTGTCCTGGCTGTCCACGTGTCTCGCGACACGTGTCAACTGGTAGGCACTCGCGGGGAGGTCAGCGAGGTTTCTACTCCCAATATGCGTTACATGTCAAGCACAACTAACTTTTAATCTTGAAAGAACTCGCAGTTCACTTTTCAAAGTAGCCAACTGAAAATTCTTTTTTGAATTACTCAAGTGCAGTGTTAGTGGTGTTTAGGTGTGTTCCACAGTATGTTGGCAGTTACTGACAGAGTAGTAAAATTATGATACAGGAAATAAAAAACAGTAGATTGGAAGTTCATTTTGTTCATTAAATTGTAAGGAAAAAATTATTTAATAGCACTGTTGGCCTTTAAAGGGATCATAATAACTAAACAATATGTATTCTGATGAAACAGATCCAGTTTCCTAAGTATTTACGTTGAGTTTATAAAAAATTTAAGTTATATGCTCCCTCTTCAATGTACTTTTCACATAACTGAGCACATTGTTTTGCTGTCCATATTTGTTTGATATTAAGAGGTAATATTTTATAATTCAAGTGAAGGGAAATATTATACTTTTTGTGGACCTATCATGGCATACTTTATTTTGTGGCCACTTGTATTAAAGTAAAGGTGTTTCAAACTGAATACAATGTGCATTTTTATGTTTTCTGTCCAAATCCACTGCTAGCAAATGCATTTCCCCAATTTTTGACAGTAAGCTGCTTTAAATTGGGAAGGGAAGGAGAATTTGCATATTCTCTAAGCTGGAACTAATAACTGCATGTAAAATGGCACACACATTTATGTTTTACTCAGGATAGAACTCAGACCGCTCACACCATAAGCTTGTATCTCGGTGAACAACCTACACTATGTTCGTCAGTTGTAAATGAAGAAAATTTGAATAATACTGTTTATCAACATAAATAACTGTACAAGGCTTATGTAAATGTAAAAAAAAAAAAATTAATTTGCCAGTTAAATTGTAGGTGTTTATTGAATGTGGTAAAGTGATAAATGCATGGTGGTATTATTATAGTAAATAAAATTGTTATATATCTGTAAAAGATTTTTTAAATTCTTTCAGCTTTAAAACCATCTTTTAAAAAACATCCTTTGGAGGCAGAAACATATGCTGCTGAAGGTGGCAACATCACTTTATTCTGTAATCCAGAAGCAGCCCCAAAGCCAAAGTTTATTTGGAAGAAGGATGGAAATGTTATTGGTAAGTCTTAAAGTTGCTATTATTTTGTTAATGTGGTAAGGTAAGAGGGTACTTTCTGCATATTGTATTATGCTGAGAATGGGGCAGTTTCATAGGTGATAGCACATTTTGTATTTCTAGTGTTTAATGAAAATAATATACTTACCAAATATGACATTTCAGCTTATACAGTAATTTATAGATAAACAGATTGTTTTATGACTTTTGAGTAATAGTTGACAGATAACGATAATTTTTTTTAATCATTAGTCCATAAAATGATTAGTCCCACAACGTATTTCACCACCCATTATTAAAGTTTTGTATTTGAAGTGATTTTGTTAAGACATCCTGCTGTTCAATAGCTGGGCTAAGGTCAGTTTCTCAATATTGTTTCAGTACATGTTAACTATGTTTATAGTAATTCTGTAATTATTATCAGAAATGTTTTCTGCGGTTTGGAAAATTGTAAAAGTAAATATCTATGTTGTTAATGCAAATATCTGTCAGTATCTTGTAATATTATTATGGATCCGATACAAATGCTGATAAAATTGCAATTGCCATATTTATCCAAATATAAGACAATGGTTTGTTTCTATTTTGGCTTCCAAACTATTGGGGATTGGATAAATTTTTACATACTTATTTGGGAGTCTTATATATTTGCTTTGTAATGCCTCTTTAAAGGTGGTTAGCTTTTTAGTGTTACAGGTGGCCACACTGAGTGTGCAAGGCACGGATGATTTATTTATGCTTGCACGCTGTCAATTGCAACCAGATACGCAGCGGTTTTTCACAAAGCAATGTTTACAAAGCGTGCCTGTTATGCTTATCAGGGCACGTGCCGCTCCCGACCTTAGGCATCGGGTGTGTCTGAGGCATATGAAGAATGATCTGGATTACTGAGCTTGTTTCTCTCAGCTAGACTTGTGGTGCGGCGAATCTTCCAGGTCAAGGCCAGCTGCTATATAAAGTGCGCCGGGCCTCCAAGCTGGCAGTTGTTGAGTGGATGAGTTTCAGCGATAAGATGACTAGCGAGAAGAGAAGTGACCAGCAGGAGGAACATTTTAGACTATGAACATCAGAGCAGTGAAGAGTATGACTGCAGGCTGGACTATTGGACTGGATGCGTGAGTGAAAGACATTACAAATGATGGCAACAGATAGACTGAACATGTGTTACTGATGAGTATGAGTTAATTGACAATAACTAAATGGAGACATAGAGAAGGATATTAATTAGAGTTGAAATAGACACTAAATATTGCACTCACTGTGAAATTAAAAAAAAAGTAATAGTAGCGGCCTAATTTAATGCTGTAAATGATAGCTGTGTGAATAAATTAAAAATCTAATTTAGTTCTTTTATTTTTATTAAGACCTCCATCCCTCACGAACTCAGATATGCCCCTCAGGCATTCATGTAACACTGGTGTCAGAAGTGAGATGGAGACATTTAATTTTTAATCAAGTTAGGCAATCTGCTAGTAATTAGTGACAGAAAAATTATTTAATTAAGACAGTTTTGTACAACAATCAGAGTCAATGCTAACTAGAAAAATGTCTACAGAACTAGAAGCACTGCAATCATTAATTGAGGGATTAGGTAGCCAAGTCAGCTCAAGTGTTAACAGCCGTGATAACAAAATTAGTAGTGTGAACGAAGCTCTAATACCCAAATTAGTAGTGTGAAAGATAGTGTACATGAAATTGTAAATATCCAAATTAGTTCTTTAAAAAAAAGTGTGAATGCAACTGTAAATATTCAAATTAGTTCTGTAAAAGAAACTGTAAATAGTGTAAATGAAAAAGTGGACAGTGTAACTGAAGTTGTGGACAGTGTCGAGAATGAAATGAGTGCAATGAAAAAGGAATGGCAACAATTTCTTCAGCAGTGGAGTTCCAATACCACCACATCTGCAGCCAAGAAAAGTGGGGAAGCTGTGCAAGTAGTATCAAACACACAGCAACCTCGGAAGATAGTCGACAGATATGCAGCATTGGTGTCGCGCAGCCAGGTTTAGAGGAAGGGAGTCTCAATTAAACCGGCTTCTTGCGATCGCCAGACTTCTTGGTGGGAGTACCAACACCAGTTTGAAATAGTCCCCACTCTGAGTGGCTGGACAGTCAAACAGCTGGCTTACCACCTCACGGCTGTACTGAAAGGCCCCGCACTCAGCATACTACAATCTCTGCTAGAGCGATGTTGACTGGAGTACCTTACGCTGGTTTCGGACTTGGAGCTATGTTTTGGCGACCAATACCTGTGACATGCTCAACTGCGAAGCTGCACTCCGCAACCAGGAGAGCCACTGCAAGAGCTATGGCAAGACATTGTGCGGCTCTCCCACCTTTCTCTGAAAGGGTGCCCCAAGGAGGCGCGGGACATCGTTGCAGTCGGCTTCATCATTGATGTCATCGCCAACACAGGTACGGCAAGCAATATGTCTGGCTGCACCTCCCAACATGCAGGATGCCCTGGCCCAAGCACTGGAGTTGGAGTCAGCAAGACAGGGAGCCGCACGCCGTCAGGTATGGGCAGTGACGCGGAACGAAGATGACGAAAACAGCATAAAGAATACACTGAAGGAGTTGCAGATGGCTGTGAAGGACATTGCTTCCAGGGTTTGTGCGATAGAGCTTCACCGCCCCCACCCAGACGGCCTGAATGTTGGTCATGTGGACAGCCGGAGCACCTGAGAGCCTACTGCCCACAACAGCAGCATAAGCAGCAGCGGGAAAAGAGGTAGCGAGAGGCAGGTGAGAATACAGTACATTCGGAAAACTTGTAAACACCGATTGTAGGGGGCGAAGGTCGTGACTGCAGTGGGGAAGGCCCCAATGTTCTTAAATGTATGTTTGGTGAAAGAGGATTGGGATGCAATACTGGTGGAGGGGAGCCTGAATAATGTTCCTTGCCAGATGGTCATTGACAGTGGGGCGACCATAACAGTAGTAAGACCAGACATCCTCGGGCCTTCCCCCCAGCAATCGCTCGACAACATCATGGAACAGTGCTATTTGATTACAGTAACAGGTGAGACCACACCAGATATCAGTAATAGAAAAGCTTGGTGACCTTAGCGCAGAGCATGATATTTACGTAGCAGAAATAGACAGTAAATGTCTTTTGGAGCTTGATGAACTATGTAGGCTGGGGTGCTGTATCAATACTCTACTTGGTGTGTTATGGGTAGGCAATACAGAGTTGTTTATATCAACACGGCATGATTTGTCCTCCCCAATCAGCTGCCCAGTAGTATGTGGTCAACCCACTGCGCTGCCTGCTTCTAGTGATATTGTCATTCCAGACAGATGTCAAGGAAAATTGGTCAGATGTTTGGGTCTAATAGATCCAGCTGAGAGGGTTGGCATCCTGCCAGGTAATGAAATTGTAGCAAGGGCTCTGGTCTCTTTTAATTCTGAAAGTTTTCCAGTTCTGACAGTTTCCAAATTTGTCCGATAGTGCCATGCATCTTGAGGAGGGGGCCATGATTGGCATTTGCAAGCAGGTCACACGGGTAATTGCAAACATTCCAGAAGATTCAAGAGTAGAACAAATAGAATGGCCTCTACCAGAAGTACTGGATGAACTGCTAGTATGAACAAAAGAAAATCTTAACTGGCGACAGGAGAAGGCTGTCTCTTAATTACTGCAGAGAAATAGGGATGCCTTCTCATGTGGACCAAATGACCTTGGAAAGACTAACATTACCTGCCACCACATAGATACAGGAGTTGCCAGACCCATAAAGCAGCCACCAAGATAACTGCCACTAGCTTCACATGAGGAGGTTGAGGGAATTCTGAAGGAAGTGAGGGAGTTAGATGTGATAGAACAATCAGTCCATGGTCGTCACCCATTCTACTTGTTAAGAAAAAAAATGGCTCTCTGCGATTTTGTGTAGATTATCGCCGGATTAATAATGTGACAAAGAAATACTCTTATCTGCTTCCAAGGATAGTTGGCACATTGAACGGCTTAGGAGGTTTGCAATGGTTTTCTACTTTGGACATGAAGAGTGGGTACTGGCAGTGCGAGGTGGCCCCAGAGGACCAAGAGAAGACTGCATTTTGTGTCCAAGGGAAAGGAACCTGGTTAGTTCAAATTTATGCCTTTTGGACTATGTAATGCTCCTGCTACCTTTGAATGCCTGATAGAAAAAGTTTTGCCTTTAGATATCTGTCAGGTTTACCTAGATGACATTGTTGTGACAGGAAGGACATTTGAATAGCACCTATCACCCCTAGACTCTGTATTTCAGAAAGTGGTCGAAGCCAACTTGAAACTGGTTCCTAAGAAGTGCCACCTGTTGCAAAAGAAAATAAACTTCTTGGGACATGTAGTGTCGGCCCATGGAATCGAAACAGACCCCGAGAAGACCAAAGCAATAAAAAATTGGCAGACACTAACTGACAAAACTGAAGTCTGGAGTTTTCTGGGATTATGTGCCTATTGTCGTAGATTTGTACCGTGTGTTTGCCACAATCGCCAAACCACTACATGAACTGACTGTGGTGAAAAGGAGATTTCATTAGACCACTGAGTGTGAAAATGCTTTTAGTAAACTAAAGAAAATTCTGATATCTCCACCAGTCCTGGGTTTCCTGAAAAGTGAGGGTGCATTCATTTTCGACACTGATGCTAGTGATGTAGGCATTGGAGCTGTGTTATCTCAGGTTTAATATGGGAAGGAAAGATCACTAGAATACTTCAGTATGGTATTGCATAAGTCTGAGAGAAATTATTGTGTTACACGCAGGGAGCTTCTGACCATGGTGAAGGCAATTTCACACTTTCACCCCTACCTTTATGGCAGACATTATTCTAAAAACCAACCATGCTTCATTAAACTGGCTACTGAATTTCAAGAACCCCGAAGGTTAAATAGCCCAGTGGATACAGCATCTTCAAGAATATGACTTTGAAATATAGCACAGATCTGGATGCCTTCATAACAATGCAGCTGCACTGTCTAGGAGGCCATGTGAGCAATTTTGTTATCATTGCGAATGCCAGGAAGGAAAACGTGGAGAATCGCTGAAGGTACGGAGGACAAGAATTCAAGGTTCTTGAAGGTGGTGAGGGTATTAGGAAAGACCAGCTGAATGATCCCACTTTGCAGCCATTATTGAAGTGGATGGAAGCTGGCTGTCGGCTAAAATGGGAAGAGTTAGACTGAGCGCAGCAGTCAAAGAATACTGGGCACAATGGAATTCCTTGATACTGAAAAATGGCATACTTTACAGAAACTGGGACAGTAATGATAGAAAACACACATGCTAGGGTGTCCCTTATCTGGCAAAAAATAATGATTTATTTGCTTACGCATACCCCCTATTTTTTTTTTAACTACCATGGCTTACTCAGATACGAAATTTCGCCTTTGTACATTGACTTTAACCTGTGCTGACTAGGCCCCAAAGTTTTTAAAAATAGTCTTTTTTTACTCCTCCGTGATATGTGGCTAGATCTTAGCACAATTTAATTTTATATGATGGCGACAAGTGAACAGTAACAGCTCTCTTTCAAGCTTTTGTTCTAACAGAACATAAGCTCCATTTAAGCGACCACTATTAGACGCTGTGGTGTCACACCACATTATTTGCACCTGGTCATAGAGGTTCCAATTATGAAACGCGTCCAAAATGGCCTTGGCTCTGGCTTTTCCAATAGAACTATCCAGTTTTGGCACAGCAAGAAGTTGTTTCTTTTCTTCACATGAAATCAGGACTGATAGTCGCTCTTCTTTAGGACTCCTGACATCCGAGCCAGGTAATAATTTGCCATCCGAATGAACGGTGACTACATCAGACACACCATCTTGAAAATCAGTCTTTATAGCTTCAGCTCTTACCTTCCTCATCTGAGACTGAATCCTTTGAATTGATGATTTGTTAATTGGATATTCGTCAATGCTGAGACCTAGCGCTTCCACTGTAGCCTGAAAAATATAGACGGAGTCAGTAATGCTCAGCTGGCATCTGTCCAAATGTCCAAAGCAGCTATCAGTTTCGGTGAGACAAAATCCTTTCTTCGTCTTTTTCCAAACGTTTCAGCTGCTACAGCGTTTGATGTCTCAAGTAAAGACTCGTCGGAGCTGAGTAAACTACCATGTAGTTCTTGATGTGATAACTCGTGCGATGTAGAAGAAGTACATGCAGCTAGTTTTCTTTTTTCTTCCACTTTTCGTTGCCTTGACCTCTCTACTTTCTCAATAAATTTTTTATCTACGCCCACCAAGCAGCCTGGACGACCTGGTTCTCTCTGTCTCTGTAAGAACATTTTATCTTCCTCAGTTTTCATTTTTTCGAGGGCATCGGCATGTGCGACATCAAATAAGTTATCCAAATCCATTTGGAATTTTTCCGCCTGCCGTTTATGAACATCTTGGGATTTCTTACAATTTTTTTGAAGCTCCCGCCACACATGATAAAGATCCACAAGTTTCTTTACACAGTTTGGAAGTGATTTCGTGGGTATTCTCACCTTTTCCCAAAAAATAATGCACCCGCAAATAACAAGATTTCCGCTTTCACTTACAGTCAATTTAACTTCTCGCATATTAAAAAACGAAACTGCAAGAACTTGTCGATTTGACGGTAGTTTTGCACCCATTATTGGTGGTTTCCCGCCCCGACTAAGAAAATACTTTTTTTTAGCACTTCGTAATTCCACTGACATCTTCGAAAAATAAAATAATCTGTGTTAATGTCACAACTTATTGCATTAGAATGACAACAAAGTGAGTGCGCGCTGCTTTTCTAGCGTAACTTGTATGAACATGTTCCGATGCAAGTTGGCACTGGTTGTAGTACTCGAAATGAGTTGATATTTGCTTTGCAAGAATTTTATAGTAAAATAAAGAAAAAAAATAGGCCCTATGCGTAACAAAATTTACTAATTAAAAAATAAGGGACACCCTAACACACGTTTACAGTTAGTCCTTCCAGAATGCAGGGTTCTAGAAGTCGCAAAGGCACTGCATAATGCAGCAGCCAGTGGGCACTTTGGTGTTAATTAGATCCTTGCGAGAGTTAGACTGAGATTCTACTGACTTCATTGTTGGAAGGATGTTGAGAGTGGTGCCAAATGTGCGACTCCTGCACTGCGAGGAAAGGCTCAAGGACCAGGGGACAAGGTCACCTCCAGAAATACAATGTTGGATCCCATTCTAGAGGATGGCAGTAGATATTTTGGGCCCCTTGCCTGTCACAGAGAGAGGTAATTGGTATCTACTGGTGGCCCAAGAGATCATTCCCCTCCCAAACCAAGAAGCATGTACTATGGTCGATGACTTAGAGCATGTCTTCTTAAGGTTTGGGGTCCCACTAGAACTCCATTCTGATCAGGGAAAAAACTTTAAAGCTGCGGTCTTCTAGGAGGTAACAGAAATTCTGGGGATGAAAAAGACTAGGACTACAGCCTTACACCCTCAGTCTGATAGAATGGTTGAAAAGCTTAACGGCACTCTCGAGCAGTACCTGTTGATCTTTGTGGAAGACAACCAAAAGGACTGGGATTCAAAGGTGCCGTTGTTTCTTCTTGCTTACTACTCAGCAGTTCACGAGTCTACAAGTGTAACACCATCAAGGATGCTGTTTAGGAGAGAGTTACACCTCCCTAGTGACCTGCTGTTTGGCCAACTGACAAAAGAGGAAGCTGCAGCCCCTGATTATGCCAGCGAATTGCGTAACAGACTTTTTGTCATTCATGATTTTGCTAGACAGCGCCTCAGAATAAATAGTGCAGGATGAAGATGCGTTATAATAGGAGAATGTCGGGCAAGTTATTTCAAGGACAACTGGTGTGGCTGTACAACCCACAGACGTGAAAAGGGTACTGCCTGAAGCTACAGAAATGTTGGGAAGGCTCCTACAGGATTCTGAATAAGATCAATGATGTGGCCTTTTGGATTTGTCACCAAGGCTCTCAGGAGAAGCCGAAGGTTGTCCACATTGACCGACTGGCACTCTACGAAGGACCAGATACAGCAGAGTCTGTTCTGAATGAACAGACTTGAGGGGGCAGTGTTACAGGCGGCCACTCTGAGCGTGCAGGCATGAATCATTTATTTACGTGCACTATCAGTTGCAACTGGAGACGCAGCAACTTTTCACAAAGCAATATTTACAAAGCGTTACTGTTATGCCTATCAAGGCGCGTGCTGCTCCCAACCTTGGGCATCAGGTGTCTTTGAGGCATCTGAATAATGCTCTGGATTACTGACCTCGTTTCTCTCAGCTAGACTCGGGGTGCTGCAAACCTTCCAGGTTAAGGCCAGCGGCTATATGAAGCGTGCTTGGCCTCCGAGCTGGCAGTTGTTGAATGGATGAGTTTCAGCAATAGATGACTAGCGAGAAGAGAAGTGCATGGTGAGAGAAGTGACCAGCAGGAGGAAAAACTGTGACTCTGTACATCAGAGCAGTGAAGAGTATGACCGCAGGCTGGACTTTTGGACTGGATACGCGAGTGTAAGACATTACTAATGATGGCAACAGATAGACTGAACATGTGTAATGATGAGTATGAGTTAATTGACAATAACCAAACAGTGACATAAAGAAGGATGTTAATTAGAGTTGAAATATACATTAAATATTACTCTCACTGTGAAATAAAAAGGAGTAATAGTGGAGAGAGGTAGTTTAATGTTGTAACTAATACTTTTTTTGAATAAATTAAAAATGAAATTTAATTATTTTATTTTTATTAAGACCTCCATCCCTCACGAACTCAGATCCGCCCCTCAGGTGTTCTTGTAACATTCCTATAAATATTCTTGTTTCATAAGAGCTCCATCTACTTGAGATAATATGTATTAAAAAATGTGCTTCTTTGTAAAAACACCACATTGTAACAATACTTAAAAGCCTAGTTCACCTTGTTTATGCTTCATTGAAAGTATACTTAATATTATGTATGCCTTTGACAAATATGATAAGACTTCAAAAACTCTAAATAGGGTGCACCAAATAATTCCATCTAAATTCAATTTACTTGTATAAAATGTTCACCAAAACACACGCATTGCCACAGGAAAGAAATAACTTTCAGGATGTTTAGCACCATAGATAAACCAACCTACTGGTAGATAACACATTGTTTTATAATCTCTACATTACATAGAGTTCCGTTGGTAGGTATTGAAATACCACCATTATATGCGATTCCAGTAGTGTCATATAGTAAATATATATGATAGTGTGACCATGTTCATTGTTATTTCTGCCTTTTTTTTTTCCATTTCAAATTTTTTTAACATATCTTTCTTTTGTGTTTGTGCAAACACATTAAATTTGAATAACCACGTGAATAAAAGGGTTCATTGGAATAACTACTAATTTAAATATATGTGGTGGTTACATAAATTACACATTTTTCTTACATATGCTTAAAATGTCTAAAGGTTCAAAGTATTTTAGGGTTATTGACTAAATGTTCTGGGATGAATTTTTATAGAAGAGAAATTTTGATAAACATATTACACATGAGGAACTTTATATGCACTGAAAAAATGTGCAAATCAGTGAAATATTAATGTTTTCGAATATGTATACGGTAGTATTCCGTTAGAAACTTATAACCTTGTTATACACACATTTATATGTTATACATATATATTATATATTACTTAAGTTAAAAAAACTCTAATTTTGTTGATTTTGTAAGCATGTGCATTTTTTTTAATTTGTGAGCATAGATGTGTGGCCTAGGAATAAAAGTATTCCAAAAAATTTAATTGGTACTTTTATTTGCAGTTTTTGTAAGCTTTTTGGCTAAATAACTTTTTTAAATGCTTGACCAAGTAATGAACATTTAGACTAATTTATATTTATTTAGGTTTTATAAGTCTTTATGGCCTATTTATTATATTTAGGATATTATGTTTTCCTTTAGGCCAAAGTGGAAATGAGAGAGAATGTCCTGTATTCACTGTCATTGTATAGTTAAAGTTAATGAGGTATATTGAAATTTTGTTCGCTTTGCAACAAAACATTTTATTACAGAAATAGATAATAAGTTATATATGACTAGACTGCTGAATTATTTACAAATTTTGTTCTTGGCATTTTGGAAATTAAAGGATTATCTTAAATAATATTGTGTTTATTATGCCAACTTTGGGTTAAACATGAACCAAGACATAGTATGTAGCTATAAAAATTAAATTAATCTCATTCTTTTTGTGAACTTTCAGGAGTTTTCTTTATAAGTTCTTTCCAAGTATTGTGTAACCAGTGGCCATTATCACTAAAGCGTTACATTCATGTTGCAAGAGAGTTGAACTGGTGGTGGCTGTAGACACACCTTTGACATTATGCAAAGTATGGGCTCTGAAAGTCTGGTAAAAAAAAGAAGATATGCACATTAACACAGTATGTTCCATAACGTTTGCAAGTTTAGGGCATGCACATTCACAGGTGTCTTTCCTAGTCTTTATTAACTCGTTGAAGATCTTCTGGCCAAAGCTGAACAATCATAGTTATCCCCAGATTTAAATATCCAATGGTGTAAAATCTGGTGGCTGGGCCAGCCACTTATAATAATTTCTTTGGCTAAGCTAGTACTCTAAGATTTGCTGATTCAGATATGTGTGGAGACACAAAGCACAAAGAGTTGGTACCTTGTCCTTTTGGAAAGTGTCTGGAAACTTGCAGTCATGTATAGGCTGTTCACTATAAAGTAAGCACTTTTGAAATCAACCTTTGAAAAAAAATTACTTCCCGTAAGTTTATATAAAGATAAGTAATGACCACAATACTCACAGTTAAGATGGCAGCAAAATACAAGATGTAGTTCCAGGTTTTAACTTTTTACTAGTCATAAAGTTAAACACTTTGGTTATCTGTAGTTCACTTTCTTTTTGTTGTATCCAAATAAGATTAAAAAAACAAGTGTAATCATAACAAATTTAAATTTTTAACTATTTTTACATCTTCACTTGGCTTTTACAACATTTGAAATACCTGGTTTATTGTTTTTTTTTTTATGTCCACATTCCAATGTCAACAAAAGCAGTGTTTCATGACAGTGATTGTAAGTAGCAATGTGTTATATTAAAGCTATAAATAAAACATTTTTATATCTGTTTTAGTGAGGTGGCAGTGTTTGGTATTACAGTAGAACACCACTGATACGACCCCTCACAGTTTCTGGGAATAGGGTTGTTAGTGAGGGATGGTCGTAATAGATGGTTTGTGAAATTTTGGACTGATTTTAACGCACCCCCAACCCCTAAATGTCAAAATTTGCAATTTTTGATATTAAGTTCGTGTTTTATCATCTCTGGCATGAAAATGACAAGTTTTTAAAATAAATATAAATATATTTTTATAGGCAGATGTCTTTTGAAGAAGTGATACTCTAACAGGGCATATTGGACCTATCCTCGTTGACAAAAATGTTTACAAACATTGAGTTGCACATAAGTTTTACCAAGTGTAATGTCTATTTTCAGTGTCTTCTTGCAGGAAAATCAGAGTATATGTCATTTATATATTACTTGAATTCAATAGGCAGACGTCTCCTGAAAAATATGATACCCTAGAAGGGCATATTGGATCACCTGTCATCAAAAATGTTTACCAACATTGAGAGGAGCACAAGTTTTACTGAGCTCAAAGTCCATTTTCAGCTGCACCTTGCCAGAAAATCGAAGCAATTGTTATTAAAGTGTTAACAGACAGGACCTTTCTGAATAAATAGATATTATGTAAGGGTATACACGAAACCCATTTAGTTATCAATTAATCCACAAGCATCATGCCTGACAAGGCATTACCTGCGGCAAGTGTAAGTGGAATTTTACTGGAAAACCAGAGGACGTGGTTTTAAATTATTAATTGTTGGTCATAAAAAAAACAGATCTTAATAACCATGTTTATTTTCTATGATATAAATATCACACTTTTTAAAAATTATCTAAGAATATATATATATATATAATGACGTCCATTGCTATGGTGCAAACGTACATCTGGCTTGGCTTGGAGGGATAGACTTAGGCTACTCTGTGTTCTGCTATTTTTGGCATGATCAATGTGACCTTGTTTTCACCCCTACCATAACGGGAAAGAAGGAGGATGATTGCCTAGCATCTTTGCGCCCTCCTATTCGTGGCCGACCAGAAGGGACTGAATGTATCCTGTGGAGGGGTTGTCACTGTGTGTGGGCTGGAAGCATATCCCCTCCCCTCTTTCATTTCATGCACGGTGTCTTATGAAAACTGTTGCTATCTCAACTGCAGTTTTTGATCACTTTCAGCAGTATTTTATGGCATGATAATAAAAGAAAATGTGTGCAGTGTAATCCTGTACTATTTTTAAAATGCTTGTTTTCACCATTTTCAGTTTCAAAATTTTTATATAGAAACTATTTTTTGAACGTATAAAGTTTCATAAATGCCATTCGTAAGCAAGTATCGCCAAAATATATGGAGCCGTTTTAAAAATAAAATACATTTTACTTACACTCAGCATGCTGTTATCAGTTAGTAGGAAAGTTAAAAATTAATGGTGAATCACAATAGCAGTGCTAATGGGGAAAAAAAATTGACTAAAAGTATGCATGAGTCTGAACTAATAACAAAAAGTTGATAGATGTTCAATTCATTGTCCCAAATATACTGTAACACTTCAGTAAATTTTCACTATGGCTGTCTTCCAAACGTATTGTAAATTAATTATTCCCACACCAGCCTTCTCTCTCTTCCCCCTTGCACTTCAGTGGGTTGGGTAGGGAAGCAACTGTCAAAGCATTTCCCTTTCCCCTGTCTTCCTGTGCCGGAACTGCCTGTCACAAGGATATCCTTTGTGTGGAGACTAGGAAAGGTGGAATTGAACTCTTGCACAAAAAAAAAAACTGCTATCTGCATGGAACAATAACAACATAATCTCATTGCTGAGAGTGATAGTTGAACCATTTTTTCTCTGATACCACCTTGGACACACTCCACTGCATTAGATGGCCAGAGTTATTTGTCTCCAGACATTTTAGAAAATGGGGGACATGTGTCAGCTCTGTTGCTTGTTCTGTGCAACCAGTTGCTTGGCTGCCCACTCCACTGCTGACATGTGAGTCCACAAGATGGCCAGGTGCAGTGGAATGCCTTGCTGACTGATGCAAACAGCTGTTTGATGCCTGTTATTGTATTATACTACAAGAATATAATTACTTCAGCATTGATGAATTATCAGAATTTTACATTTGAGAAAATTTTACTTCAAATCACACATTGTGGAATTTTTGAATTAATCAAACTCCAAAGCATGTATAATCCATTCTTATGTTTGGGGGCTAACAACTACTTTGATTTATATAGTATTTTGAAATAGCATACTTCAAATGAAACAAGTTTTACTCTTACAGGTAAAGTGAGAAGCTAGCACAATCATAAGCAAGTAAGATCACAATAGCAAGACATGCGACATACAATAGTGACGTCGCATGCGGAAACACTCAGATGACTAAGGACGAAGGTGCAGGCAGAGTCAATGTTTATTGGCTAATACTGGCAGCCTAGGGCGTGTTACCTATTTTTAGTTGTGTGCTGCTTGCAATACAGTGCTCGCCAAGAGAAACTCAATGCACAGCAACCAAAAAAAGTGCAACAGACTTATTTTTCAACTGATTTTGTTCAAATTATTATACTTTTTTTTAATCCAATTTTTTATGGTTCCTTAAAAGGGAGATCACAATAAAAGGGGTCACAACAGTGAAATTCTGCTGTACTTTCTGCTGTATTTCATTGTACATTCTTGACAAAAATTCTTGAACTTCACATAATATGCTGACATGGAAAATGTGCTTTTTACATGCAATTGAAGTATGTATAAATTTTAAACCAGGAATAAACTTGAACAATCTTTGGATGAATGTGTATTAATATACTCGCGAAATGTGTTGCAATTCTGAGAGCTAGAATACATAAGTGTGTTGTTTAGTATTTATGTGATTCCCCAGAAGCCAATTTGAGTTGACACCTCAAATGTATGTCACTTGTATTGAAACAATGATGCCATGAAAATGTGTTATACTACACGTGAAACATTCCTTGATTTGGAATACGTTAACGTGGTGTTAAAATGTCTGACTTTATAGTTAAATTTGTATGAGCATATATACTAGCTTCCATGACTAACCTTCAGCATAAGTAATTTGGGAAAAATCAGATTTTACATCTTTTGGGTATTGTGGTGGTGTTAGTATTATGGTGAAATTACAGCTATATCTGTGTAGGTATTTAAATTTTGTAAGTAAAAAGTAATTTTTTTTGTAGGCAAAGCACTAGGCATAAGCGAAAGTTACAGTGTTATGTGCTGGATCAGTTTGGTTAAGCCATTGAGTTTTGTGACAATTATTTATATTGTTACTCGTTGCTGTTCTGAATCACTTCTCTTGCCCTGTCCCACTTAAGTGAGCGAAGGTGTGTGTCAAGGGCAGAGTGGTAACCCGGGCAGTGTGCTGAGATCCACAAAGTAGTGCCACTGCTGAGCTAGGCCTATTGGGACTCGTGTCACTTTCTGTCCCTGAGCGGATTGAATTTCCAGGGTTATCGTGGCAAGAATATTCTGATCATCGCCCCTGCCTCTCTCAGCATGACTCGGGGGTGCGGGGAATGTTCTGCATCAGGCCAGTGAGATTATTTGAGCTGTGGTGGGCCTCCGAACCAACAGTCTAGTGTTAGGAGGATTGCACTGTTTTAAGAGCCAGGTGTGTGAAGAGAGCAAAGCAACAAGCCAGCGAAGCAACAAGAGTGGCCAGCGGGAGTGAAGTCTGCGGACTGCGAGCATCGGTTCAGTGGAAAGTGGGGCCGAAGCTGCGTGAATATTTACAGTTTTGCAAATAAATTGAAAATCAAATTAAGTTCTTTGACTTTTTTATTAAGACCTCCATCCTTCGCGAACTTGGATACATCTGTGGAGTGTAACACTGGTGTCAGAAGTGGGATGGAAGCATTCAATTGTAAACAAAATTGGACAATAGGCTAGTAATTAGTGATATTAAAACAAATAAATTAATTGTAATAACGGTAGGCCAAAATATAATGACTGTTTTGTGTAATCATCTTAGTGAAAAGCACTAATTGC
The DNA here is from genome assembly GCA_002778355.1 of Clitarchus hookeri. Lineage (NCBI taxonomy): Eukaryota > Metazoa > Arthropoda > Insecta > Phasmatodea > Phasmatidae > Clitarchus > Clitarchus hookeri. Next base: position 582,088 of record NQII01000738.1, read on the forward strand.
AGGGATTAAGAAGCCAAGTGAGTGCAAATGTTATTATATTAGCCTTGATAGCAAAATCAGTAGCATGAATGTAAGTGTAAACACAAATTAAAATAGCCAGATAACTAATGTAAGTTAATTAGTAGACAAGAAAATAGATAATGTAGATGGGAAAATAGAAGGCATTAGCGAGTTAGTGAATAAAGTAATTGACTGTGGGGATAAGAAGATGACAGTTTAAATGAAAATGTGGACAGTGTAACTTAAGTAGTGGATAATGTCGAGAACAAAATGAGTGCAATGAAGGAAGACAATTCTTCAGCAGCAGAGTTCCACTATCACCATACTGGCAGTCGAGATTAGTGGGGAAGCAGTGCAAGTCATAATCAATACAGCAACTTCGGAGGATAGCATGCAGCTCTGTCAGAATTGGTGTTGCGCAGCCAGGAATGGGGAAGAAGTCTGCAATTAAGCCCGCCCCTTATGATGGCCAGACTTAAAGGCAGGAGTATCAACACCAGATTGAAATTTTCGCCACCCTGAATTGTTGGCCAGAGGAACAGAAGGCTTACTGCCTTGCGGCTGTACTGAGAGCCTTCCCATTCAGCATACTACAATCTCTGCCCAAGCGATATTGACTGTAGTACCCCACACTGGTGTTAGCCTTGGCGCTACGTTTTGGTGACATATACCTGGGAAGTGTCCACTGTGCCCAATTGCGAAGCTGCACCCAGCGACCAGGAGAGCCACTGCAGGAGGTATGGCAAGACATTGTGCAGGTGTCCCACATATCTCCCGGAGGATGCCCCAAGGAGACTCGCAACATCATCGCAGTCGGCTTTTCATTGATGCCATCGAAAACACACAGGCAAGGCAAGTGGAACAACTAGCTGCACCCCAAACAATGTAAGATGCCCTGGCCTGAGCACTGGAGGTGGGGTCAGCAAGAGAGGGGTTCACACCACAATGTCCGGTCCGGGCAGTGACGCTAAACGAAGACAACAGCATCAAGAAGACATTAGAGGAAATGTAGACGACCATGAGGGACATAACTTCAAGGGTCTGCGCTACAGAGCTTGATCACCCCCACCCAAACTGCTTGAGTGTTGGTTATGTGGATTGCCTGGGCACCTGAGAGCCTACTGCCCATAGCAGCAACCGAAGCAGCAGCGGGAAAAAAGGCAGAAGCAGGTGATAGTACAATACATTCGGAAAACTTGTAAACACCAGTAAGGTGGGGGAGGGGAGTGGGGGGTCAGTGACTACTAGAGAGAAGGTCCCAATGTTTACAGGTACGTTTCTTGTGAAACAGGATTTGGATGCAACACTGGTAATGGGGAGCCTCAATGATGTTCCTTGCCAGATAGTCGCCAACACTTGGGTGACCATAACGGTAGTAAGACCAGACATCCTTCAGCCTTCCCCCCAGCGATCACCCAACGACAGTATGGAATATTGCTGTTTAATTGGCTATGGCAACTGGTGAGACCGCACCAGTTAGGGGTAAAAAAAAATGTAAACTTGAATCTTGGAGACCTTCGCTTAGAGCACAATATTTACATAGCAGAAATAGAGGATGAATGTCTTCTGGGGCGTGATGTACTACATAGGCTGGGGTGCTGTATTGATATCCTGCTTGATATGCTAGGGGTAGGCAATACCAAGTAGGTGGTGTCAACATGGCAGTATTTGTCCTTGCCAATGAGCTGCCCAGTAGTATGTTGTCAACCCACTGTGCTGCCCGCTTCCAGTGAAATTGTCATTACTGGCTGATTTCAAGGAAATTTTGTCAGGTGTTTGGGTCTAATTGTGCCAGTAAAGAAAGTTTGCATCCTGCCAGTCAGTATCATTGTAGCAAGGACTTTGGTTTCTTTAAATTCTGACAGTTTGTCAGTTAGAATGATGCCCATTGCATGTCCTTCCGTTGTATCTCAATGTAAACGTTGCCATGTGATGTGTGTTTAATCTGATGTTCAGAAGTCTGCTGTATTTATTTGCATAACTATGTAACATGTGATTATGTATTGTAGTGTACACTGTAAAAATGTAGACGTTAATTTCAGTGAATAATATCTTTCTGCAAACACTGATGAAATTTCTACTATTTTTCAAAGTTCAAATTTTTACCTTCCATAGGAATGAAACTGCCAAAATAATACTTAGTTTCTAATCCATCATCTACAGCAAACATGTGTTAAATCGTCGTTAAATGATACAAGAATTTTTCTAATTAACATTTATGGCCAGAATTCAGGACGACATAATTAAATGCTTTTAAAATATACATTATTTTATTTAAGCAGAACATTACAACATACAATTGCAGCAGTACGTTATAATCACAATTATATTTGTTGAAATATCAAAATTCCTACTGATAACTGTGTGCAACTTAAAGCACAAATAACTCCCAAATTAATCATTATATACATATACACACTATGTGTAAGCAAATGGTCGGTTTTGCTGCATGGTGTTACAAATGCTGAAAATGGTTGTTATAAAACCTCTGTGGCTGAACCAAATTAATCCAAACTTTTAAAACATAATTCATGGTGATATTAATCTCTAAATGCAAGTTTCATGAAAATCTGTACAGATGAATATTGTTTCTACAGGATGTAATGACATGTATGTTTGGCTTAACATTTCTTACGAGAAAATAACTTTTAGCTTATAATATTAGAATGACTATAGCGATGAGAACGTAATTTCATCAGAATACTAACAAAACAATATCTAACCAATAACGTATTTCATGAAATAAAATTCACACATTTAATGCAGAATCCAATTTTGATGACTGAAATTGAGGTTATTCGTGGCAGCTTTGAATACTCACTATTTAAGCTTGGAATGCTCACTGTTTATGTTGGCCCGGACACATTGAAAGGTTCAACAAAACATCAAGGGACTGTGTAAACATATTAAAAGTAGGCAAGAAATGTTCCAAATGTGATATAAAGCAATTTAATAGCGTTATTTGTTTAAAACTGACGGAACATGTACCGCAGTATCAACTCGTAAACTGTTCTCAACAGTCATGTAAATAATGACAAGCATCTATCGAAGCTCTAAAATCGCTACAAAATATTGCAAATATAATTAAATACAAATAAACCTAAGTTTCTTCAAGTTTTTATTTATTGTAACCAACTTTAATTACATGTAAGAGACACTGGCCAGGTCGGCATACTGCATGAAATGTTAGACTTCCAGCGACTAGAAATTACAACGAAACACAGCAAAAGGCATTATAAAATCTACTTCATTAGCAACATACTTTTGTTAATTGGATGTTACGAACTGCCACTTAAATTACTGTTCAAGGCACTCCCAAGGGAACAGCACAGAAACTGACATGCCAAATAAATTCACAGAATTCAGAGCCTTTTAACATTGAAATGGGTAAGACGTAAAAAAAAGTAAACAAAACAATGGACCATATAACTTGAAACAATGTAAGTGATGTTATGAATTTGTTAGAAATACAAATGTGTTGTTATTAAGCTATTTTTTTTCTTATATGTGCAAAACAAAAAGAAAATGATGTATTTCAGGTGCCGTTAATGTTTAATATTGTGTCTGGTGAGACGTTAAGACCGGGAATTACTTCACCTAATTGGCTACCAACTTTGAGTATTGCAGTCAATGCTTATGTTAAAATGTATGCAGTTAATGGACAGTGATTTTTTTTTTCAAATGTTTATTTCAAGAGTGCTTACTTTATCAAGAACCATCTTTACTTCCAAATGTTCCTGAAGTTTCTAGAGTAAAACAAATGGAATATCCTTTACCAGAAGTACTGGAGGAACTGCTAGTAAGAACAAGAGAAAAACTCAACTGGGGACAGGTGAAGTGAAGGCTGTCTCTGAATTACTGTGGAGAAGTAAGGATGCCTTCTTTTGTAAACCAAATAACTTTTGAAGGATTAATGTCACCTGCCACCACATTGATACAGGAGATATCAAAGCAGCCACCAAGATGACTGCCGCTTGCTTTGCATGAGGCAATTAAGGGAATGGAGGAGTTAAATATGATTGAACATTCAGTCCGTGGTCTTCCTCCATTGTACTTCTTAAGAAGAAAGATGACTTTTTGAGATTTTGTGTGGTTTATCGCCAGCTTAATGTGACAAAGGAAGACTCCTAGCCACTACCAATGGTATATGACACATTGAACAGCCTAGCAAGTTCATAATGGTTTTCTACTTCGGACATGAGTGGTTACTGGCAGTGTAAGGTGACGCCAGAAGCCCAAGAGAAGACACCTTTTTATGTTTGAGGGAAAGAAACCTAACAATTCAAAGTTGCTCCTTTTGGGCTATGTTATGCCCCTGCGACCTTCCAACGTCTGATGGAAAAAGTCCTCCCTTTAGGTATCTGTCAGTTTTACCTAAATTTTATTGTTGTAAAAAAAGGGACATTTGAAGAGCACCTATCACCCGTAGACTCTGAAGTCCAGAAATTTGCCATAGCCAACTTGAAACTAGTTCCTAAATAGTGCCAGCAATTCCAAATGAAAATAAATTTCTTGGGAGATGTAGTGTTTGCCCACAAAATTGAAACAGACCCTGAGAAGACGAAAGTAATAACAAATTGGCCGACACCAGCTGACAACACCAAAGTGTGGAGTTTTCTGGGTTTATGTGCCTACTTCCGACAATTTGTATGTGGGTTCACCACAATCGCCAAGCCACTACATGAACTGACTGACACTGAAAGGAAATTTGATTGGACCACTAAGTGCAAAGTTGCTTTTAGTAAGCTAAAGGAAATTATGGTATCTCCCCCAGTTCTGAGATGTTTTAAAAGTGAGGGCACTAAGAACCGATCATGTTTCATTACTCTGGTTACTTAATTTCAAGAACCCTGAAGGTCAAATAGCCCAGTGGATACAGCATCTTCAAGATTATTACTGTGAAATAAAGCACAGATCTGGATGACCTCACAGCAATGCAGATGCATTTAATAGACCATTCTGTTGTCATTGTGAATGCCAAGAAGAAAATAGTGGTGGATTGCTGAAAGTACAGAGGAAAATAATGCAATGCTCTGTATCTTGTGATGGGTGATCTACATGGAGTGATGAGTGTATTAGGAAATATCAGCTAAATGATCCCACTTTGCATCCATTATTAAAGTGGAAAGAAGCTGGCTGTCAGCCAAAATGGGAAGAGTTATCGAGCTTGAACACAGCAGGCTAAGCATCCTGTGCACAATGGAATTCCCGCGTACTGAAGAATGGTATGTTTTATAGGAACTGGGAAAGTAATAATGGGAAACATACATGCTTACAGTTGATCCTTCCAGAATGCATGGTTCCCAAAGTCTTAAAGAAACTGAATAATTTGGCAGCCAGTGGGCCCATTAATGTTAATAAGACCCCTGTCAGAGTTAGACTGAGATTATACTGGCTTCAGTGTTGGGAATACGTTGAGAAGTGGTGCTGAATGTGCGACACCAGTACTGTGGAAGGGACCAAGGACCAGGGGACAAAAAAAGAGGAAGCTGCTGCCCCTGATTATGCCACCGAATTACATTACAGTTTAGTTGGCATTCATGATTTTGTGTGACAGCACCTCAGAATAAATAGTGACAAGATGAAGATGCGGTATGAGAGTAGAATGTTGGGTAATGTATTTCAAGGACAACTTGACTGACTTACACTCTATGAAGGTCCGGATGTTGCAGAGTCTGTTCAGGATGAACAAATTTGAGGAGGGGACTATGTTAGATGTTGCTGTTCTGCGTTTTACTTTCCTTGCCCTATCCTGCTCAAGCAAGCCTAGTAGTGTGGAGATTTACAAGGGTGTGCCATTGCCACAATAAGCCTATTGGGACTCGTGCCGCCTTCCATCATTTAGCAAATTGAATATCTGGGGCTATCATTGCAAGAATGTTTTGGTCATCGCCCCCGCCTCTTAGCGTAACTCAGGTTGCAGTGAACCTTCTGGATTAGGCCAGCAAGATTATTTAAGCCATGATGGGCCTCCAAGCCAACAGTCTAGATTTTGGAGGATTGCACTGCGTTAAGATCCAGGTGTGCAAAGAGAGGGTAGCAATGAGTTGCGACAAGTGTAACCAACGGGAGTGAAGTCTACGGACTGCGAGCATCGGAAAATGAGGCTGACAGGCGGGACTATTGAACTGGGTGCGTGAGTGATATACATTTGGAATGATGGCAATCAATATATGAAATATGTGTAAATGCTGAATGTCAATTAAATGACTATCTAAAATAGAGACAGTGATAAGGACTTTGATTAGATGGTTAGATTTTAGATAGACATTAAATATTGTGCTCACTGAGAACAGCAAGAGTAATAGGGGAGATAGGTAGTTTAATTATGTAAATAAGTGTTGTGTGAATATTGATAACATTATAAATAAATTAAAAATAAAATTTTGTTCTTTAATTTTTTCCATTACGGTCTCCATCCCTCACAAACTCTAATACTCCTCTGGATTCTTGTTGTTTCAGTAGGAATTTTGTTACTTGTACAGAAATGTTGACAATATCAAGGAATACTAAGTGAGAATAAACTTTTATAATATTCTAGTTAAAAGAAAAATATGAAAACACTTTGCTTCAAAGCATTTATACTTGCAAACCATTCACTTTAATTTTTCTTTGTAAGTGTTATTGAATGTTATTCTTAAAATCATTTAACTATGGTTTATGACATTGTCTTTTGTATGAAGAAATAAATACGCTGTGTTATTTAAAAGCATGACTTTCTTATAAGTATGATGCATGTAAAGTGCGAGCATGCCAGCTATTCACCTTTTTTTAGAGAGTATTGTTTTAAATGGCTCTGCTTATAACGGCAGAATGATTGTTTGACTCTTCTGCTATTCTGTTGATAGCATTAACCAAAACATTTTCTTATGACCTCAGAAAGGTTGAAAACAGTTAAAGGCATTTAATTTATATCTAAACGTAAAAATAATTATGAACAAATCAATTTCCACAAACAAGTATTATTATTGACATTACCATGTATGTGTTTATAGTTTTGATTATAATATTTATTACTTTTTACAGTGGACATCTGAACAGCAATGTAACCACCAGCTGTAAATCACGTGGCAATGTTTATTTTGAAATGCGGAAAGAGAAACAACCAACAGTCTAAAAGTAGAAGCGTACTGGGGCTTTCAAAAGTGCCCACTTTACCGTAAACATCCTATACAGCACAGTGGGTCTTGGCAGTTTGCTTGAACATCTGTATGTAGTGCTCCATATTCAAGTTCTGCTCGATATAGACTGCCGCTTACATAGGTGCCCCAAATTACATTTCACACCTTTACCTTTTCAGCACCATGCATTTTTAAAGCCTCAATCAATTGAAGGTTATAATCTCTCAAGTAATGGCTGTTTTGATGGTTGACTTTCGCATTCACATTAAAGTTGGCTTCATCTGTGAAGAGAATCTTTGACGGAATATTAGATCTATTGCCAACTTTTGGAGAACCCTTCTAACAGAAGTCTGTATCTGTGTTTCATCTTAATTAAGGCGTTGCTCCATCTGAAGTTTACAGGGGATGTCACTTGTTTCTGTACAAGATGTGTACAATTCTTCTTTGACTTCCCTTATTTTCCACAGATAGCCAGTGAGTAATTTTTTTATAGTTTTTCTGTATGGTTGCTTATAACAGTTTTAATGTTCTTTTAGTTATTCAGCTGTGCTGTGTGTGATAATTGCTCTTGCCGGATGTCTGCAGTTGAAATATTCTCCCACTTGTTAGAAACTGCCACTTCCAATATGCATAATGATGTCACTTTGCTCTTCTGTCAATGTGGTCATATTAGTGTGACACAAAATCTGTTAAAAGTGGAAAAAAAAAATATCTTCCTTATGTTTTCAGACTTTTAACTCATTCTTCTAATACTTTTAGAGCATATTAATTAGAATGTTCCACTTTACACTATCTGATCAAAAGTATCTGGACACCTACGTGAAATTGTCCTATGCATGTCCCTTGGATACTGCTCATTAGCCTTTATTACAGCTCAAACCCTGTGGGGGAGGGGCGGCTGTCAATCAAGTTTCCTAACACATCCATGGGAGAATGGCTGGCCATTCTTCCAGCAGTGCTGTAGTGAGTGTTGTAAGTGATGTGGGTCATGGGGTCTGGCATGTAGTTGCAATTCCAGTTCATCCCAGAGGTGTTCAATGAGATTGAGGTGTGGCCTCTGGGCTGGCCAGTATATTTCCAGAACCCTGTTGTCCACAAACCACTCATGAACAGACTGTGCTTTATGGCAAGGAGCATTTTCATGCTGAAACACACAGTTATCTTCTTCAAACTGGTCTTCTACCGTATACAATATACAGCCGATCAAAATTACCTTATAGCCTTTCACCATTAACATGCCCTGTAGTATTACAAGAAGACCCAGTTCCTTCCATGAAAAATGCCCCTACACTGTCACCCTACCTCTGTCAAATTTCACTGTGGGCACTATACAGGCTGGCATGTAGTGTTCACCTGGCATTTGCCACATCAAAACCCTCCCATTGAACCACCACATGGTATAGCATTATTCATCACTCCAAATCACGTGTCTCCAGTTGTATATATTCCAATGGTGGTGCTCTTTGAACTATTAAATGTGACTTTTGTGTTCACAGGAAAAATGGATGGTTTAGGAGCAGGTACCTGTGCTTAGAACCCCAGTCATCATAACTAGTGGTGTACAGTTGTGCTAGATGCGCTATTAGTTGCACTGTGGAATTCACGGGTGATGGTATCGCACCATGACATGAGATGTTCCTGTACCACCTTATTCAATGCTCAACTGTCCCTGTCGGTTAATAAATGTGACCTACCCAGCAGTGGTTTTGTTGTGGTTACATCTTTCCATTTCCACTTCACAATTACATTCCCTATGGTCAACATGAGAAGGGTGGAAATGGCCCTGACAGATTGCTTACTGATGTGGCAACGAATAACTACACCATGTTCTGCTGGTATCTTATAGCACTGACCAGCATAGAGCCCTCTACCTCCTTTTATACAAGCAGTGGCAGTCATAGTGATATCTAGGTGCGAGTTTGTATACAGAGGGGTGTCTGGATACTTTTGATCATATAGTGTATCTTCATAAACGTGACATAAAAAAGGATCTTAGAAATAACATAGATTTTTTTAGTAGCAGTTTTTTTTATTTCAAAAAATTAACTTGAAAACTAATTGATTTATAACAATCAACTCATATTTGTATATGTTATTTGATATTGAATAAAACTTTTGCACTCCATTTTGCTTTAAAGGAGACCTAACAGGACACCGTACTAGGAATTCCTTATAATATTATGGAACCATTCTGGCCATTGCCATCATTGTTGAGCATTGTAGGTCCTATGCATCGCACAGATATTTTCACCGAGCCCAGTCTCATATCCTATTGTGAGGGGCATTGACGTAGATTTGTTTACAAAATTGGGTGGAGACATCATTATTTACATTCACAGATATTGATTACGTATTATAGTTGCACAACACAAAGTGGCGCACCAATGTCAGCAGCTGCAAAAAATTGATTTCCTAATGTCAAAACAGCATGAGAGACTGTCACCAGTTGCTGGTTGCCAGTGACACTTAACACACTTCCTTCTGTCATCTCGCAAAAAAGTTTACCATCGTGTGGGAAAATCAATTGAAACTGTTTTTTTTCTTCCATTTTGTTACTGGCATATGTTTCAAGTGAGTGAGGTGATTATTTAAAATAGAAAGTCAAAGTGGATGGTTATATAGAGTATAAAAGTCATGGCAGGCTTCAGAAAAAATTATGCTATAGTTTCCCTCTTAAACTTGGGCTGTAAACACTTAAATTCGAATCCTGCCACAAGCTCTGCAAACAGTTTGTTGCATAGATTTTTATTTGAAATGTACCATTATTACTAGCCCATTTTATTATGGTACGAGAGAAAGTAATTCATAGAAAATTATATTGTGGTTACATACACAGCAAATTACGAGGATAAATTTCAGCTCTCGTATTTATGTACATTGTGATATAGCAAGTTTGTACAATATTAAAACCTAATATTTTCAGAACAAGAAATGCTGCCATACTTACACTCTCTCACCTCCTTAAACACTAGGCTTTCCATAAAATATATGCTCACATAAAACTGTAAATGCTACCTAACCAGTAAATTCAGATTGATCAATGTAAAATGACATGTGTACTTCATTTCAAAACATTTTATTTGAAATAAAAATCTGCATTTGGAAATTTTTTTGGCAAAAGCATGTTTAGAGAAATTTTTTATTCATTTGGCATTTTCCTCAACTTAATATTTTCGTGGTATCTCAAATGTATATCTCTGTATATTCTATGACCACATTGCAGGCATCTAGTATACTTGCCATATCTTGTTTAGAAATTTGAAGTCTAATGATTCTTTTTATAACATAATTACTTATGAAATTAATCTTCTGTCATAATCCTAAGACTTACTTATGTTGTAAAACTATGCATACCGGCTAGTTGTTACGAAGCTTGTATAATGGACTTGTGACTGTGGCGGCTATATACTGTACACAGAGCATATGTTAGACTAGTCAGATAATTATTTTCTGTGTAAAATTTCATTTGAAATTTATATTAAATGACTGGCCGGCCACATATTTTGTCTGTCTCACGTAACGTAATGTTGTGTAATAGAGGGGTCTAATTAATGTAAAAGGGTATCAAAATTCATAAATTATAAAAGTATTCTCTCTTGAAAAAAATTTTTTTTTCTTTCCACAAAACTTTTATTTAATACATACGTTGGATATTATAATCTTTTTCTCCCAAAAATGTTGTCTTCAACATTTTTCTACATTCATCTGATAGAAAATTACTTAATCACCAGACATGTTTGGTCTGACTGCAATAGTGTTCCCAACTTGATTTAGGAAGTTTGTGAGTTTGATCCTGACAAACTGAAGTTGCTAACTGCATTTTTTTCCCACCTAGTCTTATAGCAAGTGATGTAAGTGATGTGGGGTAAAGACTGTATGAACTAAAATGGCAACAAAACAATTAACACTCATAATATTGATGTGAGGTCTGTTTTTAAATAGCTTTCAGTAGCGAACAGTTCATAAACCAATTATAAATAAATTCTGAATTCGAAGAGCAACAACCATCAAACAGTTAAAGTGTGAAATACATTAACAATAAATTTTATAAACACGACATAAGGAACTTGACATCTGAGATTTACCAAATTACAATGACATTAATTTATATTTCTTTGGAATCTTTAATTTAGTGTTACCCTCACATAAGTTGCTGTTAACGTGATCAAATATACCTATCAATGCAGGCCCAACATATAAATACAAAAGGATGATATATCTTAATCCTAAATTAACTCTCAGCAACTTCTGACCTGGATCAAGAGAGCAGGTGTGTAGTCAAATGGGAGATCAAGCTATAACATGGCATAATAATCAAATATAGAAGCCATTGCTAGTGCTGAATAATTATACCTAGTAATTAGCCAGCTACTAATTGTAAAATTGTAAGTGACAAATCCAAAAATGTAATTCATGTCCATGGTAAAAAGCAGGTATGAAATTCAAGCAAAGCATGAGAACAGCTAGCCACAGAACCTTTGGTTGTGGGTTTTATGTGGTAACAAGCAAAAGAAACGTGTAATGCTACTTACCCTTTTAATTGCTGAACATAATTTTGAAATGGAAGGGGTCAAATTGGAATACAGAAAAAAATTACTAAACGCATCACATCTAAACCAAAGGGCCCCTTTTTGCCTGCCTCGTAAAGGGGGCCAACACCACTCAAGTATACAAACTAGATCTGAAGACAACTACATGCCTCGTAGGAAGCCAGTCAAAGTGTGAGAGGTCAGGTAGACCATTGAGATATTCACCAGATGAGTTTAGGGCTGCATAGGCTCTAACAGGAAGTATGAAAAGTAGGGGGAGGAGTGGCAAGAGGGAGAGGGAAGCTGGGGGTACATTCCATCACTGAAGGCCGCAAACTTGAAATACCGAGCTTGGCTTGAAATTCCAAGCTTATAGTCAATAAAATAGTGTACACGTGTTAGCATGACTTTTAAGTACAAAAGACAGAAAAAGGACAATTCGCTATTGCAGGGATATGCTAGTGCATTATTTAAAATAAACCTTCTTTCAGAAAAAGATTCTGATCAGCTTCTGCTTGAAAAATTAATAAGTATATGTACTATTATTGTTGCACAAACTAGATCAGTGTTACTTTATTACAGGTTAAATATTTCTCTCACTACTGGTTGCATGTAAGTATTATTATAATTTATATTGATAGTTTTTATAATTACATCTAACACAATTTTACAAGTACCTGATTTTATGATGGTAATGATGTTATGAGACCATTCTCAGGAACTGTTAAAAATTACAAACACTGACAAAAAAAATTTTTAATGTCATTGTAAAAATGTAATAAATAGCAATGCAAATTTATTAAAAAATATTTTTGCTAGTCTACAGCATTAAAATATATAGTTTGTAATGTTGCTACTCTTATTGGTATGTCACAATATAAAAATAAAATATATATATATATAAATTTGCAGTGGTGGTTGGAGTGAGCGCGCTCCACTGCGCCCACAAGTCTGCCTGTCCTGTGTGACACATCATGAAGGCAAGCTTTGTTCTACACCCATCTCTCTCCTCACAACGCTCACCCCTGCACACAAAGCAACAAGGTCGGCCAATAACAGCGAGAGTTACGCACCTCACCTTTCCCCCCCCTTCAGCCCATAGACTTGTGTTCGCTTCGCCACATGCGTGCAATGTTTGGTTTTTGGTTAAGTTTAATTTTAACTTCTGTGTGTGGTTTTAGAGTTCAGATTGCGTTTGGAATTGACTGAATTGATTGTTGACTGCCTACTTATGCAGTGTTTAATTAATTATAATTTTGTTTACGTTTTTGGATTTACATCTTGTCCTTGTGTCTTATTGATGACCTGTTCATGCATAATACATGTGTTGTTGCACTCGTGTGTGTTTACAATTTACAAATGAGATAATAAATCTACAATGCTAGTAAAATCCCTTCCCTTCACCACAACATGTTCATGTGTGCATGACTTAAATGTGTAGGTGACAAACTGGGTCAAATTTAAAGTTAATGTCTCAGAAGGCCAAGCGGAATTTTCCACTGCAGAGGAAGTTGTTTCCTGCTAAAAAGTTACATCCTTTTTTGACATCAACTGGAGGTCATATGTATTCTTCTAAGTTATCATTTAATTCAAAAGATGTCTGAATACTAAAATTAATTAATATATTTTAAATAAAATATTGATTTTCGCACGAGAAGCAACTGAAAATGGAATTCATGTATATTGAAAATTGTGCTGCCCTTTGTTTAAACTTAATTTTAGACATCAATGAGTGGTAATGCAAAACTTTCTCAGATATTATTTTATTCTGAAGACATCCAAGTAATAAAATAAATCTATATATTTGCAATAAAACTGCTGATTTTCCCGCCAGAATATCAACTTCGCACCCGTTAAAAAGTGACTGGGGTGCCCTGTGTTTACATTTTTTTGAGACAAGGCAAGGTCATATACACCGTTCTGGGTTATACTTTTATTTTTAAAATGTCAGTCTATATTAAGGGCATAATTTTTATTAAAAACTTGTTATTTTAGCTTTAGAAACTATTAAAAACTGACTTAACATGAAAAATGCACTTTAAACACTTTTTTTTGGAGGTCAAAATTGGTCTGCAACAAATTTACTAGGCCGTTCTCAGGAACTGTAGGGCTTTGTAAAATATGGTTAGACGTGAGTTAAAACTGAAAAGGAAATATGCAGCAATATAAAAAATTATAGTAGTCAAATTTAAAAAAATTACATAGCAGTTACATAAACTTTTAAATATACGTAAAACAATAAAAAAATCTATCACACTTGATTTGTATGCTTTTAAAAATACTGGAAATGTCCTTGGAAAAATATTATTTTATTTTCAAGGACATGAAAGTGCTTACATTTTATTTTAGTCCTTGAATTTAAGTGAAGCAAGTTAAAGAGACTATAACTAATTACTCTTCCTTTATTGCTGGCTTTACATAAGCCTTTGGTCTTAATCATGGAAATTTTTGTTATTAATTTTTAAAAATCAGTGTGTTTATATTGGTATTTTCTTTATATAGTCCATTCATGGTTTCTTTGGATGTTTTGAAACAAACTTTTGAAAATTCACTCTAGGAGTAGCATGTCAACCTGTGTTTTAAATAACTTGTAGAACACAAATATATAACATTGTGATTAACTTTAAAGTATTATATTCTTGAATAAATGAAACTTAAACTTAGTAGTTTATATAACTTCTATTATTTATTTCGTATTAAATAAGAATTAAAACAGCGAGAGTAGTGATGTGTTGGCACGTCTAGTAAGATATAGTTCACAGTTAAAATATATTTTTTACCTAGTTTTTTGATATGTTATTTGTAAATTAAACTTTGTCTATTGATACATTTCAATTTTTAGGTAGCACTGAAGGAAGCACATTTCATTGTTACAGTTAAAAAATAGTGCAAATTAAGGTGCGTAGGCCCTACTGACAGGTGGTTTTTTTGTCCGAGGAAGAAATTTAAATAGGCAGAGCGGAGCTTGTCACACACACTCACTCTCTCACTCTCACGCTCGCTCTCTCTCATGCTTTCTCTTGCTCTCTCACTCTCACTATATGTCTCTCTCTCTCTCACTATATCTCTCTCTCTCTCTCTCTCTCTCTCTCTCTCTCTCTCTCTCTCTGTTTAGCACCGCTAGTAATAGCAGTAAAATATACATTTTTTTTCTATTTTAGCATATTTCATACTTATTACAGCAAAAATAATATTTTTTGAATTTGTAATTAACAACTGAAATTAGGTTTTATTGTTTCAATACTTATTACAATATATTTAGATGTGCTGGCAGGACGGTTACAAATCCGGAGTTGGCAGAAGTCGTGACTGGCAACATGACGTGGCGTGTTTGCTGGACAAAGCGTTAATTTCTCTTCTTGTGAAAAATGCTTAAAACTAGCACATCAAGTTTTACATGTTTTGTTTTTTAAACTCACCACTTGAATGATGGCCTACAGGCATCGTGTCCACAGTGCAATTTGCCTTTGACCCCTTGGCATTGTGCGGCATGCCTTAAATTGTGCCAGGCAAGTCAACAATGGACTGAGGAATGGTGATGTATTTTGTTCTCCAATGAGTCCCCCTTCAATCTTAATGCAGATGAAGGTCACAGCAAGGTTTGGCACAACAGTGGGCAATGCAACGATCCTGCACTGATTCGTGAATGCCATACGTCCTGGACCTGAGATGTTCTGGTATAGGGTGCCATCAGTTAAGACTCCTGGTCACGTCTTGTGATTGTTGAAGGAATGTAAACAGCACAGTAATACGTTAATTTGGTTTGCTGCCCCATTTTGTGCCATTTTTACGCAGCATACCCAACGCTATCATGCAGGAATGTAATGCTCATTCCTATACAGCTTGTATCGCCCAACAGGCTCTACAAGATGTGGACAACATTCCTTGGCCTGCCAGGTTTTTGTATTTGTCCTCTATTGAACACGTATCTTATATGAAGGGATGATGTTTGCACCACCATCAAACATAAGCACAATCACTGGCTGATTTACATGTGCAGTTGTAGGAAACGTGGTGGTATGTGACTCAGGACACTATCCACCACCTGTATGATGGAATACTTGCATGCTTTGTGAATGCTAAACAATGCACACTCTATGCATGAAAGACTAATCACTTCTCATTTTTATTATCATCCATCAGCCTGTGATGGTTTAATGAAGTTTCACATGAGGAAAGTGTGTAGCAATTTATATGTCTAGCAGTGTATTTCCATTAATAATCCCAATGCCTAAAAGAAGTGATTAGTGTTTTGTACACTATAATCAAAGGTAGAACCACTTAATATTCAGAACATTTTAACTGATCAAGTTATTCAAATACATCCCATTTGCATGTCTACTTGGCATTCTCTGAAAATTTCTGTCATAATTATCAAATACTGTTTCGTTGCACCAGCCAGAACCTAAATCTGTAACTAAATAGTATGTGTTAAAAGGCTACTTACCTTTTGATGGATCACATGGTACCACTTACTTAGTCCATCTGGTGGCCACCTCCTGAACTTCATTCCTCAGACAAATGTGTCCACACTCAGTCACAGTCACCAGCCAAAGACTGAAGCAAGTCACAGTGCACAGAATCCACACCACATACTCAGCTCTTTGTCACAATTTCTGTCACCTATTACCTCTCATCCACTTGGCCCTTACTTCCATGGTGCACCACCAAGCTGTCCCTTCATTATAGCTCACATACTGCCAAGTACTGTGCAGCACTTAACTTTTCCATTTATGCTCACCACCACCATCACCTTACACCCTGGCCAATGTACACAATCCACATCACCACCCTCTTGAGCTTGCTAAATTGAAGGCTAGTACAGTGATCAAGCTGTCAGCATGTGCTTATCTTGTGGTCACACAGGGCCAACCACTGCTAACTTCTATGAGCCTGGTGGCTTTGTTAAAATAATTTCTTAAGTCATACTGAATCCAAATTATTCTGTACATTGTGTAAGCATAACATGTGTGGATTGTTCTTGTTAGTTCATCAACAAGAAATTATGTTCCAGTGTTTGTTTATGCTTTATAATTTACTGTCACCCGATACTTTCTTGTGGCAAAATGATCACGGGAGGGACAGGTGTCTGTTTGCTGCTTTAATTTTGGACACCAGTTTATTTACACCTAACCTGAGACCTAATCTAGAAATAGCGCTGATCCTGCAAGCCAAATTTCTGTCTAGGGTAAGTTTGCATTTGTGATAAGTGGAGAAACTTGAATGTTACATCACAATATTGTATTATTTTTATTAAAATCACAATGATTAAAATATTTGTTAAAATTACCAATACATCTATATAATATGTAATTTGTCATTCAAGATCTGCAATAAATTTGGAGATCTGATATAATATGCCAGAACTCTAAACTCTATTGTACTTAATATTTTGGGAAAATCTGTGTGTTTCAAAATTGGCTTTCTGAAAAATATCTGTAGGTATTTAAAGTGGCATAATTTAAAATTTTTGATATAAACTGTTTTGGAGTGTGCTTATATTTTTTAACAATTCATATTTAATGTGTTGAAAAAATCTTAATTTGTTCTTTTGTAATTTGGAAATATCTGTCTGTCTTAGTACAGTCCAACTGAATAGTAATCAAACTAAGAGAAAACCAGTGAATTGTAAAGGCATATTATTAAATCTGGCTTTGTAGCTGGGTAAATAATGTACATATTTAATTAAGGTGGCAAGTTTAGATGCTGTGGCTGCTAGATGATTTGTGTTCACATGATAAAATAATTTGCTCTTTATAAGTACTCCTAAATATCTTATTATTGAGGTTCTAAGGATTATATCTTCCTGCAGTTGTGATGAATTGGCATTCTCTTACTAGTAAATGTTATTGCTTGGGTTTTTTGTGTTTAACTACATATGATTTAATTCACACTATTGTACACTATTGCCACAATAGCGTATTCTTACTTATTTTTAAATCATCTGCAACTAAAATTGCAATTACGTGTTTTATTACTATAGTTATATAATCAATAAAGATAATAAATACAAGTGGTAAAAGTGAACCTCCTTGAAGACTACCTGAAGGTGCAGGGTTATTAATCTAGTTTACAAGGTGTTTTTTTTATTATTTTTATTTTTTTTAAATAATTTTTAATTATGCTCAGTAAGGCACATTCGATACCTATATTTTCTAGTTTATTGATCAAAACACTGATTGACTGTGCCAAAGGCCTTATGAATAAAAGTATATGGCGTCTATTTGACCTTTAGTTAAAACTTCATTGTAAATATGATTTTAAAAAGTAAATAGGTTGGTGGTTCTAAACCAGTTTTTGACAGAGCCATGCAGATGTTCAGATAGTCTCAATTTTAAATGGAAATTAAGATGTATATGTATTATTTTTTCAAAAATTTTAGAATATGTATATAGTAAAGAAATTGGTCTGTAATTTTAGCTTAGTAGCGTAATTCCATTTTTATGAATGGGAATTACTGTTGCTGTTTTTCAAGAACTGAGTTAAAGTCCTGTTTTCAAACAATTTTCAAATACATTCTGCGCTATATAGAATATAAATCAAGTAGTTTGGATTTAGTTAGTGAAGAATAGAATTGTTTGTAAGTGCAAAATAGTGAAAAACTCTAATGATACATTACATTTAAATCTAATGTTAGATTATAAGATGTCTTGAGTATGTTTCAACAACCAATCAAGTTCAAATTTCAATTTATGTTTCAGTTTGTTTTTCCAGTAGATGTAGTTAGTAATTGTAATTGATTAGATTTATTCTGTTGGTTTGTAGCTGCTGGAGGACGCCGCAGAATTCTTGAAAACGGAAACTTGATTATCAGTCCAGTTTCTCGAGATGATGAAGGTGTTTATGCTTGCAATGCTCAAAATATATATGGATCTGATGAAAGTCGTGGAAGGCTCATAGTTTTGAGTAAGTTTTTTTTTTTATAACTTTTAACATTTTAAATGCATTTAGATAGTATTAATATGTACCATGATGTGTAAACAAGAGATGTATTGTAGCACTGTAAAATTGTTTTTTTGAAATCTCACAATTTCTTACCCATTCCAACTGAAAATAATTGCAGCCTAGTTTGTTCCTTGGCATCGAGCTGCAGCTAAGTGCACCATATGCTGTACATGCATTTCCCACTTAACTTTATCCTGATATTTTCTGTCCATGTGCTTTCCCATTGCAGGTTTTGTCCACGTGACCATCATTAGACATTTTCATCAACTCCCATGCTTTTCACTGCAGTTTTTATGTTCGGACAGGTTTAGTGTAGAAGCATGTTTATCATAATTTTATATATTTTTTTGTATATTAAGTAAGCAGTGTATTTATATCGGTTTTATCATTATATTTAGTAATATCAGGTAAGTTTTTCGCAAAATATGTTTAATTTAGGTTTATCTTTAGTCTGCAGTAACTAGTAAATTTTTTTTAAAACTCTTTTAGATGGTTTGATTTTTGAGCTGAATTTTGAGCTTGTTGTGGCTTTGGTGTCTCATTATAAAATGGATAGTTGTGCTCACGGATTCCGTCTATTTTATGTTCTAAATGTGTCATGTTCCAGCTCATCACAATTAACAGTGATTTTTGGTACTTTTGACTTAACACAAAATGCTTAAATTTTATTTATACAGTGTTTCATTTTGCAAAAGAATGGGTATGTTGACATTGCTGTGTTTCTTGGTCCAACTTACATTAAAAAAATTTTTTTTGTGTATGATGTTAATTTTCTTGTTGGGTCCTCTACCTGACCCCTTGGGTCTTTCAGATTAGCTGGAGGTAGGCCGTAGTGATCTGTATCATAGGGGAGAGTCTCCCCTAAGTCATCTAGTAGGATCAGCGAGTTCTTCCAATCCAGTTTCTCCCAGGTAGTCTCAATATCTATATAGGAATGTTGTGTCAGAGCAGCCCCAGGATAGTTTTACATACCCAGGTGCATGTAGTTATCCCCCATGGGTGATGACGGATGGAATGTGGCTTGTGCCCTTAGATGGATTAGCAGTAGCGTTTTCTGTACATGCTGCCACTGTTCTTTGATGTACTCCGGCCTCCAGTCACTGGCGTCGGGGTGCATCCTCTGCTGCTGGATGGGTTGGGACTGTTGTGTGATGTAAGCACCTGTCACTGAGCCTGGCTAACTGTATGAGGGCTGGCAGCATCCTGGCCAAGGATAAAGGTCAAAATGTGACAAATAACTAGTACCAGGTATGGTGTGAAACTAGTTAATTGAAATTAAAATCCCTAGCCACCATTCCTACAGTACACTGACCCTCACCCCTTTAACCTGGGAATCATTTGCTTTGCCCATTCTTATACACACTACTTGTAACTTCCGTGCATTCACCACGGGCTGCTTCCTGGACGGACATGAGGAGGTGCTCTGCACACACCCCACTCGTGGCAGCTTCCACAAGGACCTGGGTTTACCATAGCCTTGCAGCAGCCAACTTCACTTGTAGAACCAAAGTGACAAGTCTCCTGATCCTTGCACACTGTCTTGCTTATGTAGGCCACTTATGAGAGCACACACACTCATTGTGTCGGTAGAATTAATCCCTGGCCATTTGGATACTAATTGAGGTAATTAAAGCTGGATGGCTAGCTGTCTTGCATCTCTCATGTGCCCACGCCACCTCAGTCTCGTCATTATACAGGATCAGTTACAGATGAGTCACATCCACTTCCGGGGTCAGTTCTACTCGCAGCAACCCCTCAGTACTAGGGCATGAGAGGCAGGGCGGATGTTGACCACGTACCCACAAATTTCAATATGGGCCTAATCCATCTCATAACTGGTACCTGTAATTTGGAAAAAAAATCATAATTTGGCAGAATTTGCTGTCAAATGCCTTTCAGCCAAACAATATAACAATATGAAAACTACAGAGATAAATTATAAGAATGAGAGGCAGAGTTCTGAAAATCATAGTACCACAAATCTCCATGAGATAGCTCTGCATACTCTGTGCACTTTTCATACTGCATGTTGAAAATTCATCGAGTTTTGAACCATATATATCAGGAATTATTTACCTTACGATGTGGAAAATGATTTTATTGGCTAGCATGTAAGAGTCAGAGATCCAACTCCCGTAATATACATTGCGTTTTTAATAACGTATTTGAATTTGTACATTAGGAAGAATGTTTTGTAGTGTACCATACACGTAACAGTTTGCTGTCACTTAATATTAAAACACCCTATTTTACAAGCATGTATCTAACGAGTATAGCAACTTTACAACAAATTCTCGAGAACCACAAAAAAACTAAAAAAAAATGGCAGAAAGCAAGAAATTGCAGTTAAATTTTATTTATAAATACCATCAATTGGTAGGCCACAGCTGTAAAACAAAAAAATATTTGGCGAAAAAACTTTGAAAACTTTGACTGGGAGACGTCTGAAGCGTGGCGAGTTAGTCTGCGCACACAATACATAAAATGTAAATAGAAGTTGTAACGTGGCAGCCACCAGAAGTGGTGACTGGAAATTACAGCTCAGTTCGCTCAATCGGTAGAGACATGAAATGTTAAATGCGCCAAATAAAAATTAATTTAATTCAAGTCTTGTATTAGTTATTCTTTACTTTTATTTATCATTCAAATGAAACAGTTCACATACAATCTTCAAGTATGCAGAGTCACGAACAGTTAGTTTCACCAGACAAACAAAGAACAGCGCTGCAGTAGTTTATTTCTTATTCACATCATTCAAAGCTTGGCATCGCAAGAGAAATTTACGAAGGCAGGAGGGGCGTCCGTTCTCTCCTGGAAAATAAATAAGAAAGTCATGGCAATTTTAACCGAGGGATTGATCATGGTATGGCCAACGAAGGAACACTGGATGAAAACATTAAAATAAATGAAAATATTTTGCTCAATTTCATAAACTGACGTTTTTTATCTAAAGTAAATATTTTAATCTTAAATTGACTTGAATAAGTTGTTTTTAATGTTATCTTTAGGCTGTTGGTTTAAACATAGTGTGTTTTATAGAAGTGAAGAACATCAAATGAAAACTCAGCAGAACAGATTTTTTTGTGTGAAATCATGACTACGTAAGTTTATATTTTGACTCGTAAGTAATGCACAAATAACCAAAAAACTGAATAATATGCAATGGAATAATCATGAGTTTGCTGTATAATTTAATTTTGTTTTGTGCTAAAGGCGATTAAATATGGATTTAATCCTCTTGGTAAAACTTTGCGCCACTCAATGTTTAACAGTTTTGGTGACAGAGGGAGGGTAAATATACTCTTATCAGGTATAATTTTATTTGGAAGACACCTGCCTATTAAATAATATCAATATTTCATTTTTATAATGTGGTTTTTTTAATGCCAGTGCCAATACTAACTTAGAGTAAAATATGCACTTTAAACTTTTTATTTAAATTTTTTAGGGGTTGAAATTGGTTATTTTTGGCTTTTACGACAACAGCGATCTTACTATGGTATTCTTGGGAACCATGGGCACTCATAAAATGGTAGTTCTAGTTATAGACATTCAAATTTATATTTTAGCATAATTTCTCGTGTTTCTTATTTTAACCCCCCCCCCCNTTCACAGCAGCGTACAAGTAGTTTAAAATATAATGTTGCTATTTTTGTATTTTCTGTTACTCTACACTTAAAAACCACATTTGATTTGAATAAACTGCTCTGTTTAGGAAATGTTTCATATGTTTGAAGCCAGTTTACATTTATCATCCAAACCACCAATGGAACTTGATTTATTGGATCTAGTGTGCACAATAAACTCATGAATCTCTAGTTATTCCTTGACAATTTTATTAGTATTTATCCCTGTAAATTAAAAAATGAGGGTTGTAAAACATCAGACATAACAGTTTTCCATCCAACTGCAAGTAACAAACCTACCAAGTTATTAGCTTAAATTGGGTCCAGAACAACCACCTCACTTATGGCAGTCTCCAAACCAACTAAGCCAATAACCAACTGTTTGTAGTATGATTTGATCCAGAAGTTAAAGCCTGTGTTGTTGAATCTTACGTTAGAGCTGAGATATAAATTAACTTTTTGAAAGTTACACAATCAAAAACTATTATACATGTTGAAGTGACTTCGAACCACTAAAAATTTTACTTTTGGTGTCATTTGCCACAGAAACAGCAAACATTGCCTGGGCAGATAACATTTAAAATTAGAAATACACACCTAGTTTGCTGTTTTTTTTACTAAATGAAAACAAAACAAAAATTTAGTGTGGTTCAAAGTTACCTTAGCATGTACATAGTAACCCTGGTTTACAGTAAGCAAGATTTGTATTTTTC
This sequence comes from Clitarchus hookeri, assembly GCA_002778355.1. Lineage (NCBI taxonomy): Eukaryota > Metazoa > Arthropoda > Insecta > Phasmatodea > Phasmatidae > Clitarchus > Clitarchus hookeri. Next base: position 605,022 of record NQII01000738.1, read on the forward strand.
CTTCCATGTAGCAGTTACTGAAAAGGGAACAATTTATTATGTGATATTTTGGCCTCCAGGTATACTTATCAGTCCATTTAAAGGGCCTCTTTATAGAGATCAGACTCTGAATTATAGTGCTTCTGACCCGGATGAAGTAGAAAACAACAAAACAGAAGATCACCATGTTCTCAAGTAGAATCTCTGGTGCTACACACTTGAAAACCTCACAATACTGACAAATTTATGTATTATCAGAATGCTAGAGGACTCTCTACAAAATCTATAGAATTTCCAGAAAATGTTCATCTGATAAAATTATCCAATAATCTTTTTAACAGAAACTTGGCTTCATGACGAACATTATTAATACTCACTATTTTCCATCTGATATGAAATCTGCAGAACATAAAGAAATATTACTAAAATAAAGTGAACCGGTTTTCTTATAGCAACAAACAAAAATTACATTTGTTATTATTCATGTATATACAATTTGAATGACTGAGAATCTATCAGGATTGTAATTAAATTAGAATGCAACAAATATATCTTAATTGGGAACATTACACAGTAACTGCAAATAACTCTGCTAGAAGGTAAATTGTCTGACTATAAAATTTCTATTACTATAACAGAAGACTCCAATGCACCAGGAATCAATTGGAAATCAAAACACATTCAGGATATAACAAATACAACCATTAGAAGCAATGAAAATATTATGCTAGATTTTACATGTAACTTGTCTTTAGAACAATACACTATCCCATTGAACAGTTGTAAATTTTTAGATTTATACTTATAAAATTGTGTTTTTTTAAAAGTGGCCATTTCACTTAACATGTTAGTAAAGGAAGATTAAAATTGTCCTGTTCTTGCCATTGAATTGGAAAATATTCTACATTTCTATAAACATCATATACTTTTAGTATCAAATTATAGAAATGGTGAATATTTGACAGTGTTTCATTCAATTGGAAATTATAATTGGAATAATTTGTATCAAATAAATTATGTTTAAAATTATTAATCATCTAATGAATACTATTTTCATGCTCAATCCCTAAATGCATCAATAAATCTTCTAAATATCCACTTTAGTTCTATTCATATTTAATTAAACTTCTACAGAAAATTATGCTCTCATAAATTATTTTAATATACCAATAATACAGGCTGAGTATAAAATATTGGCCCAACTTTGAACGTCTATAATATCAAAACCAAACAGGTGAGGGGGTAGCGAGCTCGCATTTGACACCTCAATGTGAAGGGGACGGTCTGATTTTTCCTTTATGGTGCGCCACCCCATTGGCACCTAGCTGTTCACATATAGTCAGTTCACGACTGGAAGAGACTTTCTTGAAGCCCTGCTAAAGATCTACTTTCAAGCCCATTTCGTATCCTTCCGCCAAAGGTAAACAAACATTGCCATGTGACAGTCACATGGCAATGTTTACATGACAGTGTTTACATTCCACTGTGTGTGTACATGTGTTCGTACATGCACGTACCCATTATAAAAGTAATGTATATATTATTAATGGATATTCCACAAGCGTAAAGTTTTTAATCATGAGAATTTCACACAAAAGAATATGCGATGCAAGCGAAAAACATTTAATTATAAAAACCCAAAATGAGAGTATTAAAAATTTGATGTTTTGTGTGTGTGTGTGT
>NQII01000738.1:607585-691386 GCA_002778355.1 Clitarchus hookeri
TCAACAAATGGCCGCTCTACTTTCGCCTTGAGCGGGATTGTGTAACTATCCAAAAGACGTTGAAATCTAAATACGTTAGCATCACGTCATTAATAATTGGCATAATACGATAAAATTCTTTTCGACAACCATTTGTAAGCGATAAATTAACAATTACGTTAAAACTTTAGAACTATTTACTCTCTTTGTGCTGGCAACCTGACGGCCTAACTGTATCCGCGCTCGCCGCTGCTTGTAATGTTATATGCATGTAGCTAACGGCTAGGGTGTTTTTTCAAAGGTTGATTTTCAAAAGTCTCTTCCAGTCGTGAACTGACTATAGTATTATTCTCTCTGTTTAGAAAACGTGTGAAATTGAAACTTAAACATGATACAAATTTTTGATTGCAACATAATAATCAATGTAAACATGGCCCCAGGAAATTTTGTTATTTTTTTTAAAACAATAAAATATTGTTACAAACCAGAGATCACGTAAAAAAAAAAACAATTATCTCATTATAGATTGTGTGTTAATTTCCAAAAATTTTGCAAAGCAGTTTGCTTCAATTTATTCTAAGGAAAAAAATTTGGATTTTTAAGTGATAGATGATTAAGTACATTCATGGAATCTTCCACCAATTTAAATATAAGATTAGTATTATGGAGTATCAAACAAATCAAATCTTCACTATTCACAGGACCTGATAATACACCCAATTTCATTATAAATGGAGGTTCTACAATTGTAGCTCCCCTCTTACGACACATTTTACTACTTGTTTAAGCACAGGCACTTATCCCAAACTACGGAAAACTGCAATGGTAATAGCTACATATAAAAACTTACTTGTCTTTAAAGTAACAATTACCATCTTATTTCACCCCTTTGCAACTCCTCAAAAGTTTTTGAAAAAATAATACACAGACATTTATATTTTCATTTAAAATCTTAACTTTTTAAATTCCAACATAGGTTTGTAAAGCATAGGTCTACAGCCATTAACTAACTTACTTTCTTAAATCCATTTTGTAAAGAAGGTACTTCGTGAGGACATGTTGATGTTATTTATTTTGAGTTTTCTAAGGCATTTGACACAGTAAATCATTCTAAAATTATTAGTAAACGGAAAATTTATTATAATTAATTAAAAATTATTTATATAATAAAGAATTTTCAGTTAAGATTCAAAATAAAATATTTTCTCCCACCCCACCCCTTTAGGCATTCCATAAGGAGGTTCCATTTCACTGTTTCTGTTTATTATATTTATCAATGACATATAACTAGTAATTAAAGGGATGATTTGAAAATTAGTAAAAATATTAATTCATTACCAGATGTTCACTCATTGCAAAAAGACATTGATACTATATCCTAGTGGTGTCAAGCCAACTTCATCCCACTAAATATTTAAAAAACACAGGTCATTACATTTTCCAGAAAGAGATCACCGTACATCATGATTACAAACTCCAAAATGTTGTTATACATAATATATATTTAGTTATTTGGGTATTTTATTAGATAATATATTATTATTTCATGCACATGCAAACTTTTTAGCATCATATCTAAACTCATAGGTTTTATTAAATTTATTACTGGTTCTGCTTTTGTTCCATAGCCTGTTCTGTGGTTGTATAATTCACTAATGGACTCCAAATTATAATATTGCTCAATTCACTGGAATTGTGTTACTGTGGCATTTCAAAACTTGAAGAAAGACATTAAAAAATTGTGAATTATATTTTAGACAATTTTAATTTCTCATTTTCAAATAACATTCTCCAAAAATACAAAATATTTCATGTAAACATAGCAGGGATGCATTAGATGGTCAATTTTGTCTCAGTTTAATAACATCTAAAATTGATTATCATGATATTTTGAATAAGGTTCAGTTTAGAATTCATTGCTGTAATATCCATCTTAAAAATATTAAAACAGACTGAAAAATAAGACAATTATATATTACGTAGATACATTAAGGATTTCAATAAATTTTTGGATTTTTTTAAACTTTAATATTAAAAACTTTAAGCATAAAACGTTAATTACATTTATTGTAACTTATGTTTGTATCCTTATCACATACTGTGTATTTAAAGTTGTTGATGCTAACCTCTCCCCCTTACAGACTGCTGAATGGCAGGAATAGTGCCAGCAAGCATTCTATCAGGTGGTGGTCACATTTTTGTTGTTTTGTTATGTAGAAGTTTTGTGAGGGTAAATTGAATTGACTTTTACTGTGTATGCCAATTTAGGCCCATGCTGTTGTCATATGCAAAAACCAATAAAAACTTAAATTAATTACTTTGCTTGAGCCTACACAAGGAAATTAAGCATGGCAGCAGGTAATTTATTATCGGTTTAGGGGAGAGTAAAGATAATGGTAGTTAATTCGCATAAGAAATTTAAGGAAATAAAAAAAAATTTATTAAAATTTACTGTATTTAGTTTGATTATACCAAAGTGCATAAAATTTGGTTCACTGTAATTACAAAAGAATTTTTTGAAGTTATGTCTTTAATGTTAGTATTTGCAGGAATTAGGTTTTTAATTTACAGTGAGGGTGCTATACACTCGTGAATAAATTTTTTTATGCAAGTGTTAGCAGGATTAACTGCTAGAATATAATGCAGGAATACATCAGTTCAAACCGTATATTCACAAGTATATGCTTTTAGCAGAATACATACCATAAAATTTCCCATATGTAAACATGATTATTAGAAGTCAAGAATGAAACAGGAACCTTTAAAAGCATTTCTTTCTCTGCACAATGTATTTTAGTTACCATAGAATTATGGTGGTGATAGTAAATTGCAATTACCCTTAATTACAGAGTGCAGTTGTTTTTACACATAATTATACGTACTAAAACATTTTATATTTTCTTTACAACTAGTATTATTCAAAAAAAGTAGTACCGCTCCGTGTTGGAGGACCTCCATATGTAAGGTCCACATTATGTCAAAGATTAAGGCCTTGGTGCCCTCCCACAATGAGTCTGAATACCTGTGGACCTATATATGAATTTTTCCTTTTGAAAATGCAGTGGGTACTACTGAGTACCAGTTGATTTTCTCGGAACAAATGGACAATTTTTATTATTATTAAAGTAAATGTTAAGAATAACTTAAAACACTCAAATTGGTTTTAAATCTGCATAGTAAAATTCTTAAAGGTTTCAGCTTTTAAGTTGTTACGTGAAATTACCCAACCGCAAACTGATTTACAGGATTTAACTGAACGTGATATATTGAGATACTGAAGTAAAACATAAATAGTTTCTTAAAAGTTATTTCTTCTTCTGTCGGGAGACAGCAGCCACCCAGTAATAAAAATGTTACGTCTTAACCTGAGGGAGGACCCAAAATAGTTATTACCTCTAGTTGTATGAAGGCTAAAACTGACATTTGTATTATACATTTATCATCTTTCATACATGCCCAAGGGCATCAAACAGACATAGCTATAGACTACTACTAAGTTAAGAATAACTATTTCATTAGAAATAAATTTCATCATGAAATAAATATTGTATATTATATATTAAAAGTTTACTGTTTCATTAGAAGTTATTTATTTTAAATGTTCAGAACATCCCATATAATTACTTTTTTATTGCATAATATTAAGATTTGTTTACCAAAAATTGTAATGGAAATTTTAAAATTTTTATACCATGAGAAAACCGAAATTAGATGACAAATTCCACACCACTTTCAATTTTTGAAATCATTGAAAATTTTACAGATATTGGTGTTTAGATTATAAAATAGATTCAGACTTAAATTCTAATTGAAAACTTGATGACAGTCTGTGAAACAACAAATACATTAAATTATTTCAGGATTATTTATATAAGCGTAAAAGTAAAATGGTCCACTTGACATTTTTTATTTACACACTATAGTACGTAATTATTTTTGTGTGGAATTTAGTGATGTAGTTTTTTTAACCTTTCACTCTTGGCATTTTTCATAAAAAAAATGTTATGCCAAATTTCATTGATTAATTCTGTAGGTATATTTATCAACATGTATTAAAATGAAATGTTCAGATCATAAGATAAGTGTCCAGACACCTCTAAAGAAATATTCAAGAGTTTATTATCTGGAGTTACTTTCATCGCTATAAAATATTATTTGATTTTCGAATAGTGTAAATACAGTTCGGTACAACATCCATATTTTTCTATAATCAAATTTCCTTGTGGTAAAATATTTTGCAATGTTTCTCAGTACTATTGATTTCAATATTTTGCTAAAGCTATATAGTTTCAAGATATGCAGAATATATTTACATGATACTGTCTATACACTCAAGAGTTCTAAGTTAAATATCTCATATGCTATTCACAAAAAAGCTTGTTAGGCTGTGTGTGGTGTGTGTACATTTTGCGTATATTTTTTGTGAAGAATCAACATGTGAAAGTTTGTCAGTGTTATAAGTGCACGCGCACACACAGGCTGGGGCAGAATTCGATCGACAAGCTTTGTTGACTGATTGCTCATGCAAATTCATGTATAAAACATACATGACACTTTCTACCTAAACTGAATATTAAGGAGATATCGACTCTTGACAATTGAGATTTTTATTGTATATTTACAAAATAATCTAAATTAAGTGAAATTAAATTCCAATTCTCTTATGGGCTGTTTACAGTAAAGTGAGCACTTTTGAGGCCCTAGTTACTTTCATGGATGGCAGTGACACAAGTTCTGACAGCCTTATCGCGGCATATGTTCATGTAACATGGTGACCCGTTTGTAATCTCTGCCTTCTCTTCACCAGTTTCTGGAAACAATTGAATGTTTGTCTGTAATTCTTGAATAACTTAACAGGTTTGCCTTCATTTCTTTTACATAAAAAACATTTGTCAACATCACTTCCGATTTTTGTCCATACACCAGGAAACAAGTATTAATATTACCAACTTTTGTAGCTTCTAATATTGTTCCATCACCAATTTTTACTTGGACAGGTTTCTTCAATGTCTCGCAAGTATCAAAGTACTCATCAGTGTTTATAATATGGTCTGTACAACCACTATCGAGTATCCATTCTATTTGCCCTTTCTTTGGCTTATCATTTTCACTTGTTGTGTACGTATTGTTTGCAATGGTAGTGTGAAAACTATTACCTTGATTCTCATGACTACTTTGATGAAAATTTCCTCGTCCTCTATGCAAATTTCTATTATTCTTTGATCCACGTCCTTGGTAACTGGATGATCCACGTCCTTGGTAACTGGATAATCCATGTCCATGGTAACTAGAAAAACCACGTCCACGGTTTACATTTCTGGAACGACAATCTCTTCTAAAGTGTCCTGGCTTTCCACAGCCAAAACAATTTAAATTAATCTGATTTGATGACCTGGCTTCCGCTCGAAAAACATTTGATGTATCATTTGATGTATCACTCGCATTCTCTGCCGTTTTTAACTTTATTTTACTTTTTAAATAGTCCACAGTTCTCTCACCCTCCGGTAGAACATCTATTAAATCACCAATATGGCTGTAATTAACTGGTAGCGCCTTCAACATATAATTTAGCTTTTCCTGCTCCGATACTATTGCTCCTGCTTGTTTTAGTTCGTTTGTAGCTTTCTCAAAGTCGTCAAAGAATAAACTAACCTCCGAGTAATTTTTTAATTTGATAGTTTCCAGGTTATGTCGGCACACTATCTGCAACGCCGTTGATTTTTTCAGATACATCTCGTCAAATTTTTTGAAAATATCATAAGCTGTATCGAGGTCTCCTATGTATTCCAGCTGTTTATTCGATATGGCACTATAAATGTAATTCGTTGCCTGGACATCCCTGTCGTCCCACTTGTCATCATCAGTCTGCATTTTCGGACGTACTGCCACATCCTTACACTTCTTAAACTGTAAAAACTTTAGGATGCGTAATTTCCAATTACAATAGTCCGCGCCATCGAAAATTGGAATGTTTATGTCGCTATTTCTAGCCGCCATCTTGGTTAACAAAACTGTTCTTTCTTCGGAATATTCACTAAACTATTTCACTCGTTCACTTCCGAACCACATTTCCAAACCACGCACCTCTGCTACCATGTTAGAATAATAGAAGTAAAGCAGACGACACTTCGTTTAACACTGATGTAGTTTAATGGACAACCAACAGACAAGTAACTGACATCGCTCCGTGGTCTCGAGTCCGCCACGGAGTAGTGACGTAATGCAGTGTTGCCAAATGAAATGTACAATAAAATAACAAGGATGAGGGAAAGGATGCAGAGTGGCTGCATGTAACAATATCAATAAATTTAATTAATGAAAACAAAGAAATCTACAGTCTCTGAATATTTTTATTTATTTAAATAGCGGAGTCTATAAATAAAATTTTGTAATATAAACAATTACTTGAAAATTAATTAATACACAAACCATTGAATGAAAGAACCTATTGCCCTAGAGTGCATTGGGTACAGGCTTTCTAAAATTTAACTTTGAACACAAAAATTTATGTCATAATTTTGAAAATAATAAAAAAAATTAACATGGCTCTACTGGACTAGTTAAACAAATGATTGAAAATTGTGGTCCTGATGAAACATTTTGAAGTGAACTAAGCACAGCACATAGCTGGAAATCATCATGAAGGTATCCCCAGATGATGAACCAGGGAACTGGAGATTCTCATCTCTTAGAAACTCAAGATGCATGAAAGTTGCATTGCATTGTATGATTCTCAAGTAAAAATAGGGAGTGAGGGCAATGCATGCCAGAAAGTAAAATCCTCACTATAATGAAAGTAATGTAATGTGAAAATTAGTTATTGCAATAAGATTATGAAAATAATAAAACATTGTTCACCGTAGTGTAGTGTACTGTACTCTACTATACCGTACTATACTGTACTGTTTTCATCAAGGAGGGTTAAAGATGAGACTGTAGGCTCACGTATAAAAATTTTAAAAATTGCTATTTTTCTATTCCAAGTAAGTAAATTTCTTCTATAGCTACATGTTGCCCAGAAAATAATATTTAAAAAAACACAAGTAATCTTAAGTTTTTGAATCAAACTCCTCCCAGTAAACAGGAGCAGGTGCAAAACACATCATTGCATCATGAAGATGGCAGAAAAAGTCATTGGATAATCTGGTAAAGTATGCATAGCATTGCTAATAATTGAACATCTGTTTTAATTTAATAATCACCACTATTATGGGAAGTCAGCATTTAATTGCACAACTGCACTTGAACATAATTGGTAGGGGAATACATCACATTTACAGCTAAGTGAAAACCTACCTGGAATCATACACTGTGTTCATGATAGACCATGCTTGCCAAAATAGACACAGTAAACAGTATACTGAAAGAATGCTAGCATGGCAGTACACATCTGGTGCAACTGGTAATGGACTGAAAGCAATTGCTGGAACCTAGCTATGTTGGGAGGGAAAGTTAAACTGTGTATTAACTTTAATGTAATTAATTTTAAAACACAATTGCATAAAAAATACAAATTAGCTCACAATTACTTTATCATTATCACAATACTAATTCAATTAATAAAGTAAAAAAATATAAATATTTGAAGTTGAGAAAAATAAAGATACTAATGTGCTAAAAAAAATAGTAAAATATTATAAAACAGCACATATTTATTAGAAAATTGTAAACAATCATTCGTAGAATAAATATGGTTGTTTAATTAATTATATTATATCTATACACCATTTAGTGTTTTGGTTTATATTGAAAGTTATTATAACTAACTAATTTATGTTTGGTATGTAAAAATTGAAGGGAAAATTCAACAACAATCAGTCTTTTTTTTCCCTGGAAATAGAGCACAATGTTTTATAACTTTTCTTTGAATTTTTATTATATAAAATTTAAGTTCTTATCTAATGTTTTAAACAATGCAGGTTTTATTTTCTTTTACCATGTTTACCTTCAATTTGTTTGTTTGTTTGTTTGTTTGTTTGTAGGAGGCCCGAGGTTTTTGCAAGAAATGGAGCCTCGCTTAATAACATCAGTTAAACAGAATGTTGAACTACAGTGTCAAGCTGTCTCTGAGGAAATTCTTGATCTTGCATACATTTGGACACACAATGGTCTTCGAATTAAGGATACAGATTCAATTCACACTAGAGTGGTAAGTTAATAGTGATTTTGACATACAGAAATGGTCTGTTATAACATTGTATAATGTTCTTAAAATCAACAACTTTAGATTATCTTCTTAGAAACCGCCAATATTAGAAAAAATTTGAGAAGTTACATTTTTTGTTGCAGTGATAACATTCCCAGGCACCCCAGATTAACAATAATGTCTCCCCTTTAATAAATTGTGTTCTACATGGGAAAGTGTTGTGAATATAGTAGGTTGGTGGAAATGAATATATATTTATAATAAGTATTCATTAATTTCATCATTCTATAGTTTTTAAAATGTTATTGAAAATGCTTTCATAGAATGAGTCCCTTAACCTACAGTTTGTCCAAAAACAGTGTGTAGTATTAGTTATTGTTTTATTTACTAATTTTTGTCAGCCAACAGGCCTGCAGCTAATGGGATTTAATAAAGTGTCATATAATTTACTCCACAATAATGAAAAAATTGAACATAACAAAAGAATCACCTCATTAAGAACACTATACATACAGTTGAACCAATCATTACAAAGGAAATAGATACCCAAACTTCCATGGTAGCAATTGTAAAAAATTAACGTAATTTGAATAACAAACATTTCCTTAGTAGCTGTTATGCCTGTTGATGGAAGGTTGTTCTGTGCAGCACTGAAACCTCATCATATTCCATTTCTGTGTGGATATCAGCAATGTGGAAAACATGCAAGCTACTTTGGACCAGCAATTGGAGGTAGAGCCAACAAGGTGGAGGCCAGTGCTGTGGGATACATTGCAAGCAGTGACACTGAACCAATGAAACCAAGTTGAACATTCTGAAAGCTGTCAAGAGCATCCTCACTAGTGTCCATGCTACTCAACTTTGCTATTGACCAGCCAAGCACCAGATGTGTTTGGATCTGGACATTTGAGAATGCAGTGCTCCCAGTAGGATTGTGAGATGTAAAAGTCATTTGTGAAAACATACTTTTCAAGAAACTTTCAATCACTGGCCATGATGAGCAAAGGTTGTTGGAGGGAGACAACATTTGGTGGAGCAGGCTTGTGATGCCAACTGGCAGAGGGGGCCTGGTTATCATTCCTTGTCAGATTGCCATTGACACATGAGTAACCATAACAAGCAAGATATCCCAGAGTCTTCTTTCCACAAGTTCCCAAACCACAGTTTGTTACTGTGCAGGTGACCAGAGTAACAGACAAGATCACATTGGCAAAAGGTAAGAGGAGGGTGTAGTTGAAGCATTTAAACCTTACTCTTTTGGGACTAGTTGGACTGGAATGCTGATGATTACTATGGTGCTGCTGGCAAGTAATACTGAGTTGGTAATATAAATGCACTGAGATATGACAACACCACCGAACTACCCCTTATATGTATATGTTTATATTTATCACAATGTTCTTGAAGTTTTGAGCCCACAAAATATTGAAAATACTATACCAGGACCAATAAGGGATCTTTTAGGAAGAACAAGGGAAATGAAAACTAGGTTGAAGAGAATGCTGAGAGTTATCTGTTACAGAGAAGTATGGGTGCTTTCGCTTTTCTATGAACTGATCTTGGTAGGACCAAAATTGCATGTCACCGTGTGAATACAGTAAAGCCCAGCCTGTAAAGATGGTGCGAAGCCAGCTCAAACTAGCATCACGTGAGGCTTTTGATGATATTCTGCAGGGTAGGAAAATTTTAGACGAGAGCAAAGTCCATGGTCATCTTCCATTGTGTTCTACTTCTTAGAACAGTTAACATATTATGTATCCTTCCAAGGGCACATTGGTTTTTAACCTTTGGTAAGAATGGGTACTGGTACTGGAGGATTGGGAGGAACCTGGCTGTTCATAGATTTGCTTTCTGGACTTAGAAATGCCTATGCTGCATTTGAACCGCTGATGGAAAGTGTCTTCCACTTTCCCCTTAGATTTTAGCCTGTTTATCAAAATAATTTTATCATCACAGACATTATAAGAACACAAAACACATGTTGATTCTGTTTTACAAGGTAGCAGCAGCCATCGTACCTGATCCATAAAAAGTGTCAACTCATTTTCAGAACTTTTCAACAAATTTGATATTTTCAGAACTGTAGGGTCAGCTCATGGAACATGCATAGGTAATGAGAACAAAAAATGTAGGAAGGAAGCAAGTGCAGATTTTCCTTGTTCTCTCCATTTTATACTACTTGTTACATGTTGAGCTCAACAGTTGCCAGTCAGTGGATGAATCAACTGAAACAGAAAGGAAAATTCAATGGAACGCTGAATGTGAAACTGCTTTTGGATGATCAAATGACTTTATGGTGTCTTTTCAGTCCTGAGCTTCCTAAAGTAGTAAGGGCATGTTTATTCTGAACGTACATGCAAATGATATAGGCATTGTTAATGTGTTATCACAAATTTAGGCTGGAAAGAAGCGAGTTTATTGGATTTTTTCTACATACTGTACATGCACATTGTAAACACAAGGCTTTTGGTGCAAGTGGAAACAGGAGGTTATAAGAATTTAACTGCCTGCAAAAAGGGTATTATTGTGGGTCCTGAACATTTGGTGCATCAATAACCCAGTCAGGGACATTTGTGTGTAGTGATGATGTATTGAGAGAGGCAAGAAAATAGGGCAGTAACCACCAATAGGCAGAATTGCAAAGGTGTACGAAAGATGACACAGCAAAGTGAGTATGGAGTGTAGGGACTTGTAGAAGCTGAAATTTGCTTCACTCTTTACAAATGATGGGGCCTATATACTATATAATAAGGAAGGCAACAACACCCATACCCTACTCAGTGTTGCTGTGCACATGGCACACATGAAGTTCCACAGCAGGTGGCAAACTTGTCAACCACTCTTAACAAAACATCACTGCTGACTTGGATTGTCAAGGATTGAAAGAGGATGTGTTGGTACCATGAATCAGTTTTTTTTGCTACATCAAGATGACTGGTGTGGGTATGAATGGCATCAACAGCATGAGGCTAAGGACAAGATACTTCCTGAATGGTGAGTGTTATACGGGCTGATGGGGGAGGCTGTGTGATGTGGGGATACTTTTTTTTGCTTGGAATGTGACTGGTAATGGCAAAAGCTGTTTGTGGTAAAGTGAACACTTTTGAAAGCCTTGCCAAGTGTCTACTTTCAGACATTAGTTGCATATCTTTCCATGTACCTATCAAAATAAACACTGCCATGTGACTTCCAGCTGGTATGTACATCAACTAGCTCATATACCCACTGTATACTTATTAAATAAACCAACAAAATGTAATAAATGTTGTAATCATCATTAAAAATATGTACATATTAATTTCAGTAAATAATATTGATTTTTGAATATTGACTGTGATAATTCTTTATCTGTTTAGATATAAAGAATGCCTTTAATAGGCTGCATCACCCTTTATACAGAAATTATTCATTTTAGTGTAATAACATAAGTCAGGGTTATTATTGAAAATGTTTCATTATAGAAGCATTACATTTCATTGTTCTGTGCAAATTTTTGTACCTGATTGTTAATAACTGTTCCCTGGTTGTCATTAAAAATTGAGAATGAATTAATATATAAAATCTTGTATTAAGTTAATCATTGCATCATTATGCATTAATAGTTCATATATTATGTCCGTAAAGATGGTTTAGGTATTTAGCTAAGCTTCCATTGTCATATATTTCAATAAATTCTCCTAAATTTGTATCAGGAAGAAATAAGTAAAAAATTCTATAGGTCACGTGACATAACTGTGGTCAACACTTTCGAAGTCATAAGAAAATATTTTTTTTGAGGTTGTCAATGTAATAGCAAAAGCGTTAAACATTATTCTTTTTTCCCATTATAAAAATAATGCATAGACATTTTCAACATTCACCTTTAAGAAGTGTGAAAAGCTGAAACGCTTGGCCGTTATGTGTTCATGTCATACAAGAAAGGCATGCTATTACATAATAAATGTGGTATATTTATTCCTTCATACACAAGACAATGCGCCTTAAACAATTGTTAAATGACATAAGAATTATGTAAACATTTAAAAGTGTAATTACAATGAATAGATGCCTCAAAATAATATTTTAATACAAAACTACACACAAGTAAATGGTGAGCATTGCTATTGCATTACGAGTAATGAAAAAAAATTGTCATGAAACTAAATGGCTGAATAGAAATGTTCCTAATTTTTACAGCATACTTCCACAGTAATATTTGTAATTTGTTATAAGTTTCGTGAAAATTCGTCCAGTAACACGGACTAAGTACATAACACAATAACGTTTGATAAGGCCTACTGCTTTGCTTATGGAAAAAAAGCACTTCTTGCATGTGTATAAAATTTAAATGCCTTCACTGATATGAACGTAACTTCACCAGAACACTAAAAACACAATACCTTGCTGACGACAATGTATGTTTTGAAACTGCAGCCACACATTTAATGCAGAATCAAATTTTGCCCCAACCTTGATGGTTAGCCATGGAAGCTAATACTTACTGTTTCATATTTCAGTTAGGACAGGCATTATAATACTATTTTAACATATTCCTAACACTGGAGGAATGTTTTACGTGCAGTATAAAACATATATATTTTTTATTTCAAAACGAGTGACATGTGCCGCACGCAGTATTAACTCATAAACTGGGAATTGCGTGAATACTGAAATAACACACATGCAGCTTTCATAATTGCAACATTTCGCAAATATAACAAAACACATTTCCAAACTTTATTTCATTTATTCGAGGTTCAAAATTTATACAGACTTAAATTGCATGAAGTAGCACATTTTCCAGGTCATCATTTTATGTGAAATTTCAATAACTTCTAGGACAAGAAACTATATGGAGGTAAAGCAGAAAACAATAACAAACAATGCCCCTTCACTCGGAACAAGTATGAAGTTTTATGCATGACGTTATTGAATACTTTATTTCAGGAATTACAAACTGACACTTAAAATCACATCAGTCATGAGTCAACTGCTATTTTGTTGACACACAAGTGTGGATGGTGGACCAGAAAAAAAGCAATGAACCATCTAACTTAAACGTTATGTAGCCAGGTCATAATGGTAAATAGTTATAAACATAAGTGTGTTGCAATCACGCCAAATTTTTTACTTTACGACTAGTAAGATGTTAAAACATAGAACTATGTCTCTTAGTTTGCTACCAACTTAATTGTGAGTATTGAGATCATCGCTTACGTTATAATATATTCAGTTGCTGCCAGTGATCTTTTTTTCCCAAGTTGATTTCAAGAGTGCTCACTTTATTGTGAACCACCTTTGGTGTGTTTGGATTGTCAGGCCTGCCCAGAGAAGGGAGCAGGTGGGTACACTCTGTCCTGGGCCACACTTTGTGAGGGGCCCCACAAGGTAGCAAATAAAAAAATTATATTTATTGATTTTTATATACCCTTGTGATTAAACACTATGCGCATCAGTGTTCACTGACTGACTTCACCATGCCAAACCATCCTGGACAAACCTAGTGTCTGCAAGCACTTGGGAGTGGAGGGTACGGTCATTGTTATGCTGTGTCAACCCCTTTAAATAGAGGGGAGTCATAAAACTATAAACCAACCCTCATCTGCAAGTATTATCGTCTATTTTTGTATGCATCTACACATGATGAATAAAAAATTTTTGCCTGGCATTTGAACATTGTAAAATTATAGTTTTGTGTCTTTTATTCAATTCATAGGCTCAGAGTAATAAACTATGTAATTCAGCAATTATTTTGTTTTATACATTCATCCACTGCCTCGTGTTTAGTATTGTCTCTCATTTAGTATTGCCTCGTTCGACGTATTGAGTTACAGCCTTATTTTTGCTTCTAAAAAGTTGAGTTTATATTATGAGCTATTTAAAACATGCATGTAATTTACATGCATAAGTTTACAATTTAAAAAGTATTACTTAAGAATTATTCAGTAACCACTGATCGTGCAAATGAAACGACGTCTTCTGCATTTACGTAGCACAATTCACGTGATGATTTTGAATTCTAGTAAACAAACACTTGCGATAAGTGCGCCCACTTTATATTTTGTTGATAATCAATTGCCTAACATCAAATAATAAAATCAGCATGTAGTCACATCATTATTCAAGAAGAGTATTTTCTGGCAGAAACTCTTCTTATTGTTACTTCACAGCTATAATCATAAATATCATCACAAATTTGCCCCTTTAATATTTCAATGCATGCTTATAACTGTAAATACCACTTTCCACCAATATCACATACTGCGATGTTCTGGCTCGTTACTGCCACAGAATACTTAAGATTTAAAATAAAGTTCTTCGAAGTCCAGCTTCCTAGTCACGGAAAGCTCAATATAATAGAAATAAGAGCCAATCCTGTTATTTTTTTTTTGACCCCTGACGCTTTGTAGATATAACCTGTTCACGGTTCATTTAGTACTTTTGAAAGACCGGCTTAAGGTCTACTTCACTCCTCATTTTATGTTCTTCTGATGTATGTAAAAATTTACATTTCCATAGGCCTAATGATTTTATTCATATATCAGTCAAGTGAAAACTTGAAATAGTTAGGAATCTAAATGAGTTAACAAAATTCAATTTTGTTTTCTAATGTATATAAAGAAAAATAATAAAAACTTAATTTGCTATAAATTTAATTATTACTCTGAATGCAACGAAAAAATTTAGAACTCTTTTACTTAATTCACTGCCACGTTAACAGGGAGCTTGTGTGCCAGTGTGTACGGTAGCATGTATGCAATTAACTGCAGTGAATTATTTATAATGTTGGTTTGAAACAGGCTCACTTTACCTTGAACATCCTATAAGTATAAAATATTTTAAGTTTGGAAAATGAACACTCCACACTGGCATATATTTTAATTTGGCAGACGTAGGTTCCGGTACATCAAGTTTAATACTACTTCACTCAAACCTTTGAAACAAGATTATTTGACTTTTTGTCACATCCAGCACTAAAGAAAATACTGTGCCGTAGCACAAATAACATTAACACAGATCGGTTTAAAATTTTTTATTTTTTATTAATAAGTACATAAACTCTGCAAGGCACCCTTGAGGGATCATTCAAAATAAGTGTCGCATAGACAAAACATTAAATTATGCAAAAGCATTACAATCAAATCCCCTCTTGATCACAAAAAAAAACTTGAATTGATCACAAAACTTGATTAATTTATAAAATTAAAATACAACTTGAAAAAACTAAAAATGGAAAATTACTATATACCACTCTTTAAATAACGATTAAAACAATTATTAGAAAAACTTGATGAGATTCCATTTTATGACCAACTGAAAGGAAAGCAGCAGTTTAAGCCCAGTAAAGCCTCCATTTCTTAAAAATGTACACATTAAAATTACTATTAAAAAAATTATTATTTCGGCAGAGGCAGGGAAACAACCCATCAAATCTCCAACCAAATAAAACTGTTGCAAACTAACCACGTTAAAAAATTTACATGAAACAGCCCGACGCGAGTGTCGTGGACACCACAAATAATTAAAAATGATGAAATCTTGCGTGGACAACAAGACAATACATGGCACGTTAAAACAAGGAGACACAGTAACACGGCGTTTTAGTTTAACTGAAACAGAATTTTGGCCGGCAACCGAAACCACAATTTGGAAAAAACTATCATTACTGCTCACCCAAGACGAACACAACTATGCCACGCAAAACACTAAAATATTTAAAAGGAGCCCAACAACCACACAGAAAACATTCACTACTCACCGTTAATTACGCCCTAGTGTTCGGCAGCTCAGTCAACAAGTGTAAATCATGTAAACCGCATTGCAGCATCTACGTCCAGGGGGACAACAAGTGCGGCAGTTAAACCATTTTGATGCTGTCTTGCAGGTGACACGATCAGGCGGCGGCAAGGCGTAGAATAGGAAGAATCCCAGCCGTACAGCAGCTTAATTAAACTATCAGAACTGAATAAAAAAATTATGATTCATGAACAGAGGGGAAAGCGAGGGAGTGTGAACATGGGAGGAAAGAGGAGGGGATCCGAGCAGAGCAAATAGTATACCATCTTGTTGAGTTGGAAGCAAAGAAAATGTCTTGCGCGACAGGCACTAGCGGCAACCCCCATCTCAAAACTTTTGCCCTGGCAACCAGTTTCTAAACATCTTGTCGTAACATGAAACAATTCACAAAGATACAGTTAGTATAAAAACTCATATACACATTTCTACAACTTCATTTCTACAACTGTAGCGTAGAAAGAAGTCCCTAGATAGATAGATCTCAAAGTAACACGCATGTCAGTCCAAAATTCTAACGACACAAGGAGTGATCAGCTCCTTCTTGAAGTCGTCCCCGGAGACTGTGAGCAGCCAAGAGCAAAAGCAACTCGGCGCCAAAAGAGCTGGTCTCTTCTCGAGCACAAGGAACATCATCTCGCCACCATCAGGGGGGTTGTGGTAGAAGTAACCATCTGAAGCTCTGCTTCTTCCTGCAGCAAACTTGTACAGCTCTTCAGCAGTACGAGGAAGACACAGGGTGGGCTCGGCGTGGCTCGGTGGGAAGGCGGGGAGCAAAAATAATAATGAATTAGAAAAGGAGAAACACAATAACTAAAATAACATAGTATAAGGGATAAGAAAACAAGCATGCGTTTACAATTTCAAAACTAGAAACAGTGAAACTGCAAGTAGTTACACATAATAAATTAAAACAATTAATTATATTGCTGATAAGCCTTTAACTGAGATACGTGCACCTTTCTGAAGGAGCGATTAGAGCTGGACGAAACAAGACTGACTGTATTAGACCCTAAAAATTTGGGTATGAGCTTCCCAGTTTCATCCTTCCCCATATCTGCCAACATGTAGTTCTTGCACAGGACCAGGTCTCCTAACTTGAAATTTACTGGCAACCTGCCCTGGTCCATTTTAGCTATTACCTGCAGCTTTGCTACCCCGAGCCTACGATGGACCTCCTCCAGCAGGCGATCACAATCAGCGCCACCAAGCGGGGAGGGAAAAGGGGGAACATTCCAGATATTGAGTAAAGGATGGCTGAGGAGATGACCAAGAAAAGGAAGTGAAGGAGGAACTCCCGTGGAATCGTGCAGTGCGTTATTGAACCATACATTTATAAAATCAAGATCCATCCCACTTAGTATGGTCCTGATTATAGAAAATAGTTCAAACATGCCTTCAAATTCTTATTAAATCTTTCTACGTGATTGCCTTTCAGATTGTAGGCATTGGAAGTAAAATGTTTGATAGCCCAACAAAAATGCATATTCTTAAAAACATTAGAAGTAAAATACGTAGCATTATCAGTAACAATCTCAACAGGGACACAAAACTCTTTCCATACCTGATCAGTAAGCACTTTAACAATTGGCGAGGCTCTCATATTACGAAGTGGTAACAGAATAACAAACTTAGTGAAGGTATCCAACAATATTAAAATACACACATTACCCTTTAGATCTAACTGAGGGTCCAAATATATAAAGATGAACAGTGCTCCAAGGCGCCTGGGGAATCTGCGTCACCACCTGCCCGACGTTAGTATGCTGAGCCTGCTTACATTTTCGGCATAAGTCACAAGAACGTACGGAGTCAGAAACGTCGCCCCTTAAACTATGCCAGGCAAATTGCATCGCAATCTTGTTAAAGGTTGTATTTACGCCAAAATGACCACCAAACACAGAATCGTGAAAATACGATAAAACCATGGGCCTAGAAGATCCCAGAACGACTATCTTGCGAGCACGTCCATTTTTCCTGGTGAAGTACAAAATATCATTTTCTACAACATAGGGAAGTACTGCACCACCACCCAGATCCGTCTTAACCTGGCTGCAGAAAGTGTCATCCGCTTGGGATTGGTGTTACTTCACAAGAAACTCTGGGAAGGCCTGTATAAGATTAAGAGAAGCATCAGAAACTGCAGCAGTTTCAGTCTCAAAATCCGCCGGATCATACATTCTGGAGAGGGCATCTGCTACCTGATTTTCGGAGCCTTGGACATGATGTACTTTGAAACGGAAACGTGACAATCTCAAAACCCAGCGACCTAGCTTGCCTAGCTGTTGAGGGTGGTTCAAAACCCAGCGTAATGCTTGGTTATGCATATATAGATCACATCCCTCATGTTCTATATAGGATGCAAACTTCTCCAGCCCATAGATACAAACCAAGGTTTCTTTTTCATAAATGCCTAATTTACGTTCCGTCTCAGTAAGACTGTGACTGGCGGAAGCCACTGGTGCCAAGCCTAATTCTGTCTGCTAGTGTAGGACAACGCCTAAAGCCAGCGACGAGTCATTGACCTGTACGATAAAACGCCGCAAAAAATCCGGTAGGAGTACCGGAGGAGAACAAACACAATTTCTGCTTCAGCAAGGAAAAGCCCACTCCTGATCCTGACCCCACTGGAACTCAACTCCCTTCTTTTTCTACAGGTTCAAGGGTGCCGCCAATTCTGAGAAATGCTTTATAAAACTGGATTAATAACCCAGTAAACCCCGTTCAGAGTTTTAGGGTGAGGGAAATTTAATATCGAGGCCACACAATCATGGTCAATCATCAGTTGACCTTCACAGAGCAGATAACCTAAAAATTTGATCTTGTTAGATCCCAAGGTGACCTTTTCAGTAATAACTGTCAAACCCACTTCCCGCATTTTAAGAAACACCTGACATAAATGGGTTGACAAATGGGATTCCAGATCATCACTGTACACAATGATGTAATCAATGTAATTTAAAACAAACTTATGTTTATAATCTGACGAAACGTGATCTAATACCTGGGATAAGGCTTGACTGCCAAAATTATAGCCCATGGGAATACGTGTGAACTCGAACTGGCTCCACGGTGTGGTAAATGCGGTATATTTCCTGCAAGAAGGATTCAGCAAACACTGGTGAAAACTATATTTGAGATCTAACACTGAGAGTACGCGGGCTTTACCAAGGTACTGAAGGGCACAATCAATAGTAGGCAGCGGAAAAGGGTCTTTGTGAATTTTCTTATTCACCAAAGAATGGTTAACCACCAAACGATACTTGTCGCTATCCCTCTTGCACACCATAAAACTGGGTGAACAGTAATCTGACGTGGATGGAACAATAACACCAGCTTCTAGCAACTTATCAATAATCTTTCTAAAGGTTAGGTTATTGAGGAGGGGGGGGACAATTTGAAATGTTGGTCGCGCATCGGAATATCATCCATCAAGGAAGCCTTATATGGAAGTACATCGTTTTTCCAAATTCTCGAAGAGATGTCACTAAACTCTTCCCTCAACTGATGTAATTGATTTTGAAAATATTCAGATGATCTAGTGCCGTCAAATAAAGATGTAAACACTTCCGGAACCGCGTCAACCTTAAAACCAATCTTGATGTTTGAAGCAAACCCAAAGGATAAAAAGAATTTATTCCACATTTACTGACGCCCTTGTTTTCCCTAGTAACTTGAGCCCTAAAATTATTTCATGGGATAGGTCTGGAAAAACCCAAGAAGGAAACGTCCAGGAAAACCTACCAATTTTGAAATGCAAGTTCACAACTATGTTGCTCCTAACAACGTCACCGTTTGCCACACACAAACGCATCTCGGACACACACGACACGCCCTTTGGATATACTGTCTCTCATATAAGTTGGCCAGATTCTGACAGTCGGTGAGTGGCAACTTGATGTATACGAAACAAACAAAGTGCAATTTACAAAATCCTGTATCAGCTGATGCACGAACGTACGAAAGTTAAAATTACGTTGGCTTTTCTGAGTGCACTGCCGACGTACATAACACAAGCTGAAAATGCACGATAAGAAACAGTTCCTAGATTAATTAATACATTTTATTTTACGTGGTCACAAAACAGTGGTTGTTATTGTTACAAACTAAACTTCTTGATAAAGTAGTAATGTATAGGTGTTCAAAATGAAATGCATAATAAAACGATCCGTATCCAAATGTAATGCAACTTCGAAACCTTTTTCACGTATCCCGACTCTCCAACCATATGCTGCCATCTTGTGAGGTACAGGCGCGGTCCATAAGAACCCGTACCACGCTATCTGTTATCCATATCCCGAACTACACCCAGAAACAGATTATAGTTTTGTTGTTTAAAATAACGTATTTACGCGCATATACAAATTGTTTTATTTTCCCACGAGCTCTGTATAATTTTTAAAGTAACATATATTTCGTGTTCAGCAATTTTGAATACAGTAAATACGTAAATTATACGCCATATTGTTCTTCCGAAAACCATTTCCTTGTTTCCGAAGAAAGTGGGACACGCGTGAATAGTTTTTAAGCAATTCTAACATTATTCCACGTCACATATTTCCAACTCGAATGTATTAGCTATAACGTCCAAAGTATGATAATAGCCACAACTACGTCTCGCAAATTTAACCCAAATTCGCTGTCTCTGACAAATTTAAAAACCGTTAGCAAATATTTTATTTTTTGCAAGGTTTTAAATTTTTTACTTTTATAACCTACTAATTTTTTTAGAAAATATGTTTAGCATTACAGTACAATGGCAAGTGGATTAGCTGACAGCATTTTGATAAAATATACATTCTCTACTTGACGCACCAGCTGATGGCAGGAGGATACGTAGTAAAATGTAGTCTGATATAAACTGTGGCGCTTTTGCAGACCTGTCAAAATCTGGCCAACTTATATGAGATACAGTATACTATCTTCCATTCCAATAGGTATTTCAAAAATGGAATAAAGGAATAAAGATTTGTACATTATAACATATATGAACATTCCATTTAGTTCGACATACGGCCTGCTCTAAATACAATGTACGCTATCAATATGGGTCTATTCTGGTTACTTTTATTATTTCCTAATTAATATACGTGGGTAGCCTGAAGATGAATAATAATAATAATAAGCTTATCGCTATCACTAGACACAGCTGTTTGTGGAAGAACATTAGAAAAATTATGGATTGTAGAGAAAGCAAAAAATATGTACCGGTAACTCATTTACTTTTTGCTTCTGATGTCTCCACGAGCACCACAAACAAATATGACAGGCAATCAGAGCACTTCCGCACTACGATGACTGGTTGTTCCGATCTAAGTCTTGTTACACTGACTGGAAGGAAATTCCGCACTAGTACCTGCCCGACTAACTGTATTACTTGCCGATGAGGATTGGTTTATGATTTTGTGACCTCTCCCCATGGGACTGCATACATTATAACAGAGACAGCCTCCAGGTGCTTGCTTGCCATTGGATTTGTCCGGATGGCTCGGAATTGGTGAGTCGGTAAAAAATTCTAATGGTCATAATGTTTGAAAATAATTGTACAAACACATCAATATATAGCATTTTAATTTCCACCTTGTGGGGTTCCTTGCAACATGGGGCCTGGGGAAGAATGTACCCACCTGCCTCCTCTTCTGGACAGGCCTGGATTACAAAGATACACAATTACTTGTGAAATTTTGGCCGCCCAGGTTGTTAGACTTCAGTCCCACGGATTTTGTTTATGGAACTGGATGAAAGTGTTTCTTTATAAAAGATGGTTGCAAACATGGGTGGTATTGGTGGATTGTATGGGGGATTCTGTAGTGATTATCAAGGTCAAGCACTAACTGAACTAACCATATACAGATCAGGTGTTTTGTGTATTGCTGCAGAGGTCAATATTTTTGAGATTTATTGCAAGTTTTTATCATATACAGGTTTTTTTTGCCATAGTGTAACATTTTCTTAGACAGTCCTATTTTAGCACATCCTACAATTCAGAATATTTGTCACAGACGGAATACAGATATAGGCTTGTTCACAGTAAAGTGACCACTTTTGAAATCAGATTTTGGAAAAAAAAATCATTGTAACTGTATACTTATTAATGTAAGCAATGACTGCAATACTCTCAGTAAAATTGTTAGTGAATCACGAGAAGTAGTTATGTTATAATGCCTTGTTAGCACAGTGTTAAAAAATTATTTCACCTGTAAATCAGTTTCTTTACATTATATGCAGTTAAGAATAAATATTGGTGTGATTGGAACACTTTTATTTTTCTAACTATTTCACATTATCGCTTGGCTGACACAGTGTTCAAGTTAGCTGGTCCACTGTTTTGCTTTTTTTTTAACACACCTGCACTTCCATATCAACAAAACAGTGTTTCACAACCAGTGTGATTTTAAGTGGCAGTTTGTAACCCTTAAAATAAAATATTTACTAATGTTATAATTAAAGCATTTTCAAATATTTTTTCCGAGTGAAGTGGTATTGACTGTTTTTGCTTTTTGCTCTATTTCAATGCAGTTTCTTGTCCCAGAGATTATCAAAATTTCATGTAATATGCAGACCTGGAAAATGTGTTTACATGCAGTTGAAGTTTGTATTATAAACCTGAAATAAACTGGAAGAAACTTGTACTTTGTAATGTGTTGCAATTCTGAGAGCTTCAATAAATGTATATGTTTACTTGTTTGCTTAGAAACAAGTTTGTTAGTACCTCAGTATGTATGTCACTGGTATTGAAATATTTATGCCACAAAAATGTTTTATACTGGATGTGAAACATTTCTCATGTGTTATAAACATCTGGCTGAACCATTAAATTGTTTGAGTCAATATAATCAAGTACTAGGTTCCACAACTAACCTGTAACGTAGGTAATTTGGGAAAAATCACATTTCTGCTATAAATGTGTGGATGCAGTTTCCTGAAATATATTTTCATCAACTAGGTATTACAGTGTTAAGAGTATTGTGGTGAAATTTCACCAATGTCACTGTGGCATTTAAATTTTTTAAACGAAAGGTGATTCTGTCATAAGAAAGACAATGAGCAATAGTTAGATTTAAAAGTTGTGCAGTAAAAACTGTGTGTGGACGGTTTTCCATTAAACTTACATAGAGTGATAAATATTACCAGTCACTGGGTTTCATGATTATTATTTTTGTACTTTATATTGTAACTAGCGAACCAGCCCGCCTTTGCCCGGGTACAATTGAGTTTTACAGTGATACACTAATAAATAAATTGGGAAAAGACAATTCATTTATGTGAAAACACAATTATAAAATTATACTTTGTTGGTCTAGGTTTTTAACTGATTACGGCAACCCAAAAGGAAGGAAATATTTTTTATCCGATAGCCAAGAAGTAGGGTATTGTTTTTGGGGTGTATCTGTGCAACTATCGCGTAGTTACCACATTTCCGCTTTCCAGCATCGATGTATGAAATTCAAAACGTGAGTTTCATTAAGTTGTAGCTTTAGAAATAAGTGTACCTAGGTACTACTTTTTGCGCTTGGCTGAGGGATCTTACTCGATCACCAAAGTTAAGCAATGTTCCCAGCGGCACACATTTGGATGGGTGACCGTTTAGTGGCATAATGTCTGAGTGCTTCTGGGCTTCGGAGGGCACGTTAAATATTCAGTCCTGGTTGTTATTGATTGATAGCAGTCGTTAAGCCATTTCAGAGGTCCTTGGGCGGCCTTATAAACTCTGACACCAGAGGAAAAAAATATTTTGGTAAAGTTCCCAGCCGTTGCAGAATTAGGTTTTTTTGTTATGCCACAGGAATTGTTCAATTTTCTGGGATAAAAAGTATTGTATGTCCTATTCCAGTGCCTACATACCAAATTTCATCAAAATCCGTTCAGCCGCAATAGAGCTGAGTTCGGTTACGTTCCCAGCCATTTCATAATTATGTTTTGTTGTTATTCCACAGGACCTGTACAATTTACTGGGATAAAAAGTACCCTATGTCTTTTTCCAGTACCTAAAGTACCTACATACCAAATTTCATAAAAATCCGTTCAGCCATTATGGAGCTGAGTCGGTCATGTTCCCAGTCTTTCCAGAATTACGTTTTGTTGTTATTCCACAGGACCCTTAAAAATTTACCAGGATAAAAAGTATCATACGTCCTATTCCAGGACCAAAAGTACCTACATACCAAATTTCATCTAAATCCGTTCATCCATTATGGAACTAAGTTCGGTTACGTTCCCAGCCGTTGCAGAATTACGTTTTGTGTTTTTTTACAGGACCCGTACAATTTACCGGGATAAAAAGTATCCTATGTCCTATTCCAGGACCTAAAGTACCTACGTACTAAATTTCATCAAAATTCGTTCAGTCGTTATGGAGCTGAGTGGTAACAAATATACACATACACAATCACACAGACTTTCGCATTTATAATATTAGTATGATTGGAACACCTGAAATTTTCTTATGCATAGTATGTATTGATATGTATTTGTGCTGTATTAATGCAGTTATTGTAGATCATTTCAGTAGTAATTTTGATATTTTTAAAATATATTAACTTAAATTGAAAACATAAACTAAAATTTAAACCTTGGTACTAAAAACCAATATTTATGTAAATTAACATTTTCTTATTTATAGTTTTGATTATAATAGCCATTACTTTTTGTTTTTTACTTACTTGAATATTTGCAGTGGATATCCGAGCTGTTGATGAAAATACCAGGTTAGAATCGCATGTCAAAGTTTATATTGAGATGCAGAAGGATACACTGCCAATGGGCTGAAAGTAGAAACTTACCAGGGTTTCAAAAAGTGTCCACTTTACCATGAACAGCCTATTATATAAATGATAATAATATCATCTAGGAATTTTGCCTTTTTTTTTTTTTAATAGTGTCTTAAATGGTTTGACTTTTCAGAGTATATATTTATGTGGAGTTACACGATTTCTTTTCAGAGCATTGATGGTGGTATTTTGGATATTTACAATACAACTTTGGCAGAAGCTGGAGATTATGAATGCATTGTTAAAAGTGCAGTTGGTAAAATTTCATCGAAAACATCAGTAATAGTTGAAGGTCCACCAGGTCCACCAGGTAAGATAATGTTACCAACAATTTAAAAATATTTTGTGTGCATTTGTGGAAACTGAAAATTCTATACTTCACCATGTTTAAAATGTAATCTTGTAATGTAATTAATTTTTACATACAGTAAACTCCCAATTTTGAGGGTTCACGGATAACCGATGTCCACAGTTAAAGCAGTGGAGGGAAAAAATGTTTACTTTGGGCCTATATACTGTGCACGCAGGTAATGTAAACAAATAATAGTCATTCAAGAATTCAATTTTGTGACAGCCAGTGTGTGGCAACATCATACATGTTAACAACACCACCACATACACAAAACCCTGTATCAGCTAATGCATGAACAATTGCAAGAAAATTTCACATTGGCTATTTTGACAACAGACATTTGCACAACAGACATTGGAGAAATGTGCGGGCAGGGAGATCGTAGACAAAATGTTTATGTATTTTTTTTGTATTGTTACAAAACTGCTGTTACTAGTGTAACAAATTAAACTTAGTTCTTGGACGATGCGTATATGTATAAACAAAATTAAATACTGTATGCAATAGGTTAGCTTTGTTTGTCTCTTCTTTATAGGCTGTAGCTAGTGCTTGCTAACATCACCACGTGCAAACTTCATATTAATTGAAGAAGCCGCACATCTGTCGCACAGTATTTTTCAGATATTGCTACATTAATTTGATGTAATATATTTCAAACCCGGGTTGTTTTGAGACCACACTAGATGAAAAATTTACTTTTAAAAGGACTTGATAGATACACTTTTGGGACACAGCAGCAAAATAGGCAACCGTGCTGCCACCTGTTGGCCAGGGCGCGTGGCTCGCCTGGGAAACCATGCCCTCATGAAATAACTCATTTTTCATGTGTAAAATTCAATTATACAAACAAATTCTCTGAGTTTTAAATTTTCCGTAAACTTTAAAAATATTTTAACGTAATATTTCAGAGTGAAGCAACTGTGCTTGCTAATAATTTGGATTCACCCTACAATTGCCAAACCTTTCTGGGGCCGGCTTTCCATTTTTTTTTGTCCAGACTCCCCTTCCACTGCAGCAACAAAGCTAAAATATATGTTATTTATTTATTAAAACCACGCATCATTTGCGATGGAATCATTTTTGCGACAAATAATTTTTTATGTTAATGTGATATTTTCTCATCCAGTCGCATTCTATATCACGGTTAATTTAAAAATAGCCTCTCTGTGTACGAACTACTGTAAACTACCCGATCTTGCCTTTTTGACGAGCAGGCACCAGTTTTAATTGTGAAACTTGAAATACTTTATTGTTATTATGAATGAAAATGTGCTGTCTGACAATTTCCCCAGATTCCTACTACAGTACACTCATGTTTATTCGTGCTTAGCTTAACTGGTTTTCGGCTTATCTGTGCGGCTTTTTAGCTTTGTTCAAAGTTTACTGTAACTTTTACGGTAAGGCGATACTGTAATGTGTGTCGTTTAACAAGCAGTGGTACCATGTACGTCTATCGCTGTGCCGCGTAAGCTGATGTTTCTCTCTTTAAACTGTCAGCCTGTCACAGAGACCTGCGTGAGTCATCCATTTCCACCTGTTGAAGCATGTATCAGATCACGCTCATCTCAGTTACCACCCCAACACCACGTCTTGCAAGTATATTGATCGCTCGGGCAGCACGCTTGTTGTTCACTGTTTGTATGTCATTTTCGCAACGTCAACAAAGCGTAAAAGGACAGTTTTAACTATCGTGAAAAAATTGGAAATAATTTTTAAAAAAATTTAGCATGGTGTGTTATAAAGAAAAGCATCAATTCTGATGCCAAACAAAAAAAAATTGAAGACCTTTTTAAAAAACGCACAATTTAACTTTTCTTACGTTTTTTCAAATCAAGTGTTTAAATGTTTACAAATGACTTAACATTTCAGAATTTTTAAATTTTTGTGTTTGAGTGAGAGTGTGTTAGAGAAAGACACAGAGAGAGAGAGAGTGATATATATATTTTTTTTAATAAGCTCCTAGTAATTAAATATGTATAGAAATATAAGACGTTTCAACCCAGCCTATTAAGACTGAATGAGAAAACAGCCTACACTTATTGATAGAGGCGATTGCTTACGTTTTTTGTAAAATTCATAATGGTTGTCGCAAACTTTGAAATCAATGAATTTAGACTTTTGTTTTTTAATGTGTCCCTTCCTCGTTTTAGCAAAAGTCAACATTAGGTTCTGCATTTGTATTGTAAGGGTTATTTTTTTAATGGGGAGTGTACTGTAAATGCAAGGTTGCCTCATTGAGTGTCCCGTTATTGTCTGTATTGCATTGTATCCAAACTTTCAACTCACTCGACTATCTCAAGGATGGGTCTGTGTGCACGTTGAGGAAGCAACACACACACACACACACACACACACACTACGCACCGCTTATCGTTCCGTGCCTGGCGCCGGTGCAGGCTATAAGCTGTGTATACTCAATGCGCCATGAATTACACTACACTTGGTGCAACATAAATATCAGTTAAAGTATCGTGTACTGTACTACATACAGTGCAGTGCATTACTTTAAATCCTGCACATACAGTGCATGATTTGTGTTTGCTTTGAAATGTATAATAGGTACTGTGTTTTATCACAATTTTGCCAATATCACTGTTCCATTAATAGTAAAATTGTGTAAATTTGATTATCCGTGGTTTTTAATACATATTGACTTATTCTGGTTTTCTCTGGTCCCGATTAACATGGTTAATCGGGAGTTTACTGTACTTCCAAGTTTCACATATATTCACTGTTAAAACGTGTGCAAATATAGTACCCAAATACTTTTAATAAAAAAAACTATGCTGTATCACTCGACTGCTGTCTAGAAATTAACAGCACGTGCATTGGTTATTAAAAGCAGCAGCGCATGACTGGCGGTAGCTGTTCAATATTTATATTCGCACTGGTGGCTCCACAGTTAAGCCGCCCCCGGTCAAACGGGAGTTGACTGTAGAAATGTGTGGATTTTTTGTAGAATGTGTTCACTTCTAGTATAAACATATTGACTGAAGGTGAATTTTATGTTTTTTTGTAAAATAAATTTTATTATTTTTAACAGTTCCATGAAATAATGAGCCTCTTTGTTGTTCAGAAGTAGGTATTTACTTTGTCTTTAAAACCTGTAATTTAGATATTATAAATGTATTTGCAAGGGGGTTTTTCTCGAATATTATCCAGGAAACATCTTTTGGCAGTATACTGATTTAGATATATTATCTCTATAAATTTTTGTAGCATTTTCATATAAACTTATTTTTTAATTAATTTGTTAATAAAATTACAGATAATCTGTAAGCTGGATTATAATGATTCATGCTTTCATCTCTAGTTATATTCCATGAAAATACAATTGCTCATATTGCGTAGTTATGAAAGTGAAAGTGCCTTTAATCATTTAATAAGGGAAACAGGATCTCATATTAACATAGTTTATACTAACTTTATTTTTCCCATGTTAAATAACACCATGCTGGCAATTTTCAAAATGTAGAAAGTGTTAGTATTTTATTAAAGTAATATTGGCAAAACTGTACATGATTGAATATCTAAACCGAATGGCTTCTGTTTACCTGTTTAGTTTATAGTAATTACAGTTAAGAAGGTAGATGGTGTGTCAAGAGTATTTATTTCTCCCAAGACATTGAGTGTGTCTTATCTGGAAGGAAGAGCAATCCACCCTATGGTATATGAATATCCTCATAGAGAATAAGTAATAATAAATTGTTTGGGAATTGGTGACAACTCTTTTCCATTAAATACAGTGTTTCACATATAATGTAAAAAATATTTATTTTATGTGAATTTTTTTTTACCTAATATGAGCAGATCATGATGGAAAAAACGAAAAATGTGCGCTCTTTATTGTCACAAAATATACTTTTATTTCAGACAGTGTTCCCGTGCTCCTTGAAAGTCCTGGAATAGTCCTTGAAATGTTTTTTAAAAAATCGGAGTCCTTAAAAGTGCTTAATTTTTGTATTGTTTATTTACGAGGTAACTTTTTATGTCAAATCGTAGTGTGCAGCCATTATACATAAGCAAAAATTTATGGTACATACAAATTGTTTTATTTGAGTTTTTCTGTCATTTTTGAGAGGATACAATAATGAAGTTTGTACTGTGTACAATTATTATAGCCAGTTTTGGTGCCATATCCAATCTACTTTTAGTTATTAGCTGTCCCATCTGGGTGTTGTTTTGAGCTGCAGCCATGTTATTGAGTACAGTACATTACCTTATGCAAATTCCAGATCATTGGTTACAAAAAAATTAGGGAAATTTGTTGGAAATCTACATATTTTATTTGGAAGGTTTACTTTGGTTAAAAATGCTTTCTACACATTAGCAGATTATTTGCTAGGTCAGAAATAGCAATAAAAAATACAGCGCACATGCAGTTTTTAGCCTTGTGTTAGAGCCGACGTCTGTGTGGAGGGATGGCATGGTCAAGGTCAGAAGTAGGGCATTGTCGCTTGGCCGGCCACCGTAAGAGTACAGGCATTGCAGGTTGTAAATGGCCATAGTGCGGATGTTTTGTTAGCTTGCCTGTTGGTTTGAAAAAAATGTTAATATAGTAAAGAGAATATGGACAGCCCTGTCTCGTGTGCATTGTAAACCTGTTATCTGTTTTTCATATAACAACAATTCATAAACAAATTTATTAACTGCTTTTTATCTACAGAAAGTTTTTTTTTTACCACTCACACTGTACAACAAAATAATGTGCCTGCTTTTAAATCTAAATAGCCACCCTTGTGCAAAATCACATTCCACCGGCATATCCAGCTGAGCATTAATATCTTTGCCTGCTCAATAAACATTTGCCAGATATTATCACTCTTTCGCTTCTGCATAGTTGGAACCACTGCATTAAATCACATTCAAGACTACCCCCTTTTCCTGCTCTCAGTTTTACGTGTCTCCAGGCTAAACATAGAATCACTTTGAAATGTATTTATACAATTAAGATTTTTTAATGTTTTTCTATACCATGTTTATTGTAAAAAAAATTCATTAAAGCACCAGCATTTAGTTTCTTCAAAAAAAAATTTTAAAATTGACAATTGATGTTTTAGAGCTGAACCGTCACAGTCTATTGGACTTGGACGTTTACTCATACTTGCAACATGTTACTTTCATTTTGTTTGTATGTGGCTCTTTCATGTTGTTTATTTTTTATGGTTATCAAAAGTACCTGATGATAAATTGAAAGCAAAATGTTCACTTTGTTATAAAAATTTTGACATAGTTAAAATGAGAGAAGCTGCTGTAAAATCTTATATGAAGAGTTGTAATTATTTATTTTTAAGTTTGTTGTTTATGAATTTTCTTTGCAGTGTATGAATTTATTGTATGAAATCACGTACTTTGAGTCCTTGAAAGCTTTGAAAACAATCTTTTAAAAGTGCTTGAGTTTTAAAATGTAACCAGGTCAACTGAAATAAACTGGCTTCTAAAACTTTAAAACCAAGATGCCTAATTGCCATAATTATTTGAGAAAATAAAAATTATTGTGACCATCGTCAGAAGCTTAGCACAGGGAGATGCTGACCAGAGTGTACACATAATATCTCTAAATGTGGTAGAGGTTCTACAAAATTACTGTCCACTGCTTTTTTCCTATCCTCGTAATACAAAAGTTTCAAATTTTTGG
The DNA here is from genome assembly GCA_002778355.1 of Clitarchus hookeri. Taxonomy (NCBI): domain Eukaryota; kingdom Metazoa; phylum Arthropoda; class Insecta; order Phasmatodea; family Phasmatidae; genus Clitarchus; species Clitarchus hookeri. Next base: position 638,245 of record NQII01000738.1, read on the forward strand.
CAACTGTAGGCAAAAGTAGGCAGCTCTAGAAGTATTGTAGTACTAAGAATATTATATTGTGCGAGTTAAATTATCATGCTAGTATTCCTGAAAATAAATATTTTGCCTATAGTTTTAAATCTGCTGGTTATTCCAAACAATAAAAAGTTTACACCTATTTTTATCCACACTTTACGAACAACTTCTGTAACAAACTGTATCAAGGAAAATAAATTTTTAGACACCGTCAATCATGATCTGACCAAAAACCAAAAATGTGAAATTGTGTAATAGAAGTTTAAAACCTGTATTACACACACACTAAAATGCTTTGTGCCGTAACACTTTATTAAGGAGTTAAATATGACATTTGTCCTGTAGCCAAAATACAATCGTTTCACTTCAGCAACTTTGAATTTATTCTCATGTTAACTGGAACCCAGGGTTTTCACACATGGAGTACATGGCAAGTGTTGTTAATAGTCGCACAGTTTCTCAGAAGTGTTAGCATTTCCCTATCTTGCTGCATTCTGCCGATTTTCTCCAATATACATCATTCTCATTTCACTGTTTGTGAGACATCAGCCACTCTTCATTATTATTATTATTGTGCGTCACTGTAAAACCGAGACTAACATACTTTGACATTCTAACTATTCACCCCCCTGAGGAGGTGTTACCCTGAAAAGTTATATTTCATGTGACTACCAAAACAGTTATGCACTGAAAACTGTTTTGAATGTTATTAATATTGGGTGACATCACCTGGGTTATTTTGTAGCATTTGTTTATTAAGTTTTTTTTATATCTGATAAGAAATTCATAGAAGTAAAAATTGCAAGTAATTTTATATTTTGAAATCAGGATTGTTAAGTTTATTTTAAAGGGCAGGTCAGAATAGGTTTGATATATATATATAAATACACACACACACAGAAGAGTCAAAAAAACTGGTACACCTGCCTAATATCGTGTAGAGCCCACCCGAGCACGCAGAAGTGCCGCAAGACGAAGTGGCATGGACTTGACTAATGTCTGAAGGTATGCAGGAGGCAATTCACACCATGAATCCTGCAGGGCAGTCCACAAATCCAATCTGCGCCAATTTGAGAAAGGGTTGCCGTGAAATAACCGCAGGAATCAATGTGGGACGTACGACGGACGTGTCCGTTTGGACAGTGCGGCAAACTTTGGCTGTACTGGGCTATGCCAGCAGAAGACAGACTCGAGTGCCTTTACTAACAGCATGACATCGCCTGCAGCGCCTCTCCTGGGCTCATGACCATATCGGTTGGACCCTAGACGACTGGAAAACCGTGGCTTGATCAGATGAGTCCCAATTTCAGTTGGTAAGAGCTGATGGTAGGGTTCAAGTGTGGCGCAGACCCCACGAATCCATGGACCCAAGTTGTCAACAAGGAACTGTGCAAGCTGGTGGTGGCTCCATAATGGTGTGGGCTGTTTTTACATGGAATGGACTGGGTTCTCTGGTCCAACTGAACCGATCATTGACTGGAAAGGGTTATTTTCAGCTACTTGGAGACCACTTGCAGCCATTCATGGACTTCATGTACCCAAACAACGATCAAATTTTTATCGATGACAATGCGCCATGTCACCGGGCCACAACTGTTCGCTATTGGTTTGAAGAACATTCTGGACAATTCCAGCGAATGATTTGGCCACTAAGATCGCCCGACATGAATCACATCAAACATTTATGGGACACAATCGAGAAGTCAGTTTGTGCACAAACTCCTGCACCGGCAACACTTTTGCAATTATGGACATCTATAGAGGCAGAATGGCTCAATATTTCTGCCGGGGACTTCCAACGACTTGTTGAGTCCATGCCATGTCGAGTTGCTTCACTTCGCCGGGCAAAAGGAGGTCCGACATGATATTAGGAGGTATCCCATGACTTTTGTCGCCTCAGTGTATATATATATATATATATAATATATATATTTATTTATTTGTCCAAGCAAGTGAAATCTCTGGCTTACTCATTTTCTACTAGTGTATGGAACTTGGCAGTTTGTTAAAATAAAAGTAGGCTGTGTTTAAAAAAATGAGAAGAGCCCTAGTGCTTCAAATGAGAAACAAGAGGCTAGTGTTTTGATTTCGGCAGTCTGGGGTGATGCCGACTGCAATTTTCATCCAGTGAAAGTAGTATATTTGCTGTCAACATGTCTAATCCATGGACAATTGCAATTGTATTGATGATCTTGTAAGACTTTGCTAAAATTTAACTGGAAAAATTTCCACCAATGCTAGCATACCCAGAAGCCAAAAAACTCTTTTTTTTATAGTGAATTAGTCATTGGCAGTAAACGAAAATCTTCATAATTTCTGAAACAAACCAATTTTATTTGGACATTTAAACCAATCAAAATATTCTAATTTAACAAACTATTGACTACTGCTCAAATTAACTGATCTTAGTAACCATTTAATGGAATGGTGGATCACTCTGTAATGTTATTTTGTTTCTGGCCAATTAAAGCTCACGTTAGACCCCAAATAAACAAAAAAACACATATAAATGTTTATATCTTACCACTGTCTCAAGGTTACCAAATCATCATTAAATACCATAAGTAACCAAAAGCTATTGGTTGTTGACAATTGTTACTCAGTAGTAATACGAGGGTTATTCGGAAAGTCAGGTCCGAATCGCCGTAGCTAATTGAATGTCGCGTGAACATTGTAACACGCATGCGCACCAACTCCCGCCATGCCTTGCTCGTCAAACGACGCCATTTGCATTGGTATTGTTGCAGTGTGCTGTTTACAGTGTCAGTTCAAAATGTTAAAAACAATTAATAAGCCTGCCTACTGTGAAATGCGGTCAGTGATTCGGTTTTTGACAGCAAGGAACGTTCCAGCAGCGGAAGTTCATCAACAGATAAGTCAAGTATATGGCCCCAATACGATGAGTGACATCAAAGTGCGTAAGTGGGCGAGAGCTTTCAAGGACGGACGGGAAAATGTCCATAATGAACCGCTATCAGGCCAACCATCAGTGATCACAGAAGATTTGGTCAAAGCCATGGACAAAAAGATTCGTGAAGACCAGCTATTCACAATTTCAACAGAATTGGAATTTCCGAATGTGGGTAGAACAACTGCACAAAATTGTCTCTAAAAATTTGTAATTTCACAAATTGTGCGCACGTTGGGTTCCCAGGCTGCTTACTGAGGAACACCAAATGAAAAGAATGGCTTGTGCTCTTGATTTTTTGGACCGATATAAGGAAGGTGATCACTTTTAAGAGAAGATTGTCACAGGGGACGAGACATGGGTTTCTCACATGACCCCAGAGTCTAAACGTCAGTCAATGGAATGGCGTCACCCGACGTCACCAGTCAAAGTCAAGGCCAAGTTGACAATCTCAACATGCAAGGTTATGGCAACCATGTTTTGGGATAGACATGAAGTCTTGTTAGTTGAGTTTATGCAGCAAGGGACAACAATAAATGCAGCCGCTTGCGGCGCTACCCTGACTAAACTTCGACGTGCAATACAAAATAAGCGACGTGGCCTTCTGACATCTGGAGTTTTGTTGCTGCAATTCAATTCCAGACCCCATTCTGCCATTCACACCCAAATTTATATTCAAGATGAGTTCTACCAATGTAAACAATGCTTAATTTCATTCATAGTAAAAATTGCACAAACGCCTTTAAGATTAAATAAACAAACGAAATGATAATACTGTTCAACATTTGTTGTAGATTGGTTTTGATACAGCAATGATTAAAATATTCAAATGAAAATAATATTATTTACTGTCGCACAACAAATTTATCAGTTTACAACTATATACATTTTCAAGTTTTTAAAATAGCTCTGCCATATCTAGCAGTCTGTATTGAGAGTCAGAATAGGTATATTATTAGTTTTATTTTTCTTTTTTCATTTGTAGTTGGACGCTACGCTACATAAATATATATCTGTTTTACAACTTAGAGCTAGAGCTATTACCTGTTAAGACTCTTTTTGTTTTGTTTTACCTGGTGGTGAAGATGTTGAAGTATACTGCCATTAGCATTTCAAATTTTCTTCTTTCGCCCTCGTTTACAACAGGTTCATCCAAATATTGAGAGTATTTTTGGACCTACTAGTGCATTGTTTGGTTGGCATTGAGGGAAATAAGCATATAAAACATATTTACTGTTATCCTTAATTGACAATTTTGTATGTTACTCAAAGCAATTTATGTATTTCTGTACATCCATAAACAGTGACATTATTATTTTTTTCTCATCTTAGCAGCAAAGTAGATATAGCAGTGATTTTTATGGCCAAACAGGTTTCTCCAATTTTCTTTGTACATTAGTGTGTCACTTTTGTGCAATATGATACAGCAAGAAATGAGGCCTATGCTCAAAAAAGTAGGTTATTAAAGTTTTCCTCCATGCATGTGTGGGTTAAGGTTCGACTTCACCTGTTTTTAGAAATTCTTTGTTTTCATATCATAATTTCAGATTGAGTAATTAGGGAGCGTTCAAGTATTACGTAACGCAATTAAGGGGGGGGGGTCTTGTAAAACGTTACGATGCGTTACAGGGGGGAGGGAGGGTTCGAACGTCGCGTTACGTAACATGTTTTTTTTATTTTAATAAAAAACTAGGGAATTAAAATCTCCCAAGTTGGCAACCCTTTTCGTCTGAGGATGCCGATTGGCTCAACGAAGACGAAGTTGATGCAAGTGGTTTAACAATTCCGGAACCCTCTTCGTCTGCTCTCAGGATGCCAGTAATGAAAGAGTCTGAGTGGCTAGCAACCCCGTGGACAGAGGAGCAGTAACTGTAATTGAATTGTTTTTTTTTACATACTTACTATTTGAATCATGGCTGATTTAATGTTACCAAAAAAATTTAAGAATACTTCTAATTGCATTGCCAAAGTTTAAAATAAACTTGTTAAGTACCTATTTTATTTTAAGAGTTTAATATATTTAGAGTTTGTTATATTTTATGACAATNTGTTAAGTACCTATTTTATTTTAAGAGTTTAATATATTTAGAGTTTGTTATATTTTATGACAATATAAATAAATAAATAGAATAAGAAATGTCTTGTTTTATTTATTACTACCGGAAACGCGATTAAAATAATAACAAAGGTATTTTAGTGACTTTCTATTTCTAATTAGGTAAAAATGGTCACTTGAGTGTTACGTAACGTTTATGGATGGGGGGGGGGGGGGGTACAGGGAAACGTGACGGCGCGTTACAGGGGGGGAGGGGGGGTCAAAAATCTTCAAAAACTGCGTTACGTAATACTTGAACGCTCCCTTACTGACAATGTACAGTTATCGAACAGGCAGGTATAGAAAACCGGGAAAAGTCAGGTAATTAAAAATGGTGAGGAATTTTTGGGAAAAGTAAGGAATAAAGAGAAAAAAAATTTAAATTTTTATTCCTTCCTAGTTTGCTTTACATTTTACCAAAGTTGCATGTTCAGAGGATTATATATACTAAAAACAAAGGCACGTACGTTAATAGGACCTACCACACTTTATTCACAAGACAGTTTAGTGTAAAGTAATATTAAAAGATCCAGGGGACTCGTCCCCTATTTTTTGCTATAAGCCTTCAAATATCGAACTTTGTTCACATGGGTATTCCGAAGTTGCATTTTCAGAGGCTTATAAAATAAAAACTTAGCTGGGTAGGTTAATTGGGCCTACCACACTTTATTCACAAGACAGCGTAGTGTAGATATTTATTTATAGGTCCGGGGAACTCGTCCCAATTTTTTGGTAATAGACATTAAACATCAGACTTTGCTCACACCTGCAACTTTGGAGCACCCATGTGAATGAAGTCCGACGTTTGAAGGCTTATAGCAAAAAATTGGGAGTGTGTCCCCCGGATATTTGAATATACAGCTACACTACATAGTCTTGCAAATAATAAGTGGTAGGTCATATTAACCTACCCAGCTTAGTTTTTATTTTATAAGCCTCTGAACATGCAACTTTGTAGCCCACCTATGTGAACAAAGTCCAATGTTTGAAGGCTTATAGTAGAAAATTGGGACTAGCCTCCCGGACCTTTCAATAATATTACTTTACACTACTCTGTCTTGTGAATAATGTGTAGTAGGTCCTATTAACCTACCAAGCTTAGTTTTTATTTTATAAGCCTCTGGACATGCGACTTCCGAGCATCCTTGTGAGCATTCGCAATGCAACCCTCTTAGATACTGCAGGAGTCTGCAGACATGTGTGGTTCTTGCCAACTAAGTTGGGCTTTCTTCAGTTGTCACCCCTCAGAAATCAAGCCAGACACGTGAAGTGTTCGAATGATTGTGTATTATTTATGGTTTTCTTAACGCATTACACAAATATTGACTATTCAATATGTATGGCAACTTAGTATTTGATTTCTATGTGACGTTCACTAGGTAATGTTATATTCGTCATGACTTAGCTTGATTATCTTATTCCATTATTGCAGTTATCCTCCATAATCATGTGTAATATAAAACTTTCAAGGCCCTGGTAGAAGTGGTAGTGCTGGTGGCTGAAGGAAGTGCCTGTAGCGATTTCCTATCATATAAGCCACATATTGCTGGGCCACATAAAATAACAGTGTTTTACACTAAATTTACTGGAAATTGTTGTTTTGTGTGTGATATTACTTAATAATAAATAAAGGTCATTGCCAAATTCAGCAAGTATATATTTTTGTGACTTTATCTTAACAACACAAATGTTTTATTTTATTGGTGTGGATACAGAGGCCTGTATAATCATAATCAACCACCGACCCTCAATTTTTGTGATAAAATATTATGAGTCAGAATGCTTTTCTGCCACGTTTCCTAAATACATTTCTAATTTTTCTAGTTGTAATTGTGTGGTGTCAGCCATGAAAAGACTAAGTTGATTATGAAATACTCCACTAATTGAAGTAGAGCTTTAAAACATTCAAACTTCTACATCTGCCTTAAAGTGTTGTTATTAGTTGCAGCAACATGTTTGCCAGAAAGCAGTATGCGTGTAGCGTACAGCCAGTTATATAACTAAATATTGTTGTATATCTTTCATGGTTGATATTTTTAATAGCTTAAGATTTTGCATTAATCATATTCTTAAACTTAGGTCTATTAACAACAAAATTCAACTAGAAATGCAGCGGAAGACTGATGCAATCAATGAAGATGTTGGGAAGATCTGTGGTGCTGACAGCTACATGTAGTAACCCAATTTTTAGTGTTGTGTCCTCCAATCTGCTGAACATTTATGTTGGCCTATATATCATGCTCAAGTTTTTTGTGTGTGTGTGTGTGTGCGTGCGTGTGTGTTTTTTTTCTTTTAATTTTTTTTTTTTTTTACTTGGAAAATTTGAGATTGGTTTTTATTGTATCCTATGCATAATGTGAAGCCAGTGAGAAGTAATGTAAAAATTCATCAAATTATTTTTCAACTGAGGATCATAAATTGATGCTGGAACTGGAATTTTTTCAAAGGTAGGCCTATCTATACATTTCTTGAAATGAGTTATTGCTGTGAATTTTGTCTTGTGTTACCTAGGCAGAATTTGTAGCGCATAAGAGTTTCGTTCTATATATTTATCCATTTTTCAATAGCGCTTCACATGGGATTTAATTTTTTAGCGTGTTAACATATCTATTAGATAGGAAAGTCAGGGAAATTTATTTTGAGGTTTTGGAAAACAGGGAAAAGTTAGGAATTTTTTTTTAGTGTGTATCTGTAGCAACCCTGTAGAAAATATACCTTTTAAGAGATTTTTATTATTTTTGTGCTTAATTTCCATTGTGTGTTATCTGCTAGTTGTAAATTATATTTTGTCAATACATTTTGTTTTTTGCAAGCAGGAAATAAGATGCAGTGAAAATTAGATACAAAAGTATTAAGCCAAGCCTTAAGTTGGTTTAATGGAAATAATGGTATCTTATTTTACAGTTTTTATATTTAGTGCTTATTTCGATCCTTTCTTTACCACAGTTTAATTATTTGAACATATTTTATTGCTAATGATCCAAAAATACATATAGTTTATGAAATAAAATAAAATTTTCGAACACACCGTTGTCTTATTTTTCTTTTAATTTTTTATCAATGGTGAAAAACCAAGGGCAAAAATTGCACACAAATTTTCTATTACAAAAAACTCAAACATACAAATAAAAATACATTAGATACACAGCAATAGGAAATGTATTTCCACCAAATATCCTGAAAATAAATTTGCTATATCTGCACAAAGATGGAAACCAAATTTCAGCTAAATATAATTACAAAATACGTAAAACACAAAAAGATAAGATGACAACCTCAGCAACAGGTAGGGGAGCAGATATCAGCTCCCGAAAAGTCGTGCCGTTTGTAAATCGTGGTGTTTTTATCGGGCTGGTTCTCATCTGACGGTTTGTATTCGTCTACTTTGTTTGTGTCATGTTTGTTGTTGACTGCGTAATTTTTCTGTATCCTTATATATGTTGCTTCTTCATTATTATTTTTTTGTGTTGACATTCTTTCCATTAATTTTTAATGCTATCTGTTTTTATATATTTTTATTTGAATTGAAATCCCAGGAAATAGGCCAAAAATTGCATTGTCTTTAGTTACTATATGTTTGTCTTACGTATCATTATTTGGCTTCCAAAACTGGTGCTGACACTAATGATAAAAAGTAACATCAATTTCTTCGTCCAAATTAGTTTTTGTGTACCTTGGAATCATTATTACTTCACTCATGTACCTTTTGGTTTGGCCACGAGGATACTAGTTCTGACCAGATTACTAGACAGGACATTTCACAATATAAAATTCATATTTGTGTACAAATATTTATATGACTTGATTGTTTATTCTGACAGTTTTGACCAACACCTTGGACCATTAATAAAAGTACTGTCCAGACTTGAAAAGTCTGGTTTGACTGTCAACTCGGCTGGGCTATTAGAGATTTTCCCCGTTCTAAGTATGTTATGGACATTGCCTGGTTCATTTGTATTGTTTACCTTTTTGGAAAATTTATACCTAATCTTGCAGAAAAGGCTGCATCTCCAAATCAGCTACAAAGAGAGTCTGGCAAATTTGAATGTAGTTCAGAACAGCAAAATGCTTTTGAAATATCATAAATCATTCTATGCTTCATATGGCAGACTTCTCTAAATAATTTGTTTTGCAAATGGATATCTTGAGCCAGGCTATAGGAGCAGTCCTCTCACAGGCAGTTGGAGTGTTCCAGCCTATAACCTTCGCATCACGAATGCTAACTCCTCAGTAGAGAGAGTCATCAACCATATAAAAACTAGTTTGTTTAGCCATAGTATTTGGTATTGAAAAGTTCTGCCAGTATATGAAGCACGCCAAATTTTTTTTGGAGACTGATAATCAAGCTTTCCATTACTTTTAGCTCACCCTCTGCAGTTGGTTAAGATAGGCCATTGGGTAATGCGAATCTCATCACTTAAATTTATGGTTCAACATATAAAGGGAATGCAGAATGTTGTTGACACTGTGCTTTCACGCATGTTTGAAGGAACAAATTCATTTGATACATACTAAACTTTTCCAAATTCCATTGACTTTTGAAAACATTAAAATTTACCAAGAACAATATTGAGAGCTGAAACAGTTTATACAAAATTTAAACTCTGGTGTAGAACAAAAAAATAGGATTAATTTATTCAACCAAGGGTGTCCATTTATTGTAAAACCCAGGATAAGTGGAAACTTATTGTCTTGCCTAGTATTTTGAGACCCTTGGTATTTGAATATTTTCATTCACAAGTATGCAGACACTTTGGCCCCTACGAAACCATTGAGGCCATCAGAAAGCACTTTATTTGGAAGAGTAAGAATGCTGAAATTGCAGATAGTCAAAACTTGTCAGTTGTGTGCTATGAATAAACTTGCTCAAAACATCCATTTGTATTTTCTGGCTTCCGAGATGGCTGACAGACCAATGCAAAAATTGTTTATTGATTTTGTGGGACCCATGTCCAGAAGTAAGTCTGGCAACAACATGCAGTTAGTAGATACTGACACCTTTTCAAAATTTGTTTGCTTGATACCCCTAAGGAAAGCTGACTCTTTCTAAACAATAAGTGTCCTTTAGACTAATGTTTTTCAAAATTTTGATGTGCTATCCTCCATAGTTTCAGACAATGCTTCTTAATCCAGTTCTAAATCTTTTGGGCACATGTGTTTTTGCATGGAATTGAGCAAATCACTGTCCTCATATTATCATCCACCTTCGCATACAGTATGTTTCAACTGAAACTTTCATTCGGCTTTGATTGCTTTCCATGCAAAGGATCAAACCAACTAGAACAGAAACTTGCCTTGGTTCCAAATGGCATTTAACTGTTCTTGACAGTAATCCTAAAGTCAGCACCTTAATAACTAATGTTCACCTATTTTCCTAACAACTCTCTGTCCAACTTGTGTCAATTAAGTGGTTTTCTTCCTGATGATGCAGGAAACATTAGAGAAGTTTGGACATATCTCAGTGTGTGTGTACTTGTAGACCCTTCCTGTAGTGTTTGACAATACATTGTATTGGGAATGTTTCCTCAGTTTATTCCCACTACTTTTTGTTTTGGCGTTGTTGTTTTTAAGACCTCACTTGATCTCAGCAGTGGACTGATCACCTACTCGCCAGTGTCTTCGTAGGGTCATTTAGTTTCCTTGCTATTGAACAGTCCTATATACAAAAAAATCCATGGTATTAATTTTAGGTAATTTGTTATTTTTTAAATTCTGAATGATATTATTAAAAAAAAAAACAATATTTTAAATGTTGAGTTATTACAGATTTGTTTCCTTTAGTGGATGATTTTTTTTTTTTTTTTTTAGTCTTTTGAAATTTCTGGTTTTTGTGCAGTTTAATACTTACTTTATTTTGGGAATTGTAATGTAGTTCACCAGGTAGTTTTGCTTTGGCATTTTGTTTGGTTTGTTTTTCTGGAGACACCCACAGTGCTGTCATACCTGAAAATCTTGAATGTTTTATGGCTTTAGTACTGTATAAGCTGTGATTTAATATTGATCTCTCAATGTTGTCATTTATGTACGTTTAGCAAGGATAATCTTTTTGAGCTTTACAGAATAAACTTTCATCCTTTCCTGTTCCCCAAAATGAGCAGATATGTTCTGTTTCACCTTAGTGAGATATTTGTGGTTAGTCCTGATAGAAAATTATTGCAGCCATGAAATCTAACACTGGTTAATTGGGTAAAACACATGGTTTCACCTTCTGTCTTTCTTATTTTCCTTTTTTGATGCTCATGTTAATTTAACCTATTTTTGTGCAAGCCATATCTATATTTCTGCGATAAATCGGTTGCGAGTCTCAAACTCCCTGTCTTTCTGAAAACCAGTTCACTTTGGCTTGTTTCTACTAAATTTACTATTGAAACAATCTTCCTTTGCAGATATNTACTATTGAAACAATCTTCCTTTGCAGATATACCGTATTTTATCACATATAAGTCGCACATTTTATTTAAAAAAATTTATTGAAAACTTGGGGTGCGACTTATAAGTGAGAGAAATTCCTCCAGCCCGCACTAACTTTTCAGTTACTCCGAATTCACGGCCCGCGGCTTGATTTCCAAACTCTTCAGCGAACAAAATCACTTTCATTTTGAAACCTGCGTGTAGGTACATCGCTTTTCCATCAAGAAACTGTCTCACTTCTTCACTGCCACAACTCAAAACAACACTACGTGCGGCGCAAAGACGATATAAGAGAAAGACGTGTAAGTCACTGCTAACATTTGGTACTCAAGAACCAACGCTAATGTGCTGCTATCTCTTACACTCCACAAAAAGCTTTTGAAAATAATTGATTATCCGTTATTGACCAAGAATCGATTCCTTTTCATTCTTTTAAAATATTTTTTTCTGTTAAGGATTGCGAAGGGAATTACGTTACGGAAATATTCAAATGCCCTTCTATATTTTGCACGTTTATTTAAAACTTACAAAGATAAACTGCCGAAATAATGGTTAAGTTTTTGCTTTTAACATAAATCGTTAGAAATACTTTAAATATATAAAAAGAAAGCTCGATAAAATTTTTGTCATAAAAATATAACTTTAAATTAAATTACATGTTTCTAAGTTATTTCTTTTTTCCAATAAATATATCAACTCCGGCAGTCAAGGTTGCATCTCGAGCGCTATATCAGAACATTCCAGACGAAATACGTCCAACAAACTTGCAGCGCACTGTGTCTGCGCTGTACGCTTGGCAACACCGCTTGCTTGCAAGGACACATCTGTCACGCGACCTTCGCTAAGGTCGCGTGCATTAGCCACCCGTGACGCAGGCCGTGTTGTACAGGATTTACAACAACAATAAACGCAACCTATAAACGATAAATATTTTTTTTTTTTTTTTAACATTTTTTGAAAATAATGGTGCAACCTATATGCGATAAAATACGGTACTGTTGATACTGTCTCCTTTTACTATTTCTTGAAATGGGAGAGGATCTTTTAGCAATGCTAGCCACTATGATAATGTTATTCCTTTTTTCCAAATTTTTCATTTAGTGAATTTGGCTATCAGTATGAATTTATCCCTTCCAATGATTCACATTTATAAATCTGCCAGTAATCTCTCGTGAGTGAATAACAAGGTCTTGAGAGTCAATAAGGGTGATTAAGGTGAGTATGGAGCGGCGGGGAAAATGAGAAATCCCGAGAAAACCCGCCAACCAGCGGCATCGTCCGGCATGATTACCGCATGCGAAAATCCAGTGACCTGGCCGGGGATTGAACCCGGTTTGCCATGGTGGGAGGCGAGCAGACTAACCACTCAGTCACTATGGCCCCCAGTTATCTCTCATGATTGCATTTTTATTAATTCCCTAATGTTTCCCTCAATAACTTGTAATGTTTCACCTTGTCAGGGTGCCATATTTGTAAAGTGGCAGCGTCTGTGATGATGGCTGCAAGTCATGACTCTGTTAGCTCAGTGGTAGCAACATGAAACTCTTAAAAAAGGCGCCAATAAAATACAAAATAATGTAGTCAAGTTCCGGTTTATTATTCTTTACTTTTATTTATCAGAAAGATGCAACAGTTCACATACAGTGCTCAGGTATGTCAAGTACGAATAGGTTTCACTGATACACAGACAAAGTAGAGAGCAGCGCCACGGTCGTTATTTGAGTGTTCTCGTCTTAAAATTGGGCATCGGCCGAGTAACTAGCGACCTCCCACACCGGTGGAGAAATCAACGAGCAGGATTAAGTTCCCGAGGGAGGGGGGGGGGCTATTGTCACGCGCGATGTGGCCTCGGGGAGCACTGAGAGTTTGCTGCTTGGCTGTTGTCCGTTATCTGTCTATGTGGTTGGTTGGCACCCGGTATATTACTTCGCTGCATGCCTACCCCCACTCCTCACCACAAACAAAAGCATGGCGCGGGCCGGCCTCTCTTTCCCACGCCATTCAAAATTGCGTAGACCTCCGAACTGCGCAATCAGTTAAAGTTAATCAAACTTCTAGAACAAAACCTGATGACGTAGTCAGAAAGTTTCTAATCTAATGATAACGCTAAATAAAAACTACGACTTTTGAAACGGCAAACGGATGCCCGATAAAGATAATCCCACGGCTTTAATTTCAAACCTGATAACAATTTTACGACGCCTGGAAAAGCGAAAGAAAATGAACCACGTATCCTGAAAATTAATAATACTGCGTCATTACAAACTCTTTTCTTAAGGAATTGTATATTCTTTTGATATATCAACTGCATGGCCCTGATTTCCATGATATTTTTCAGATTCTTACAACCCCAACACCAGAAGTATCTTGATATGAACTGGTAGTTGGTGTCTCGCTTTTGGTTTTTGCTAAAGGTTTACTTCAGACCAAACATTTCTCCTGAAACTCCAACCTTATGCTATGCTGTTTCTGGGAAAACTGCCGTAGTGACCTTGCCTTCCCGACCAGCTGAAACTATTGATTAATTTATGTATTTTCAAATAATTTGTTAGAATTTTTTTTGTGGAACTTAATTGGTTGTAGACTTTAAGTGAGGGCTTAGTTCTTTGGAAACCATCTCCGGGTGTGGTTTTTTTTTGTGAGTGTGTGTGTTTTGGAAATTTTTTTTGTGGCATTCATCTTTTAACCTTTTAAATTTTGCTTTTTTTAGCAAATTGTTATGGCAAAGTTGTGTCATTTTCCCTTGTGTTTTTGTTTGTTTTTCATTGTTAATTATTAATGTCGTAATTTTGTTAAATAATTAGTAACACTTTGTTAAAACTTTGAAATGTATGATTTATCATATTTTATACAGCTTTTGTTGCTTGTGCTTGTTATTCGCAATAGTATTTTTAATTATATCTGAATATGAATCTTGTGAAGTGTTTTTTCTGCTACACTAGGTGGTAGTTTATATACTGTTTGTAACTCTTAAATGCTAAAAAATTGTCAAAGTCTATTGGCTTAGCTAGGTTCTTTAAGGGATGGAGGTGTTATTAAATAAAAGAAATAATAGTTTCGTAATTTTATTTATAAACATTCTAAAAAAATACTCCAATCTTCCTATCTTGACAACAATAGCTATCACATGCTATTTACAAATGATACTTGCATAATCATCCCTCACCTCACAAAAATTAACACAATGAAACACTTAAAATGAAACTTTATAACAGTTTTCCAACACCTACTGAATTACTTCTAAAATTATATATGTACTATATGACAGTTACAGTTTTTACATTCATGTCTGTGTCCATTCAGGCTGTAATGATGCAATATATTAATTATCGGGATACCTGGTTAAATTTATTTAGTTTGCGAGGATTCGTAATATTTTTATCGGGATTCAAAGTTCTTGCCGTGGTAGTTAATTTATCTGGTATACGTTTGCTTTTAGAATATCTTAGTTGTTATTAGCGTCAGCATTAGTAGATAGAAGCTTTCCGAACTACAGTCGACAGTTTTTGTTCTAGGTGGTTTGATTATTTTTTACCGACGATGCAGTTTGGATGGCTACGCAGTTCAACTGGCGTGGGGAAGGGAGGCCTGTCCACACCATGCCCTTATTTGGTTACGTTTTGATACACTCGCGAGAGGAAAGGGAATAGGCACGCAGCGACAAATACTCAGTGTGCCCATCACCGGCTAGCAGTAGATAACCAGCACTCGCAGAGGCCACGTCGGGCGTGGCAAATAACCCCCACACCGGCAAACTTTATCCTGCTCATTATTTCTCCACCAGTGTGGGAGGTTGCTGCCTCTGTATTTTCTTCTTGCGATGCAAGTTTTCATGACTTGAATAATTAAACTACTGTGGTGCTGCTCTCTGTTTGTTTGTGTGTGAAGCTGTTCGTGACTCTGCATAGCTGACAGTTGTATGTGAACTGTTTCATTGGAATCATAAATAAAAGTACAGAGTAAAATAAACACAAACTTGGCTATTTTTTTATATTTGTTTGGTGCCTTTAACGTTTCATGTTTCTACCGATTGAGCTAACTGAGCTGTAACTTCCAACATCATCCCAGACGGTGCAATGTTACAAGGTCCCACTTGATTTCAATCCAGGTATCACCAGTTTTTCCTGTCCGGAATGTTCTAGAGTGCCCCAGGTGCTCCCATACACATGCGCCAACACTACTTGTTGGGGAACTCGCTCTCCGCAGCACTCATGTGCTTCGCTCATCACCGTCCAACACACACTTGTCCACCGCAGTCTTTGTTCGCCTCCACTGTCTGTCTTCATCTTCATTCACCGCTTGCCGCACTTCTCCAGGTGGCTACCACAGACCGCCGACCCCTCCGGGTGTGGTGCTGTTGATAGGGGCTGGTGCTCTATCGAGAACAATTATCACAAGTCACCCCATGCAGAAGGGAAAAATATACAGAAAGCTCGCGCAAAGAGCCACTCCTCCAGGGGGAAGGGTGGTGGCACCACCCTCTGGTGAGGTAGTGGTTCTGCCCAGGGGAGAGGCCAGGAAAGGCAGGTCAAGTGCTGTGAACCAGCCCCCTTGACGTGCGAAGAGGGACACATGTCTGGTGCGAGGAAGGGAGAAGGCCAGCATGCAACAGTAGCGTAAGATCTATGAGAGGTTTGTGGCACGCTCCTCAAGATTTGGACTTTTATTTTGGTCACCACTCCGCTTGCATATTGGTCTCTGTTCTCCTACCCAGTCTCCTTCTCTACTTGCTCTTTGCCGTTCCTCTCTCTATGAGCATGCGTGATATGGCAAGTTTATTTGAAGCTGTGTTACTGCCTTCTGTGTCGCTTCTTTTTTAATGTTTGCCTCTGGTCCTGCTCATCTCTTAAGTCATTGTAGTAGTGGCGGAGGCCTCTTAGGGCATGGCAGCAAGTGGGTTATGGTTTTGGCATTTTCGTTTTAGCTGTTTTGATGTATTTTTAACGTAATGTGTTGGGCTAGTTCATATGTTAAATAGGGTAGCAACTGCATGTCCATAGCATTCTAAATTCCCTTTTGGTCACCCTGTCTAAATTATGTTTTGTTTAACTTGTTATTGGGTTACGGTTGTGGTTCCCTAAGAATATTCCTTATATTTAATTGTAATAAGTTCTAATATCTTTATTTTTTTCTGTGGTTAGCCCTGGGGCAGGAGAGTTGGTTTGTTTCTGCATGACGGTTGAAAGGGACTGCACTCCCTTTCATGTAGGACAGATTGTTTGTTAAGGCTACTGATGACTCGCCTGCTCAGATTTAATTAACTTGTACACTGAAGAGCCAAACAAACTGGTATAGGCGTGTGTATGCACATAACAGAGGTATGGAACCAATCAGAGTAACGCAATGCGGTCGGCAGCTAGATCGGTTACTGCTGCTACAATGGCAGGTTATCAAGATTTAAGTGAGTTTGAACATGGTGTTATAGTCGGCGCACGAGAGATAGGACATAGCATCTCTGATGTAGCGATAACATTTGGATGTTCGCGTATGACCATTTCATGAGTGTACCGTGAATATCGGGAATCCGGTAAAACATCACATCTTCGACATTGCTGCGGCTGGAAAAATATTGTGAAAGAACGGGACAAACGACGACTAACGAGATACANCGGGCAAACGACGACTGACGAGAATCATTAAACGTGACAGACGTGCAACCCTTTCTCAAATTGGTGCAGATTGGATTTGTGGACTGTCCTGCAGGATTCATGGTGTGAATTGCCTCCGCATACCTTCAGACATGAGTCGAGTCCATGCCACGTCGTCTTGTGGCACTTCTGCTTGCTCGGGAAAAAAAAGGGGGGGGGGGGGCTACACGATATTAGGCAGGTGTACCAGTTTTTTTGGCTCTTCAGTGTAATTGCTTACATTATATTTCAAAAATTTATTAATTGTAATGTACTTTTAAATTGTTAGTGTTTGTGAAATTTGGTTGTACACAAGTGGCTTTGAGTAGGCTCCTTCAGTTATAGTACCTATGTTTTAATATCTTTTAATATGTGTTTTAATGGTAAATAAACAGCGGCTTTGGTAGGCTCCATCAGAGTGCCCGCTGATCCATGATCTAATGTTTTAATTCATTTTAGTGTGTTTACTGGGTATTTTCTTAATTGCTAGTCAAATTAAATTGCTATGCACTCCTGAAATTTTTGTAGCTGTTCAAATTTTTGTATTTAAAATTTTGATAGATAAAACATTTTTGTAATTGAATTTCTTAAATAACTGATGGTAAGCTTAGGCTATGGTGGCTTCTGGATTTTTGCAAGTGGGAATCATGCTGGATAATGCCGCTGTTTGGCAGGTTTTCTCGTGAATCATCCGTTTCCCCCGCACTTTCATTCGGGCGCTGCCCATACTGACCTCACTTCACCCTCATCGGCTCTCAAGACCTCAATATTAAGAGCCTCCCAAATCTCTTCACTCACTCACTTGTGGTTCGCCTTATCTCTTTTTGGATTAACTTACATTTATTGTCTCAAGTTTAAATTTTATTTTAACGGGTTGTTCGTATAATTTGCATAATGTAAAAAAGAAAACAGACATTAATTTTTGAAAATTTTAATGGGTGTTTTATTAATAACCCATTAGAGATAGTAAGTTGTCATACGGTCAGGATCAAAATTGCATAATGTGACAAGCTTTCAATGGTGTCTCGCCGTGGCTATTGATATTCTTTCTGCACTTCATCTGTCAGAAAGCATGCCCTTTATTTAATTATTTCCAAGCTTGCTGAAGGTACATCTAAATTGAGTTTCCGAATACGCATCCTGCAAAAGAAGTTATCGGCTTGGTATTTTCCACAAATGGATCATCTCCATTGAAGTTGAACTTCAACTTGTGAAAAAAATATCTTTGCGCTGACGTGACCAAGCTTGGCTACGACGATAAAGCCAACTTGATCTGCGGTGTTTCCAGAGTTGTGAAGTAATATGTGTGTGCCCGGCGCCACAGCTCTGCGGTGAGCTGATGAGATGTAGGGTTGTTTGGCCGACAGCCTAGGGACTCTGGTAAACACTCAGTCATACACACGTTGCCGAGGTTGTGGGCCACCTCGCACGCCTTACTTGATTATCAATAAAAACAGTGGTGCTGGTTGTTAAGGTATTTATTACCCCGTTATGTACACTCAACTATACAGAAGACACGTGGCCTGAATGGCCCGGAACTACAAGCGACCACGTGGTCTTATCATGTGAAGCTCGAAATGCACTTTTGATTCCCGATAAATAATAACGTCGCTCTCCCCTCGGCGCTATGCAAGTTAAGTCAGGAAAGAGATGATGATAATGATTTATAATGTTACGGATGCGACTCGATACTGTTCGACAGATGATGTCCTTGCTAGGGCTTCTGCGGAGTGGGGAGAGCGTAACGTCCGAGCTCGTCCAAGTCCTGGCTAATACTGCCGGAAATGTGCGTCGGCTTCCGCCGCCTAGACGCCGCCGACGCCATGCGGTGGTACAGTGAAACATAATATACACTAAAAGATGATTATGGGATGAAAAATGATATGAACTAAATTAACACAACAAAACATAATTACAATTACACAAATACATAATAAAAATGATAATACTTATTCTAAATGTTTTCATTGCACCAACCACAGCATTGCCAAATGTAGAATGTCACATGTCTCTGGCTGTGGCTGGGCAGATTGTCTCCGATGACAAAACAAATTATTTATTAATTTCACACTGACACTATTAACAAATACACTGATGAAATAAACTGAATAAATAATAAACACTAATGTACTCGTGCCCACAAGCCTGTCGGTGTGGTGCGTCTGGTGTGGACATACTGCGGCAGTCAGTGGGCAAAGGACCCGTGAACATGCGGTTCACGTCAGCGCTTTCAGAAATAATGTTTTTGGATACTACCCAAATCACTTAATTTTTTTTAATGATACACCATCTTTAATATTTAATAATCAGTTCAAAATTTGCAAATTCTATTCATTTACAAGGTACTGAATATTGCAAGTGAAATACTCTTGCCTGTTAATCATTTTTTTTGTTTTTTTTTTTTTATTTACCTCCCCAAAAGGTTGTTTTATTGATTTTTTTTACATTGCATCTTTTAATATCCGTACTTGGTGTTCATACCATTTATAATAATTTTGTCATTCTAGAAAGACAATTTTAACAGTATTGACATTAGTCATGCTTTTAGCTTTGATTAATTTACCCGTTTAATTTTTTTTTTTTTTTTTTTTTTTTTTTTTTTTTTTTTTTTTTTTTTTTTTTTTTNCGGTACAGGAGAACACCGCCCTCTTGGCCAGCCATACGGAAGTGGTACGCCAATTTCATGAACACCAGGAGTGTCTATATGAAGCACCATGTATGCCGACCTGGAACAAGTGCCGAAGACAGAATGCATTCACATGCTGTATCGTTGGTCACCACAAAAGTCTCTTTGTAGGGCCTCACAGGAGCTGCAAATTCCTCATATGACCATACACAAGGTTCTCCGAAAATGCCTTTGCCTTTATCCATATCGTTTGCAACTGGTGCAGATCATGACACCAGTTGACAAGTCAAAACTTTCACAGTTTGCTATGGACATGCTTACACGCTTAGAGAGAGCCGAACATTTTCTGGGCACTGTAGCAATTTCTGATGAGTGCACCTTTCATTTGTGCGGTAAAGTGAACAAACATAATGTGCGTATCTGGGGCTCAACCCAGCAGCATGCTGCAAAGTAGGTGGATTGTGACAGCTTCAAGGTGAACATCTGATGTTGATTGATAGTGGACCATGTTATTAATCCTTCCTCTTTTGCAGAAGCAATGGTTAATTCTGGTAATTACCTTTATATGCTAGAGCTGTACCTGACTCCACAACTGACTGTTCATCACCAAACTGTCTTTTTCTAAAAGGATGGTGCTTTGATTGTGATGGATGTTCTGGACCAGACATTCCCCACATGTTGGATTGGAAGAGGTGGACAAATTGCCAGTTCCCCCTAGTTTCGAGACGTTATGCCCTTGGACTTTTTCCTGGTGGGGAGGGGGATGTCAAAAACCGAACACTTGTGGATGATATTGATGATCTGAAGACCAGAATAACTAATGCCACAGCCACTGTTGATGATAGCCATTGTATGTGGACGTAGTTAGAATACCGCTTTAGATGTTGTGCGTGCCACCAGAGTGTGTGGAAGTTGACTAAACATTAAACATTATGCAAACAAATCTTTTAGAGTTGGTGACTTACATGAACCACAGTTCTGTTTTTTATGTAAATTAATATTCCTGTTATTAAAGTATGAAGTTGTAAACAATAACCTTTGTGTACATCCTGTAGACCTACATCCAATAACCCAACCTTCTCCAATGTTGGCCTGATGAGAAGTAAGCTAGAAGCATCCCTGCTTCTGTAGCTAGCCCTGGCAAATGACCAGTCATGGCAAGGTGCTTGTGTAGGGTAAGAATAAGGTATATGTAGCACAAGAAAGATAGGAGACAGCTATAAAGAGATTGGTGCACCTGAGCCATAGTTAACGTCTGCCACCACGTGTGCCACTGCCATACCTTGAAGTCTGCGCCTGATTATCACACTATGTGGTTGACATTTTATATGCATATGATATGGGAATATTAAGAAAATTAACTGCCAATAGAAATTGTATTTTCATTGGATGTTATTAATATTTCAACTGGTTAAAAAAATCATTAGCATACTATATTTCAGAAAATATTAGGTTTACTGTTAAATTTAACTATACAATTGATAATTATGATATAGTAAATCAAACTATAGGTTATCTTGGTCCACTGCTAGACTCTATTCTTGCAGCTGAAAATACAGACCTTTTTTTAGTATTCAATTTTTGCAGCTTACTGTGCTTTATTCTGTACAGTTTTCTTAGTCACTATCTAGTAGGAATAGACACACAAACCCNNNGTAATGAATTTTAATACTACTAGCAGGGAAAAATTGTTAAATGCCATTTTTATAGTTAAAATAATGTTTTGTATAAATGTTTGGTCACTTTTGAAAATACTTTACTTACTTTACGTAGAACATAATAGAA
Source organism: Clitarchus hookeri (assembly GCA_002778355.1). Taxonomy (NCBI): domain Eukaryota; kingdom Metazoa; phylum Arthropoda; class Insecta; order Phasmatodea; family Phasmatidae; genus Clitarchus; species Clitarchus hookeri. Next base: position 659,712 of record NQII01000738.1, read on the forward strand.
TTTCAAGAGACTTATTAACTTGACACAGACACTACCACTAAAAACAATTTAATGTTTATAGATGTGTAGATGTGCAAAAGAAATGTTTCACTTGTGGAACAAATCCACTGCTTCAGTGTATTATTAGTTCTTAAGTGGATTGTAGATTTTATGTTGATATTAAAATTAATTTTGATAATGTTCTCTTCATTTCTTCTATTAAATTTTATGACTTAGCAAATACTCACGTCTGCTGCATTCCTATCTGCTTTATATTATAGTACTTTTGTCATACCAATGTTAGTCTTAAAGTGACTTAATCTACAAAGTGTAAATAGTGTATGTCGGTGAATGTACAACCTACATTGTACAGGAGGCACCAAAAGTATTGTGTCTATGGATGCCAATAGATGGCATTATGACGCAGTCCATGAGTTTGTTTGTTGTAAGGTTTTCCAGTCGATTTTTATGAACATGCAAATGTGTGTCTATACATACATACTATTGATTTTGTGTATTTTTGTGATTGCACCACGTGTGTACATATTCCAATTAAATGTCACTGCCCATACACTCGTCAATATACACTTGGCAGCCCAAGTCAGCTGTAGTCCCACCTTAGTTAGGTTGGGAAAATTATTTTTAAAAGCTCAAAGCGTTAGCTTTGTCACTCTGTTCGCTCATTTCCTGGTAGGAGTCATGGTGGTGTGGTAGTCACACTCGCCTCCTACCAAGGCCAACCGGGTTCAATTCCCAGTGAGATCACCCGAATTAATGCGTGTGAGGAACATGGCAGATGATGTTGGCTGGTGAGTTTTCTCAGGACACTCCTCTACTTTCCCTGCTTGCATTCTACCGCTGCACCAACTTCACCTTATTTCACCCTTATCACTGACACGCAAGACCTTTCTGTTAAGTGATGGCAAAAACCCTCCCAATTCTCAACTCCTTTCTCAAATCTTACTCCCATTCCAAGTCTTACTCCCATCCCAAGTCTTACTTCCATCCCAAGTCTTACTCCCATTTTGTATATTGGCTCATTCCTTTTTTCCCAGGTCTTGCTCCCTGCAGGGTAGTGGCTGTCCTGCCTTTTTAAGTTTTTCTCTCAGTCGCAAAGCAATTCTGTGCCTTCTCTGTAATTTAAAGCTACTGACCCCTCATGTCTAAAGAAGTGAGGCCTCACATTGCTACATTAATATTGTGAAACAAGTCAGTGATCGCAATGGTCAGCAAACAGCACTAGACAGCAGAACAGATTGTCTGGGGAATTCTTGACTTTCAACATGGTCAGTTTGTCTGATACTACTTGTGTAAGAAGTCTGTGTGTGAAATTTCCACCTTCCTGAATATCCTTAGTTCCACTGTTTCAGATTTAGTGAAGTGGAAACATGTAGGGACGTGTACAACCCAAAAGCCTGATGGCTGACCTCCCATGTTGACCGCCAGAGACTGTTGAGTGTTGAAGAGGATCATGTAGTATAATAGTCAATCATCCATCGCCACCATCACACAGGAATTCCAACCTGCATCAGGATCTACTCCAAGCACCATAAGGTGTAAAACTTGGTTTCCATGACCGAGCAGCTACCCATAAGTCACATATCACACATGCAAATGCCAAATGCTGCCTCACATGGTAGCATCGAAACTGGACAATAGAACAGTGGAAAATCATTGTGTGGTGTGATGAATCACTGTATACAATGTGGTGATCCAATGGTAGGGTGTGGCAAATGCTTGATGAATGACGTCTACCAGCCTGTGCAGTGCAGACTTTGAAATTCAGGGGTGGTGGGGTTACAGTGTGGTCATGTTTCTCCTGGAGAGGGCGTGGCCACCTGGTTGCTTTATGTGGCACTGTGAAGGCACAAGTTTACATTGACATTTTAACTGCTTTTGTGTTGCCTACTGTCGAAGATTAGTTCAAGGATGACCATTGTATCTTTCAACATAACCGAGCACACGTTCGTACTGTAGGGCCTCTTTACTCCAATCTTAGTTGTAGTGACCACTATCCCATAATTTCAGAGAGTATTTAACATGTTGCACCATCTCTTCCGTCACAGTGAATGATTAAGTATTCCGATTGGGACTGTTAAAAGAGGACCTCTGTACACTTCCCACGGGAAGTCCCTCCTGATGTTAATGTGGCAGGGGAGGAATTTACTACCCTTGTAGCTTCGACCAGTCACAGTCATCATGTCCCCTGGTGGAATGAGCAGTGTCTTGATGTGATCCGTGCCCAGCATTGCGCACTCTGCGGGTTTCATTCTCAACCAATTGATGAGAATCAGGGGTTTTTCAGGTGTTTAGGACACAAGCATGGCATGTTATTAGGGAAAGCAGACGAACCTCTTAGAGAGAGAGCCTTTCTATCAACATTGACCATACATATTACCAGCAAAGTTATCTGAGACAACGTTTGGAAGTTGTGCGGACATAATCTCAATATGCAGATTCCCTTCTTCTGTGTCAATGGCAACATTGTTACTGATGCCTCTGAAATATCTTACTGGTTAGGTGGGTTTTTTGCTTCAGTTTTGTGTAGTTCACATTACCTTGCCTCCTTTCAGGCCCTTAAGGTCCAGTGTGAGGGAGATGGCATTGATTTTGGGTCTCAGGGGTGGAGCAGTATAATCAGCCCTTGTACCTGCTCGTTATTTTTAACCACATCTGGATTTCTGGTGTTTCCCCTTCCCTTGTGTCAGTCTTTTCTTGTTCCCATCTTAAAACCAGGGAAGAACAAGGGTGGTGTATCCAGTTACCATCTGATATCCCTTACAATTTCTGTCTGCAAGACATTGGAGCAAAATGTTAATGCCTGTGTCGTAAATGCCTGGAGACCTGGAACCTCCACTTTCCTTGTTAATGAGGTTTTAGCCACAATCATTGTGGTGTGAACCACCTTGTTAGCCTGGAGGTGACTGTGCAAGATGCTTTCTTGCAGTGACAGCACCTCCTTGCTGTGTTCTTTGACCTGGATAAAGCATACAACATGAAATTGCATGTTAAGGCAGCTCGTTGATTGGGGATTTCATGGACATCTTCGAAGATTTATTGCTAATTATATGTCCCATCGCACCTTTTACGTCCACAATTTGAGTTCATTCCCCGAAGACTTGATATAAGAGAATGGTGTGCCGAAAGGTAGCTCGTTGTTTGCTGTTTGCTATGAACACCATCTCTGTTGTTCGACTGCCTGTGTAGTGTGCTCTTCATGTAGCCAATTGTGCTATCTTCTGCCGTGCTGTTTCTCTGTCCACAACAGAACGACAAATCCAGCTCATTGTGCAGCGATTGAGCAGTTGGGCAACTGCCTGCAGCTTCAGTTTTTCAACTGCCAAAATGCAGGTGGTCCACTTCTGTCGAAAATGTGGCTCAGTTTATCCTCCTGAGGAATGTTTACATGTATTTTGAAGTGTTAAATTCTTAGACCTTGTGTTTGGTAAGAAATTGTCCTGAAGCTTACATATCAAATTCTTTAAAGCAACGTGTGTTCGTAATCTCAGCCTTCTGAAGATCCTGAGTGGTCGGAACTGGGGGCAGATCGCGGTACCCTCCTCTGAATGTATCGTACTCTTGTCTGCAGTAAGCTTGACTATGGCTGTGTTGTGTACTCCTTTGCACGTCCTGTTCTCAAACAATTGTAGTATGTTCACCATTCTGGTGTGTGTCACAACTGGGGCATTCCAGACAAGCCCAGTCATTGGTATATGTGAGGGTATGCTTGGACCCTTCACATCTGCATCACGTGGCTTTTGTGGACCAGCTGTATGGGGTGAAGTCTCGAGCTACTCAGCCTTTGTGTTTCTGCTTCCAGCATGTCTGGGAACTGTATGATTTCCCTCTGACTTGTCACTTGTTCGTTATACTTATGATTCTCCTCTGACTGTTCGCCACATTCTGCTGGAGTGTCCTAGGTATCGCCAGGCCTGCTGCACTTTAATTTACCTGACGAGCTACTGCTAGTGTTGTGTGATGGGGGTACGTCTATGAACGGCGTACTCCCTTTCTTACATTTTGTGGGTCTTTTGACATGTTGTGATTTCTTTTTACATGTTTTGAAGTCCTTTTAACGTGTTTTGATGTCCTTTTAACATGTTTTTATGTCCTTTTAACATGTTTTGATGTCCATTTTAACATGTTTTGATGTCCTTATATACCATGTTTTGATCTATTTTTAATCTTTTTTGTGCTCTTGCACCTATTTGTTTTGCAGTTTCTCTTGTGTGTCTCCTATAAAAATTGTTTTAAAGTTTGTTTTGACTTTAGTTTATTTCTTTTTGTGGCTTCTATTTTCATTTTCTCATGTGGGCGCTCATGGCCTTGCTGCCGACATGTCCCACTAAATCCACTCACTAACTCATGAGCCAAAATTTATAGTACTGTTACTGAAAAGTGAAAAGTAATTCTGTGTTTGCTTCAGGTGGTGTTCAGGTTATTAATGTTGTGAAGACTTCTGCAACAATTCAATGGACAGATGGTGCTTCAAATGGGCGGCCAATCACCAAGTACTTAGTCTTTGGTCGAACTAACTGGAATAATACTTGGGCAGTAATAGCTGAAAGTAAGCTTGCACACTGAACTTCACTTGTCTTTCAGTTTTTATTAGCAGTTATATCATTCCGAGGATAAATTATTTTATACAAAAATTTTGACTGTATATTGTTACAGATGTTTTTGCAAAGGAAGTGAATCGCTATAATGGACGAAAAGAAACCGTTCTGGAAAACTGCCTTTCACCTTGGTCAAGTTATGAGTTTTGTGTTGCATCTAGTAATGAGCTTGGAAATGGGCCACTTTCAGCACCTTCTCCATTGTACAGTACTCCTCCAGATCGCCCTTACAAAGCACCGACAAATATTGGTGGAGGAGGTGGCAAAATTGGTGATCTGACTGTTACATGGCAGGTAATATAATACAAAATACATAATTTTTAGCTTACTTTCCTGTGAATAAAAGGTCTATAATGTTACCATCTTTGTGTTTGTATATGTGTGTCACAGTTTCTTTTTCACTGTACCCCTATAAACGTTTGTAACCATATGCTGAATTTCCCCATACTTTGCACACTCATGGTACCTAGTCAGGATACTGTATCTTTGTTTTAGTTTTCAACCATTACAAATGCTTATTTTTGAAGTCTGAGTCTTTCAGACTTCTTGGTTAATAGTCCTATCTCAGGATGTATTGCATTGATTTGAACAGGACTTGGCATTCTGGCAGTATGTAACATGATTATTAAATTCACAAATTTACAGCTTTCTTCTGCTATTTTGGAATGTAACAACACCTGCAAAATTAAAATGCCAAAAAAAAACACTCCCATTTTGCCATATGATAGGTGACAATGGTAGAAAACCAGTTATTACTATATTAAATTATGGTTAGATCAGAATCAGCCATGAAACATGTAATTTACAGCAGTTTACTTTATATACATAGACTATTACTGTTTATGGTGACATACAGTAAGAGGCCACATAAATCAAGTTATTGTTTCAGTATAATGAAAATGTTGAAAAAAACATGAGATAAGGAAAGTTATTTTCCACAAATGTAACTGGGGTCATGTGCCAATGAAAAAACCTGTTTTTATTATAGTACTGTATATAACACTACGTCTGATAACGGTTAACATTAGTACAAAAATGTAAAACATACATTTCATATTGTGTAACAGGCCTGCGGTGGTCATGTGGCTAGCGCACTGCAACCGCAGTAGAGCCCAGATTTTTTCTCATTGGAAATAGGGAGGACGATACCATTGGTCAGCGGGCTTTGTGGGGATAGTTTTCCTCCCATAACATTCTATCCCCGTATCATGTGACCCTTCAGAAACGACAGCCACCTGTGCATTGCACCTCGGAAACCTGCTACGAGGTGGGCATATTCCCATCCGAGAATGCTCCTGCAAACATGCTACGATGTATCACTTTGTGTAGCATCATAAAAAACAGACAGTAACTAATTTTTCAAAAATAAAATTGGTGAGCACAAATACATTAGAATAATCAAAACTTGATAGCCAGTTTTAATATTATCACATAAACCTGTACAATACTGTGGGAACCACTGTTTAATATTGTGACAATGCAGTTTGCACCACCCCAAGGGGTAAACCCGCATGAGCTACAGATTATGCCATTTAAATGTTTTTCTTGATCTGCATAATTTTATTTTATAATAATTTTCACAAACTCCTTAAGCATGTTTAATGTTTCAAAAATATTCCAGTTACAATCATTTAAATTTTATTTAAAGCCTTGAGAGTTTGAAATATGCATTAAAAATCCTGGTAATACTTATTTATTAACCTGTAGATTTTCACCTAAAATTTATCTTTCCCTGTCCTACTTAACTGTATAATAATTTTAAAATATGCATGCTTTGTTTCTCTTGCCAAATAGAGCCTACCTAAGAATTAGTAAGATTTTTCAATACACAATGCATTTATTTGTGCTTTTCTGGTTGCATATTTTTTTTGATGGTTCTGTGCTCTAGTTCTGTACATTTTCCAATGTATTATAAGGGTAATAACAAATTTTTACAACCGCATCATTATTTATTTATTTATTTAGCACAGAATGGCAATTAGGGCATAGAAGTAACAAATAGTGTCTTCTAATTTAATTTTTACTACAATTTAAAGGATCCACGTCACAAAAAATCCATCAAACATGATAGAAGAACGTTGTGTACATTTTCGGAAATCAAGCTGTTTGTGAGAACTAGTTATTTCAAGTCCATGTGGTAATTTCAATGCCAGTATGCCAGCTGTTGGCTAATTTTATTCTGCAGAAATATATTTTCAAATAAAAGACAAAAATTTTATTTAGATGTCCTGCAGAACGCGAAGCCTCAGTCTGTGTTATACCAGCGAGCAAGTATTATAAAAACTAAATTATAAAATGTGAGAGAGTGAAGAGATGTGGGCGGCTCTTAACAGCGAGGTCTTGAGAGCAGATGAGGGTAATTGAGGTGAGTATGGAGCGATGCCGGAATGAAAGGGCGGGGGAAACTGGAGATCCCAGAGGAAACANCCAGCAGCATCATCCTGCACGATTCCCACATGCGAAAATCCGGGATTGACCCGGCGGGGATTGAACCCGGTTTGTATTGGTGGGAGGTAGGCAGGCAGGGTAACCGCTGAGCCACCACTGCCCCCAAAATGGGACCGTTTTGGTTTATTCATTTCTGCTTGTTTTAACTGAGCTGAGGAAAAATTTTAATTCAAGTACAGTCAATTTGTATAATCCTTATCTATATTACTATAAGTCACAGGTCATTTTAATTATCCTATTTATAAACTAAGTACATTTGTGTGTGTGTATGTGTGTGTGCGCACGCAGGGTGAGTCGTTAATCTATGCTAACCCTGCATGAGCGGAATCCTTAGGACAAATAAATAGGGAAACTTATATACGACAAAGGGCCTAAAGTGATTTCTGAGGGTGTTGAGGCCCTGGAACATTGTAATTGGAAATGTGTTATGGAACAATAAATTGGAAACCACTTGTAACTAAGCAATGGAAATTGGCATACAGGCAAACGTTTACAAGGCAGGTTACCATACAAAAAAACATTACAAAGAGTACACTCCTTCATACATAAAATAGGGGTTGTCACTCTCCAATTGCTTAGAACTTTGTAACCCTGCGCTTAAAGCAATTTTACAAGACATAATAGTAATCATCATTAAAAAAGCAATAAAAAAGGTAGCCTTGGTAGTATCCAATAATCCCTGCAGTTTCCTGAGAAATCACATTTTTAGTTGGAAAGCAGACCAATGGTTGCCTGCGAGGTAAGCAGCCTGTACCCCTGCCATGCATGATGGGTGAACTGATACCTGGCTAATGTCCCTGCCCTGAAAGGTACATTCTGTATATGATGCAGCAGAACTTCCCTTCGATGAGTTGAAGAAAAATACACGTAAACACTTTGTATCAAGTTAAAGAAAGATGTAGTAGCTAAACAGCACTTGGCAGCAAGGTTTTCAATGAAATTGAGAGTGTGGGAACTGTAGGGTACAAAATAAGCCCTGTGATTGATAGCTAAAATTCTTTTCTATGCACCATTGTTTTTTACCTTCGTATTACTTCTGTCGTCATAACCTTGACCATATAAGTTGGCAGCGACATCTCTTCTAACTTTGCAACAATTGCTTCAGTTAGATCAGCATCAGTTGTGCAACTAAGAGGAACAAATCCGAAGGGAAAAAAAAAGTTCCTTCATTCTAGTTGTCTACCAGTCACGAAAATCATGAAAGTCACTAAAACCAATGTAGTTTACAAAGTCACAAATTTTAGTATCACTGTTTTATTGATTTGCTAATTTTCCATGCAGAAAACAATATTTTCCTAGTTATATTTTTGAAATAATATCTGTTAGGAAATAGGCATGAATGTGCGCGTTAATGGGGTAGAAAAACATGCAGGACATAAAGTTACAACGTTCATGCATTTCTTACAAAATACAAACAAGAACTGTTAAATTTTAAATATATATAGTGATAGCCATTATTTTGTAAAGTCGCATGTATTTTTAAAGGATAAAATGCTACGATAGTGTAAATTACACATGCCGCAATACTCTGAGCATGGCAGGTAGTGCTGCTAAATACAGACAAAATAGTTGTGAATTCACCCGGCAGATGGTACTAGTAAAAAGGCAATTCGAGAGATTGATTCGAGCGGTTGCTCCAGGATCAAGTTGAATGTATTTGTTTATGTTTTGCATGCAGAGTTGATAAAAATTACTGAATGTTGAAATAAATACATTGTTTTGGCAATATATTTTAGACAATATATGCTTGTAATTATTTGTTGTGATACATTTTAGTCAGTTTCTGTGGTTTACAATGAGTTAGATGTTTGCTAGTAAATATGCCGGAGTGTGTCGCATATAATAGCTGTCGATAATGTTGGGGAAGTTGTAGGTTCCAAGAAAATCTGTACATTTTATCATCCACAGAGCAGTGGAAGTTGTGGTTATGCCCAATGAAAGACAAGCATTGTGCCTTTTGCTCGGTATGTCGTACATAATTTGACGTTGCACATGGTGGTATTAACAGTGTAAAAGTTCACAAAAGTGGTAAACGTCATAAAAAGTGGTTTTCAGAGCTTTCTTGTAGCAAACAGACTAATTAATCCGTTTTCCACGTTCAAGTGGAGGAGACATGCGAGTATGTCAAAGCATATCATCTTTGGAGACTGGAACAGACCTGCCACACCAAAAGTGTAGTGTACTAGAAACAATTTCCCTTTTGGTTGACAGGAGCCACAAGCTCTGAAAATGCCTCAGCATTTGAGGTATTTGAGCATTCATCATCTACATCTGTAGTGCCATGTGGAAGTAAGGACTTCAAACAGTTTCTTCTGAGAGATTAAGTTTCAAAAGCAGGAATTATTTGGGCCTTGCATAAGGTAATGAGTCATTCTTCATCTAGGAGTAGAATTGTAAGTAGCAATCTGTTCCCATTAATATTCCCTGACAGTATGGTAGCTTATAAATTCCTTATTCAAAAGGACAAGCTATCTTATGTGGTGACCTATGGTCTATGTCCTTTTTTTCTTTGCAGCCTTGCTGATCAAGTCAAATTGTGTGAATTCTTTGCTATTTCCTTTGACGAGATCCTAAACAAAATGTCACGGAAGGGCCACATGGATTTAGTTGTCACTGTTGTGAGGTTTTGGCAATAGTGAGTGGAACACAGTCTTAGCTAAATACTTGACTAAAGTCTTCTTATAATGAGCTACTGCAAATACTTGGTTAACAAGTTTATGAGTGCACTGATTAATGTGAGAATACCCTTAAATAATATTGTACAAATTTATGTTGATGGGCTAAATGTTAGCTTAAAATTTTTGTTAGACATTCAAGAAATTTTGAAAGGAGAATGTGATGGGCAGGGAATTTTTGATGTTGGAATATGTTCATTACACACTGTCCAAGGAGCATATAAAACAGCTCATAGTAAAACAGAATGGAATATTCATGGCTTTCTTTGTTCACTTTTCTACATCTTCAAAGATTTCCCATCAAGAAGAGCAGCGTACTTACAGATAACAAGATCCACAGTATTAGCATTTAAATTCTGTCAGGTAAGATAGGTAGAGAATTCAAAAGTGCTCAGACGAGCCATTGAAATGTTACCACATTTGAGAAAATATGTGAAGTCTGTTGAACAGAAGCCACCAAACTCTGAGAACTTCAAAAATGTAAAGAAAGTCTTTGCTGGTGAGTTGTTGCTAGCCAAAATGGAATTTTTACTGTCAATACCATTGCAGCTAGAAAACTATTTTTATTGAATTTCAGTCAAATGCACCTTTGCTACCTTTTTTGTACCAAAATCTTTTCTGCCTTCTGCATGGCATAGAATCTCGCTTTATAAAGAAATCTGAAGTTGACAGTATAAAATTTTGCTGATAGTATAAAATCTGGCTCCCAGTTGCAAGTGTAGATGTTAGTGAAGTTGCATCACTAAAGAAACTTCAGAATATTGATATTGGATTTGGTGCCAAAGCTGCTTGCAGTGAAGGTGTAAAAGAAGTTGGAGTAATAGATTTTTTAAGTGAATGCAAAATCTGTTTGCAGCATTTATTTTCAAAGCTTGTACCAGAATGTCCTTTGTCATTCAAGATTGTAAAAGGTGCTTCGTGTATAGATCCTGAATTAATGAGAAGTCAAATGTTACAAATCTCATGAATCACTGTAGCCCTTGAGGTGTTTGTGGCAAAACAACAAATTCACCATCAGTTACGGACTGTGTGAAAAGGGGTTATTTAAAGTTTTGTAAAAATCCTGTTGTTTGCTACCAAGCAATTTGACCGGAAAAAACATAAACGACGTGACAATTTTCTTGTGAATCTCATTTGTGATTTACAATTGGAGAATACAGCACTACTTATTTTCTTTCAGCAAATACTGGTAATGTTCCATGGCAGTGTGGCTGTTGAGAGAGGCTTTTCAATTGGTGGATAATATGACAGAAGACTTCCTTGTTGCACACAGGTCTGTTTATGAAGCAGTTTCTTCAGTAAGAACTGTTTCTGATGTCATTTCGAAAAGTATGATTCTAGCCATCAGAAATTAATCAGCATGACGAAAAGAAGTATTAGCCAAAATGACAGAAGAAAAGGATAAAGTTGAAAAAACAAATAAATGAGCTTATAAACAGATCAAAGAATTGCATGTTGCCAAACAAATAATACTTTAGCAACAGAAAGAAGAACTAAAATTGCTTGATGAAAAAATATCTTATCGTAGCAAAAATTCTTAACAGGTGAGAACTACTATGAATTTTCCATAGTTTGTACAATTTACCTGGTCTCGCTACAGAATTATGGATGTTAATTAAATGAATACTGATTTTTACATTTTCAGCTTTACAAAAATTGTTTTCTGCATATGTGTGTTTTCTAAAGTATATCTGCGATAACAAGTGATGAAATCAGATTCTCGGCAATGTGTAACATTGAAAATATTAGCAGAATTTCTCATATCTGCATGAAATAAATCTATGATCGGCAAAATTGGTAAAGAAATGTAAAACCATGTGTGGTAGTGAAAACATCTTTGGTATGAGAAATCAATTGTGGTAGTTTCAGCACAATCAATTTTTGACAAGTGAGATTCATCAAGAGTATTGAAAAAGACGTCACGAGTCCAGGTGTTAAAATGGTGTGCGTTTGTTATGTGACCACAAAATAACTTATTTTATTCTGTTATGTGATGCCGTCTGTTTGCTCAAGAATTGATTTAAAATGGATATAGTGAATTCTGATAGGGCATTGAAAGTTACAACGAAAGACTTTTAAAATGTGACTTGTAAAATATGTAATTTGCCATATGTGTATCTTATGATACGACACACACAATATATTTGCTATAAGCACAAATGAGGGTAAATGTTGTGGTAAAAAAAATTCAATCGATGACATAGAATCCTGTGTAAATAGAAAATTTTCATTACCAGTAGCAAAAAAAACAGCTAAATAGACTAGGATGAAAATTACGTGTCTTCATATCGGGCTTTTATGTTGGCAAACACGATTGAATTCATTCAAGGTAGGCCTGTTTAAAGGATAGGAAGTATATTTCTTTTAGCACATGTTTATTACTGCCAAATAGTTTCAAATATATCTCAGTATCATGTGTTTCGCAAAATGTGCAACATGATTAATTGCCTGCCACATGTTAACGGTAAAAACAATTTTCTCAGCTGAAAGTTTGGAAAAGTGAAAAAGCATATCAAACAACAAATGCTAAAAAAATTTTCTTCATTTTAGATATTGTGAACAACTTTGAGCCTTATGCTTAGTTGAAAGTGGCTTGTCTTTATTAAGTATTGCTGAAACTGAAATAGTAGCCTACTTAAGCTATGATCAATGCAAAATATATACTCAATTTTCTGCAGTCCGAGAAAGTTGTAGAACGAGTAGTATTTATATGAGAGATCTTACTTCAATTAAACTACAAATTAACTATGCATATGGCCCACAGACATATCATTGATTGGGACCTGTAGTAGACCAAACAAGCTGTTATCAAGCAGCATTTGTACAAATTCAAAAATAATTCATAATTGTGCTTAGATGATAAAAACCACAGCTGTAGTGACTGAGAATAAACATTCATTCAAGTTTGGATTTACTGCTTTTCTAGCGCTGTAAATTTGCTTGTGTATGATTTTGTCGATAATGGTGAAATGAATACAGTCACTACTGAAAATTAATAAAAACTACTGATTTTTACACAAAATGCTACTGATAGCTATGGCAAATAGTTGGCACCACTAAGAATAACTTTTTTTTTTTTTAGTTTTTACAGTGTTGTGTTTTTATGTTGGAGTGCAATTTACCAGAATATTGACATAAATTTAATAATGTTTTCAAAGGAATCAAAACTTAATTTTTAATTATTGTGGGTTGTGTCATTAATAAGCCTGCTATGTAAAATTGTGAAAAGAATCAACGTTAACAACATTTAAAGGTAAGCTTATTTGTTATCTAAAAGTATAAATAACACTTTTTTTTCTGTGTTTTAATGTATTAGTTACATTTTTTTAAATTTTTTGTATTATGCATAACAAGGTTCCATGGGCACAGTTTTGACATCACATGAGTACTGAGACTGGTCACAAAAAAAGGTAATTAAAATTATGGAGAAAAGTCACTAAAATGAATTCTTGGATATCAGTAGACACCCTGTTAATTTCACTTTCATGTCTTTGACCATTTGTTATAAGTAAAAATTGGGCGACGATTGTCCACAAGTTTTTTTGTCACAAACTTTTTGGAGGTGTTTGTGCACGACAGGAAGCCAAAAGTTCCTTTAAAATTTTAAAAACTTTCCATTGCCAGATGCAAGTAAATGTTCATAGGTAACACAAAATAAGTTCTGTGCTCCTAGGATTTGTACTAAAGCAATAAGTCTTTCCAAAATTTGGTGCCAGTACTTTTCTTTTTGCATAATCAAACTCAAATTTCCTTACTAGTTTTATTTTCCTCCAGTCGAAGCTCTAATTCCTTCCACTCTTGAAAGTTTGCTATGTGATAACTGAATTTTTCATGATTTTCCAAAATTGTGGAAATGTTCTTCCAGTAATTTACCGCATTGTTGCGTAAAGTTGTCTCGTGGAGCAACCAGTTCAAAGTCAAATATTGAATACCTGTCTCCAGTCGTGCACTGCTGCTATTAATTACCTGGCTGCAGTCGAGTGATGTGGTACAGATTTATTTTAATATTAAAAGTGTTCGGGTACTATATTTACACACGTTTTTAACTGTGAATATGTGTGAAACTTAGAAGTATTAGGAATTCTGGGAAATTGTCAGATGGCACATTTTCATTCATAGTGATGAAATATTTCACAATGAAAACTGGATTCTGCTTGTCAAAAAGACTAAATTTTGTAGTTTACAGTTGTTCGTACATGCAGAGGCTATTTATAATTTAACCATGGCACCGAGTACAACTGGATAACAAAATATCACAGTAACATAAATATTATTTGCCGCAAGAATGACTCCTACGCAAAAAAACACATAACATGTGGTTTTAATAAATAAAAAACATTTATTTTTACTTTTTTGCTGGAGTGGGAGGGGAGCCAACACAAAAAAAATTGCGAGCCGGCCCCAGAAAGGCTTGGCGATTGCAGGCCGAATCCAAATTATTAGCAAGCAGAATTACGTCACATGGAAATAAGTTACGTTAAAATATTTATAAAGCTCGTGAAAAATTCTTAACTCTCAGAATTTCTTCGCATATTTGCACTTTACACGTGAAAAACGTGTCATTTCATGGGGGCGTGGTTTCCGAAGCGAGCTGCGCGCACTGGCCAACAGATGGCAGCACGGTCGCCTATTTCGCTGCTGTGTGTCGTATGTGTATCTAGTGCGTCCTTTTAAAAGTGATTTTTTCATCTCGTGTGGTCTGAAAACAACTCTGGTTTGAAATATATTACGTCAAATTGATGTAAAAATATTTTTTAAATACTCTGCGATAGATGTCGGGCCTCTTCAATTAATATGAAGCATGCACGTTGCGACGTTAGCAGCAAGCGTTAGCTACGGCCTTGATGATAACATAAACTAAGCTTAACTATAGCATATGGTGTTCCATTTCGTTTAAACACCTACACATTATTCTTGAACAAAGTTTAATTTGTTACACTAATAACAGCTGTTTTGTAACGATATAAAATAAAATATATAGACATTTTGTCTACGATCTTCCTGCCCGCATATTTTCTGTTATGCTAATGTTGGCTGTCAAAATAGCCAACGTGAAATTTTATTACAATCGTTCACGCATCAGCTGATACAGAATTTTGTGTATGTGGTGATATTAATATCATTTATGACGTTGCCACACACTGGCTGTCAAAAAATTGAACTCTTGTATGACTATATTATTTGTTTACATAACCTACGTGTACAGTATGTAGGCCTTAAGTAAACATTTTTCCCCCCATGGCTTTAACCGTGAAATCAGTTATCCGTGATCCCTTAGCCAGTCATTATCCCGTAAAATCGGGAGTTGACTGTAATAGGAAAAAATCAGGGTTTGAATAATAATGTGAATCCTGAAAATGGGAGCATCATACGTACTAACATTAAAAATGAAATGATACAATAAACACAATGTAGCAAACAACATAAATCTAAATTTTACTTGTTTGACAGAATTTCCAAAAGGCAAAAAGGCTGTAACGAAGTTTTGGAAAACAGTACTTATATTGAATCATTCATCTAAGTCACCCTGTTGCACCTGACTTGCATGAGGGCCCACCAAAAATACTTTAGACATAAAAAACTAGGGCTCATGAAGTGACTACAAGCCTTTGGCACAGCTGAGAAAGAAATGAATAAGGCTTGACAGACAATCCTAATTGTTAGCCAGGGAATGGAGTCACTGTGCTGGTCCAGGGGCTTAAGGGTGAAGAAGGGTAATGGGAGAGGATACAAGACGAGGGGAAGTATGCCACAGGTACTCACTGCCACATAAAACAGCTCAATTCAAATGCAACATGGGCAGTTTAAAATAGTATGTCAAACGCACTTGCAAGCATGAGTTTAATTTTAAAAAATAAGTTCAAAATGTAGGAAGTTAACTTGCTTATAGTTTCTTAAAGATCCGCCACCACTTGGATTGTTGACAGCTTGGCCTGAAGAACCATTACTCACAATCATGGATGTCACATTCTTTCCCTTAGACAAAGTGAATGATCTAGAGCTTTATGTCAAGGAGAAAGCCCTGACTAAAAGCCACTCACCACTGTAGTGCATATGAGACCAAGGTTGTATTAACCAGTATAGTTATAAGTCGCCAGGGGTGTATTAGAGTTCATGAGGGATGGAGATCTTAGTAAAAATAAAAGATTTGTATTGAATTTTTAAATTTATTTATAATATGAAAATACACACAGCTATTGTTTACAACATTAAACTATCTATAGCTACAAATAACATTTATTTCCATTAGTGTGCGTAATATTTAATGCCAATCTCTCTTATAATTAATTTCCTTATCACTGTTTTATACTAAATACAGTAAATAGATCCTCATTTATTATATATACATATATAATCAAAATGTCCATTGCCATTCATCTGTCCATATGTCTGCCACTCACACACAAAATCCCACAGTCTAGTCTGTCAGTTTCACTCTGCTCTCCCGATGCTCATGGACTTCACTTGCTGGTCACAGTCATCACTGGTTGCTCCAATGGTTCCACACATCTGGTGCTAATTGTTGTACGAGACTCCAGATTCTTGACACAGAGGCATGCCACTGCTTATATAGCTGAGCTGGCCCAGAAGAACCTTTTTTGCACCTTTGCACCTTGTGTTTCATAGAGAGGGAGGTGGGGTGGTTACCAGAAAATTTACGCAGCAACTACCGAAGGCATTCAATCTTTCAAGGACAAGGGGGGCATCAGTCCAGATAATGTTGTCATGGCATGTGCCAATGTCATGCAGTGGCCCGTTTGTAAATCTGTGCATGCTTCTCCAGTTACCGGTGATGCCTGTGGGGCACTGTTTTTTGCACTTCCGAAGGAAGGAGGGCAAGGGAAAGGATGTGTAGCGGCTGCATTTAACAGTACAAATGGAAGACAAAGTAAGTTAAATGAGCAACATATGCCACCTAGCCTAAAAATGAAGCTGAGGGGTTTTATCACCAACACTCGCATCAGGGAACTTAAAACAGCTACACTGGGTGTGCATTGTTTATTGTAGTTTGTAGGAGTTAAAAAGTCACTTAATTGAAAACAAGAAAAATAAATCCTACATAACACATTCAATTATATTTTTAATTAACATTTTATTTAGTGTAATGAATTCGTGCATACCATTTTCCCTAAACCATGTAATTACAATGTTAAGTGCAGATAATGTATTGTAAGAAAATTTATGCATACAAATATTGAGTCTGACACAAATGTTTGTAGGTATAGTAGCATTCTACAAGATTGCCTGTAGATAGAATTTGCCTAAATTTTTATAAACGCTTTCAGCCGGTATTAGGGCCGGTTTCACAATGTCTGTTTAAAGTATTGATTATCTGACCATATGATAAATTTAAATAGAAGTTTTAATCATTGGTTAGTCTTGTACTGTTTCTAAAAAGACATTTCCCAGTTAAGAAAGTGTTGGTTAGCCAAGTGCTATTTAAGATAAATCTGACAACATTGCAATGACGTTTTCGTTTGTGATTGGCTGCTGTCAGGTCGTGGTCTGCTGTTTGTTGTTCTGCTTAGACAAAATTTGCTGTAAAAACACAAAAGGAAGCCTGTTCTGCTTAGACAAAATTTGTTGTAAAAAAACAAAAGGAAACATCAATAATAAACAGTTTTTGCCAGGAAACCTTACTAATTCAAATAATATTATATTAATTTCTGAGATCCAAAAGTATTTGTATTATTAAAAACAAGACAGCTAATCTAATGCAAATTATTGTAAACGTTTGCGTAATTTATGTGACATGTGATTCCAACACAAAGAAGTTTTTAGAACCGTTGTTGTAGTGATTACATATTAGGTGTACTTGAGATGTAGACGTATTTCATTACACATTTCACAATTAAAAAAAACATGTGCAAGCTAACACACAATTGCTTGTTACTAAATAAAGTGCTGACAAATCGCCTCCTTATGTATGTATATTTTTATTACTCAGATATTACGCATATACTTCCAGTATATTAAAATTAACACGTCACGCAACCACGAGAAAGAAATCACGACTTGACAAATAAGTTACATTTCTCGCCAAGCACACTTTCTTGCATCTCTACTTTTCCAATGACTCCAAAAAGTTTGAACAAGTTCCATCGGATAGCACCACGGCTACATAAATTGACGTGTTTATAATAAGCAGAAAATGACAAACTTTGTAATTATACATCAACGCAACAAACTTTTACATCCCAGAGGCCAGAATATTTATTTAATTAATATTGTTGTCCATTTGCTAGCCGAATCAAATCCCAAAGTGCAATGGCAAGGCACTTTGCAAGATATTCACAAGCGACAATACAAAATGCCTTGTACGGCCTCAATACCAAACATAATTGGATTAAATTTTAACGTGTTTAATGCATTTCATTAAAAAAATATCTGAGTTGCTCCTGATGGCTAACTATCTCAGATTTTAAAATACACTTGTAACGATTATTGCTTTATAGCAGTGTACATCTTAAATACAGAATTAAAGGATGTAGCATGCATTGAATTCAACCAAATTGCAGTATATGCGCACAAATACTTATTTTCATCTTATGCTAGTGTCTATCACGAATCTATCACTTGTTTCTTAATGAAATTACTGTCAAAAACACGTAATTTTACGAATGTGCAGACCTTCGTTAAACCATTTATAATAATTTAAAACAGGCAAACTAGCTTTTCCCATAGAAATAACTGGTTATTCTTATCACGCATATCCGTGTTCAATTTCTAGGACGTCCATGTTGTGCCTTCTTCACCATATGCTCAAAAAAACCACCACCAACCACAATGCACATTTCTAGTCGTTTGGCAAGAGACGGCAAAATGGATGTAACCGTTGCCCTTGATGGCGTAGTACATGTCTCAACGATGCACTGCTTTAGGTCATCTGGAGTTGTTGGGTTTTGCTGGTAAACTTTATGATTTACTGTACCCCAACTATAACGGTCTAAAGGATAAAGGAGTCAAGCAAGTGAACGGGCTGGCAATGAGATGATGCTTCCATGCCCAATCCACCGGTCAGAAAAAGAGTTGTTGAGTGAGTTTCTAGCTTTCAGTGAGTTGTGTGCAGGACACCTGTCGTGGTAGTACCACATACACTGACGTTTTTCCTGAGGAACATCTTCAAGGAGAGCAGGTAGCACTTCTGAAATAAATTATGCATCTTTGTTTCCATCTAATGTACCCTCAATGAAGTAGTGACCAATCGCAAACTCACCGATCAATCCACACAACACATACACATTCTGTTTCTGGTGTTCCTCCTCCCTTAGCCAGTACGGGTTCTCAGTTTAACGATAATACATATTTCTCAAGCTCCTGTTGCCATGGTTGCTAAACATGGGTTCATCTGTGAAAAGAACTTGCTGGAAAAATTTTCTATTGTCCTGCATTTTCAAATGAACAGCATGACAAAATTCCACCCTCCTCGCATAATCACGCATATTTAGTTGCAGATGAAGTGATACGGATGAAATCTGTACCATTGTAGAATGCGAACAACACTTGCCTGGCTTATTCCCGAGCCACTCACAAGTTCCATTAGTCTCACATGTGGTTTTGGGCAACTGCTGCCAGAATGTTGGTTACCTGCATTTCCCTTGTTGCTAGTATGTGTCTGCTTCTCACCAGAGTATTCCAGTTTCCACCTACCAATAGTTTCCTACAAAGTGTCAACAGTGTCATTCGTGATGGACACTGTCATAATGCGTATAACGCTACCGTTGCTGTCAAATTTTGTTTACATTCACCATAGATCACAAACGTATCAAACTTTTCCTCGTTGGTGTACAACATTTCTTTTAGCTTCACCAGAACTCACAAATATGGTAAATTTGACGCATGTGTTCAATAATTATTATTGTATCACTAGCGCATTGATCACCTGTGTAGGAACAGTCTGCTGAACATCCCAGCAGATGATGCAACCTACCCCGCCACAGCTACAGTCAAATGCATATACCTATGAACACCTCTTTTGTCTCAAAAAAGTGCTTGTTGGATTTTCAAAATCACGTCACTGAACTCACCGTTTAATAACATGTTATACTATTGAGAGAAATTGGTATATTCCCATTTTAAAAACTAAAGTTGATATTGATATGTTGGTACTTAATTTCATCTCTGAACAGACATAGACTGTCTCTTATGAACCCTGTAATGCCATTTACGAATTTGAAATAAAAATTCTGATACTTCAGTGGTGTGCACGGGCATTGACCTGCTAGAAGAAGACTGTTTAATCGGAAGTGATTTTGCCTGCTAACGAACATCATTGTCACTATGGGAAATGTGGAGGTTGCCATAGATTCTAGTTCAATCACTGGATTACTTTTTACGTTTTACTATTTTACTACTGTAATGATATTACACTAATATAATCATGGTACACTGTAGAAACAACAGTCTGCTGTGTGTACTACGTAGCTTGAGAAAGAACGCGGTCCCAGTAGGCGACAAGTTTCTCTCCTGACACTCCGTCAGCACATTGTGAGCCCTGCACAGAACTTACCAGGTAGCAGGGAATGGAAGTTGTCAGGGTTGTCCGGTACCTCCCTTTGTTGTCGCCCCCCAATCCTCCGACGTGACCACTATTAGTGTAAAGTTTTGTGCTTACAGTTCTCAGAAGATTCACACCTCTACAGAAAAGTTTTCATTCTGAACATAATACCGCCCTAAAAAAGGGCCAACCCTTTTTTGAAAAACAAAACTGTCACAAGTAATTACAAGATATCCTGTCATAAAACACAATTAGCCAGTTTTTAATCCTTGTCACACACACCGGTCACTGTTTGGAAGATGACACAACTTCGTGATGCATCCCTTGACTGTTCCTTGTGTAGTACGGATGGTCACCACACTAGTCAACCCATCAGACCCTGGGTAGGCCTGCTCTACAATGCCAATCTTCCACATTAAAGGAGGTAGATTATCCTCTCTAAGAATGACTATATTGCCCGGCTGAATGTGTCTGGTGCCTGTTGTCCACTTGTTCCTTTGTTGTAATTGCGATAAGTAGTCAGCTGACCACCTCTTCCAAAATTGTAACTCCTGTTGGATACGTTGCCACCTGGAAAGCAAGCTAAGATGTCTTAAGGTCTGGTTCAGGGAGAGCAGTTATTGGACAACCAATTAGGAAGTGACCAGGTATTAGAACGGAAGGATCATTGGGATCATTGCTCAAGTGTGTCAGAGGTCTGGAATTAAGGCATACTTCTATTTGTAATGTTAATGTCAATAATGGGCAAGATGTAAATTTCGCAAATATTGTTGAAAATGATATGAACACATTTGTATATGCGTATGAAATAAAAATTCGTTTTTTTTTTTTTTTTTTTTTTTTTTTTTCTTAAAATAAGCAATGTGTATAATTTTTCTCCGTTATAAAAAATTGATAAATCTCAAGTTTTGTCGCTTCTGTGTTATCCTGAAAGAAACTTGCTGCTGGCGGATTGCATTAAGGCGTTAATGTTGGTAAAGGAGTGANTGATGGCCGGTCCCGGCACGTTGCAAAAACGCAGCGCTAAAATGGAATGTTGTGAAAGCGCAGTCGAACAATCTGCCGCGAGTAGATACGATATGCTACGTGTCTCATATCGCACAGTCGTGATCTTCAAAGCGACTGTAGGCCTACATCACATGTTAAAACTTATTTGTTTGTACGTTTTATTGATTTCTGTATTATTATTATTATTATGATCTGTGTTTATGTTTGCGATTGCTAAGATTCAAAGTAGGAAATTAAAATATGGAATAAGTATTACATTCACAAGAATAACAATATTGTAATGACTGCGACTGCAGTGAGCGTACTGTGTTGTCGCGCACCATGCTTGATGTCTGCGATATATTAACTACATTATTTAGAAATGAAACGTAATGTGTTGAGAAAGAAGGTTGCAAATATTTCCGGATTCTAGACCACGTTTCAGCATTCATAAAAAACTTTTTTCGCTTTATAAATGTCAGATAATGAGCAGTATGGTGGCAGTAGGCCTAAAGCTAGCACACTAGTTACTACCCAACACCACACGACATTTCAAGCAACTGCGGGCTGGTGGCAGGCAGAACGCCGCGCTGCCGGCCGGCAAACCTGTATTTTTGCGTTCCACCTCGTTTATAAACACTATATTGAGTCCTCAAATATAGTTTTAAGAAACTAGAAAAATATTTTTAAAATGACTTGCTTATCTTATTGTTTCTTATGTTTTGTGTACCTAACATACCTTTTATTATTCTGACATCACGATAGCTGTGCCTGCACTTAATTTTTAAACTGTAAGAACTGTACACATTTGCTGAAAATATGTATGTGGTAGTTTGAGAAAAACTTAATACCTGGGATGAGATTAAATACAGCAAAGAAAATCCATAATAAAAGCTTAAGAATTTTTTTTATTCTCAAAAGTTGTTATAAAAGTAACACAGCTTACTTGCGTAAAACACGTAGGCTAAAATACTGTCAATTTTGTGGGCCTAGTCTCGTAATTTTTGTAACGTCCATCTCAGTAAAAAAGGAGAAAAGCAAATATGAAAGTAAAATCATCCTTGATAAACATTTTTAAAAACATGCATTTGAGTTTTTTGAAAAAAAAAATTTAGTTGCTATTTAACTTAAATTGTTAGGCTTATGAAAGCAAACTAGAGAAAAATGAAAACTACTTAAATTTATTAGAAATTGCTGTGTTTGAAAAATACCATATAATATAAACCCAACTTTTTGCAAGAGGGATTCTTCAGCCCCACCCAAATAATTTAATGTTTCATTTTCATGCCTTAACATCATGACATGTTATTATTTAGGCATACAATGTGACTATAACCTTAATATGATAGCTGTGCTCTTGAAACGAATGTTACAAGTAATATTAAATTAATAAAAAATATCTATACTAAATGTTGTATGTTAGGCCTAACTTGAAATGTTTAAACTTACAAAATGTAAAATTTACATTGTGTGGCTAAATTTTTTGTAAATTTATTTATATACCTTTACTATTATGGAATACGTTAACATATTCTTTTATGCTCACGTCTACATCACATATGAATTGCTAAACGTATTGTGCCTATTAAACAATACCATAGTACTGTAATGAAGGTTAGGTCAGATGTAAACAGTAGATATTAAGAAGTTCAGTGTTAAAACTGCCTATATAGGGGAAACGTAAACACCTTGAATATAATTACGTACCTCAAAACTGTCTTCGCAAACAGAAAGAACAGATTTTGGCAAAACATCTTCAATGTCTCGCCCAACTGCGTCAAACCACGTCTTCCTGTTTGTTTCGTTTTTTGTAACTAACAAATATTTTATCAGGTGTTTTGCGAGATGTACTAGTACACTTCAGTACAATAATCCATTTCCATAATTTTGGTATACTTGACTGTTTATTTTATCTTTTCATTACTTCAAACAATTTCTATTTAACCAAATATGCATCACCGCTGAATTAAATAAATGCAGCGGCTGTGGTTGTATCTGACTTGTGACGTCACGGCGTGGGCAGCCGCAGCAGACGCGTTTTGGCGGGCGCTTCAAACGTCAAATTTTTGTTCAAAACAAATTTTTAAATCGTAATATTTTGTAAATATATTTTTAACACATAAATGAATGAAAACCAAGTGCCAGCAAAAAATGTACATGTTGCCCCCAAAGAGAGCTTGTTAAGAGATCACATGGACTAATACCTCTAGAAATCATATCAGCAGGATTTTTCTTTGAAGACACATGTCACCAATCAGTAATTGATGAACTTTCATGAATTTCGGCAACTCTATTGGCTACAAATGTTTTCCATCGAGTAGGAGTAGCTGAAATCTATGCTAGCACTAAAGTTGAGTCTGTCCACAAGCATACTTGAGAGAAAGTCAGATTTAGAGCCATAAGGATCCTTTTGAGTAGTCTGGATAACAGTAGAGCTCTACTCAACTCTAGCCGTGGAAGTGAAACCTTATTTACTGCAGCCACCTTGGATTTTGCACAGAGGAGTTTGATAGTGACATTGCCTGATTCTTCTGTGGATCTAATGTACATACATGCATCTGCAAACTCATGTAGCTGGAAGTCAACTATGATCCCATTACTCAAAACATATCTTTCAATGTGTATATGGTTAACTTGAGGAAGTTGCTCATACAAACCCTTCCATTTGTGCAAGAGTTCTGAATGGAGAACCTCATCTCAGCAAAGTTTTGCCTGCCACAATTCTTGTAGCAAAATTTTGTCTATTGACAATCTGAAGATGATCAGATGCTGAATGTCTTTACATTTTGGTATCCAAATGGAGAGGCAGATCACTTTGCCGAAACTCAGGGGGTACTGCTTCAAGTAGCTGGGGATAGTTTGAGCACCATTTTCGGAGAATAAATACTCACTTGCTTAGTAAGTTTATTAGTTGTTCCTGAATTACCAAGGTTTCGCTTACTGTATGTGCACCTGACATACAATCATCAACATAGAAGTCTCGAATAACCACCTCAGATCCTACAGGGAAATGTTTCTTCTCCTACAGTGCAACCTGATGCAGTGCTCTTCTAGCTAAAAATGGGGCACATGCAGTACTATATGTCACTGTTTGCAACTCATATTCCTGTATAACTTCTTCAGGTCAATATCTCCACAATATTCTTTGAAGGTCGTTTGGGTTGACTCTGATGTGACAATACATCTTCTCAATGTCTGCAGTGAAGTACACTTCATGAGAATGAAACCGTAGAGATATCAAACATAGGTCCTGGTGTATTGTCCGCCCAACCTTGAGAATGCCGTTGAGTAATTTCCCTTTAGTAGTTGTGCTGAAGCATCAAATACAACTCTAGTTTTCATTGTAGTGCTAGACTCTTTTATCACAGGATGGTGGAGTAAGTAATAAACTGATTTTGCATCATCCTTTGAACCGTCAACCACCATCAACCACCATCATATGACCTAATGATTCATATTCCTCCAAGAAACTTATATACTCTAACTGTAAACTTGGATTTTTCAACAAACGTCGTTCAAGATCATGAAATCTCATTTCTGCCATCTGGTGATAATTACCAAGTTCTCTGAGATCTTGTTTGAATGGTAAATGTACTATTAATCTTCCTGTAGTATTCCTTGTTAGGGTATGAACAAAATGATCTTCACATTCATTTTCTTCCTTTGATCGTGGAGTGTAATGAAGCTCTTCCAGTTCCCAGAAACTTTGAAGCTGATGCTCCAGACTGTCATCATTTGTGATAACAAATGCTTGTTGATCCCCGTTTGAACTGTACTTGAGGTTAGGTATGGTCCTGACACTAAGCCACCCTAATTTTGTGTTTTGTAAGTATGGGTAACAACCTGTCCTGGATCTTTGTTCAGGGAGAAACAATTGGAAAAATATCTCTGCTCCAATAAGTAGATCAATTTGTCCTGACTGATTGAATTTTGTATCTGCTAATCCTATGTCTTGAGGAATATTCCACTCCTGGTAGCTAATGGAATTACACGGGACATACCCCGATATTCTTGGTAATACCGCACAGTCAAGAGTTATAGAGTAATTTGCAGTCATAGACAGAATTTGGGCTGTGGCCCTATATTTTACTTCTGCCCTAACAGTGTTTATCACTTGTAGTGGTATGCAGTTAGGAAATATCTTCAATGCCAGTTTCTGAACCAAAGACTCACTGACAAAGTGTGCTTGTGAACAGGAGTACAACAATGCTGTACAAGTATGTAACATTCCTGTGTTATCACACACCCTCACTGTAGCAGTAGGTAGCAGTATGTGTGTGAGCAGTTTTCACATTTAAAGAACAATACTGAGCAATGCTGCTTCGATTGTCGCCATCATCTTCACTCGCATCCCTTTCTCTGCCACATGATTTTTGTGAAATTTTCTCTTGATCTTCCACCTGGGGAGATTTAGCTTCTCTGTGTAATAATGTATTATGCTTCCTTCCAAATTTACGACAAGAACCAGATGTACATTGTCGTACTATGTGCCCTACTTGCAAGCAATTTAAAACACAGTTTGTTCTAAGACATAAATTCAGTACATTCATGGAAGTTCCCATTTAAAAACTGGAGACACCTATGCAAAGCATGTATCTCATGACATTTTGTGCAACCATCAGTAGTTACATTAGCTTATGTTACACTCTTAAGCTGCTTTGTAACTGTACTTTGTTTCTTATAAACTGAGCTAGATATTACTGGAAGTATGCTAGGTTTACTAAGCTCTAAAGTCTGACATCTAATTTTGAGAAACTTGCATAAGTCCCTTAGTGGTAAAACCTGGTTGCTTGATGAGCTTACTTCCCATTCCTTGAAACTTTGTTCGTCAAATTTGTCAAGAACTAGCTGTGACAACATTACCTCATACAATGGTATTTTTAGCTCTAAAGCTTCAATAGCCTTGAGGTTGCTTGCTAACTGGCTCAACAAATTTCTTAAATTGGATGCCGAATGTGTGGTAACAACTGGTAAAGACAATAGTTGCCAAACATGTGCAGTCACAATGAGTTTCAGGTTGTGGTATGCCTTGCACAAGATTCCCCATGAAACTTCAAAATTATTAGCTGTGATTGGCAAGCTTTCTATTATTTTATGTGCTTTGGCTGAAACATATGACCGTAAATAGCTATGTTTCTGGATGTTATCTAATGAATCATTATTGATCACAAACCTCATTAATGTGTCTTGAAAGTATCTAAACTCTGAGACATTTCCACTAAATGTGGGCAATTTGATTGCAGGCAATTTAATGTGTCTGTTAGAACTTGAATGTATCGAAGGTGCTCATTGTTTGCAATGTATGTGGATTCTGTATATTTTTCAACAATGACTGTAGACCATCTTAAAATTTCATAGTATGATTTTTCGAACTATTCTCAATCATGTTCGTATTGTTCCCAGTCTTATTGTACAATAAGCTGTTTTTTCACCTCGTCATATTTATGCACTAATTGAGGTAAACCCTCTAACCTCACTCTCATTTCACATGAACTGGAACCTACTACATGCTTCTATACAAATGTTTGCATTCATTTCAATTTTGCCTTAACCAGACCTCTAGATTTAATCAAAAAGGATTTTTGTTTAGGATCCATGCTGATAGGGAAGGAGAGGAAAAGAAAATAGACTTTGATTGCTTTGCAGCTCCCTCATTAGTTGGCTGCTGAGAAGTGTTCCGTAACCGACGCTGATACTGTACTGACGAATGTCTTGTCACTTATTGCACGTAAAAAAAACAACCTATGTATTTACCACACGTAAAAAAATTCATGCCTAGGGGATTAAAATGTTTAAACGAAAGTGATTTCGCCTACTAACGAACATCATTGTCACTTTGGGTAATGTGGATGTTGCAATAGATGCTAGTTCAATCACTGGATTTCTTTATATGTTTTACTGTTTTACTAATGTTATGATATTACACATACATAATCTAGGTACACAATGTAGAAACAACAGTCTGGTGCGTGCACTACATAACTTGAGAAAGAACGCCGTCTCAGTAGGCGACAAGTTTCCTGACACTCCATCCGCACAATGTGAGCCCTTGCGCGGCAGTGCCCAGGTAGCAGGGGATGGGGGTGGTCAAGGTTGTCCGGTACCTACCTTGGTTGTTCGCGCCCCAATCTTCCAACGTGACCACTATTAGTGTAAAGTTTTGTGCTTACAGTTCTCAGAAGATGCACACCTCTACAGAAAAGTTTTCATCCTGAACAAAGACATCTCTTTGGCATTGTAGAAACGATAACAAAATGAGCTGGATTATGTTCTGGATGTATCTTCACTGGTCAGTGTTCCCTCAACAAACACCAGAGGCTTACGGTCATTGTAGGCTATTGCTCCCCAGACCATGATACAAAGAGTTGGTCCTGTATGTCACTGCCATATACACTCTGGTTGTTGCCGCCCGCCTGGTCGACGCCGCACTTGCAAACGATTTACACTTACACAAAGGCAGTATCTGCTCTCATCACTAAACACAACTCCGCGCCATTCATCCCTCCAGTTACATCGTTCGCGACACCCTCCGAGGCAGGCTGCACGGTGATGAGGTGTGAGAGGAAGCCTGGCGAGTGGCACCCTTGATCGTAGCCCAGCATCCAGCAAACGTTTAATGATGGTAATAGCTGACACTCTGGATGCAACAGTGGCCCTAATCTGTGTGGCGGTCACCATGTGATCAGCAGTAATCCAGCAGAAAGTAGTAAGAGTATAGTATAAAAATACTTTCAAATAATTAATATAAGCAAGAGATTGTAAAAGTTAAGTAAAAATATATATTTTTTATTATTGTTATATGTTGTTGCTCTAGTCGCTTCTCTTGTCCCATACTCATTCCGCTTGAGCATGCAAAGAACAGTGTGTCAAGGGCATCACTAGTAACCCAAGTACTACACACAGGTTTACAAGGGGTGCTGCTTCTGGCTTTGAGCAGATTGTTTGGGTGGACTATTGGTCATCACCCTATCCTCTTTCAGTGTGACTCAGGGTGCGGTGCACCACCTACTCCGGCAACTGGGGTATTGAGCATCCCAAGAGAGAAAAAAAATTCTACCTAGGACTGCTCTCACAGCCCAACCGCCACAGGCTGGATGAGGTCCTAGACGGAAATCCGTGATTATTCATATGTGCTTGAAAAAAGAGCAAGTTAAAGAATATTGGCTGAGCACAAGATTCCTGGGTTCTTCACAGTATGTGAAAGAAACATGTTACCAAAAAATACAAACTGGGTGCAATTTAAAACAAAAATAAGGGTTAGCTTCAGTTGAGATGATTGTATTTAAATTACCTTAAAATATACCTATGACATTTTAACTGCTAATATAACACACAACATCCTTTAGGAAGTTAAGATGATATGGAACAACTAGAATTAGGAAATAATAAATATAAATATCTGTCACATATAACATATTCTTTTAAAAATTTATATTTTTTAAATTAAATTTTAACATTATTAGTTATTCATTTTAATTAGTGAGGCCCCAGGGTATATACATTTTTAAAAGAAAAGATTTTTTAAAAAAATGTACATTTCAGCCAATTTTAGGATATCGGGTAAGTAAAAGTAGGTGCCAAAGTAAAAGTAGGTGCCATAAATGTGGCCTGCACATGCATGATTGATAATATCAATTAAGTTTGCTGGATCATATCTATCTGGTTGGTTAGTCCACTGGAGAAACTGGCAAAATCCTCAAGCAAAATGTTGTATGGGCTTGCCACTTATAACTGTGAAGTAATCGAAAGAACCATCATTGTGCAGTGAAATTAACACAGAACAGAACAAAATTATACATGAATAAATTTTTATGTTAATTTTAAAAACATATGATTTAAATAATTATACAGTAGAAGCCAGTTATACCGCGGGCCATTATACCACTGATTCGGGTATATCGTTGGGAGATTTATGTCCCCCGGCATCAATAAATAAATAAATAAATAAGCGGAAAGCATGTGGTTGGGTAGGCGTGCGGTCGGCTGGCGGGTGAACGGAGGGGGCAGGTGGTCAGAGAGGCCGGTGGTTGGGCAGGCGGGTGGTCGTGAGTTGGTGAAGGTTTGATGGGGGAGGGGATGGAGCAGTCGCACTCTCTTCCTCACAATTAGTGCAGAAATTAGCAGTTGTTAACTCTGATTTATTGCAGTCAATATTGTTTGTTTTTCCATATTCAGTTTCGTTTCCGCGGTGCAATGTCACAGAAAAGAAAGGCTTATTCTGTAGGTGATAAATTAAAAATAATTCACCATGTGAAAAAAGGAGAGACTAAAGGAAGTTTATCATGTGAGTGCAGTATCCCTGAAGGAACGATCAAAGGGTGGGTGAAAGAGGAACATAAACTAAGAAGTTTTGTGGATGTTGTGGAAAGTGATGTAGGGCTGCAAAGAAAAAAAGCCATGCTAGGAGAAGACAGCGAACTGGATGAGTATCTTTACAGGTGGTTTTTAATAAAACGAAGTGAAGGTGTACCATTATCCGGACCTATTTTGAAGGCTCAAGCAGTGAAATTCCACAACGATTTGCATGGCAACAGTGACTTCAAAGCTTCAGTTGAGTGTGTTCGCGATGGAAAACTCACCACGGAATAAGTCAAGCAAGCATCGAAGGTGAAGCACGATTTTGTGACACTTTGTCTGCAACACTCTTTCCTGCAGAACTGCAAAAAGTAATGAGTGATGAAAATTTTACTGATGATCAGGTGTATAACTGTGACTAAACTGCTTTATATTTTCCGCTGCTTCCTACAAAATCTCTAGACGTCCAAAATTCCAAATATAAGTCTGGATTTAAACAGAACAAGGATAGAGTTACTCTTCTTTTTGCAACCAACAAATCAGGCAGTCACAAACTTAAACCACTCTGTGTTGGAAAAAGTCGAAGTCCAAGGTGCTTCAAGCATGTAAATATGAAGTCGTTGCCTGTTACATACACGCATACAAGAAATGCCTGAATGACTGGTGAAATTTTTTCCAAGTGGTTCAATGAAGGTTTTGTTCAGTCAGTGAGAAGCCACTTGCGGTCACTTAAGCTGGAAGAAAAAGCTTTATTGATACTTGACCATCACCCAGCACATCCATCAGCTGATTTACTGCAGTCTAGGGATGGAAAAATAAAAGTTCTGTTTCTGCCAAAAAAATACTACAGCACTGATCCAGCCGCTAGACCAGGGTATTATAAAAGCATTCAAAGCACAATAGTAAACTCTGATGATGCAAATGGAGATTTACTTAAAATCAATCTACCTCAAGGGAGTTATGTATTCCATAGGACTAGCGTGGGAAAATGTGAGTCAGGCAACCATTCAGCATTGTTGGAAAAATTGTTCTTTTGCCTTTAGCGAGAGGAAGAATCCTGAGGCTATGAAACCTTCCTGGGATTTGCTGACAACGATGTACAGTCGGCACGTCGTATTGTAGAGATCAGCATGACTTTGGAAGACCTGGTGAGCTGGGCTGACTCTGACTGTAGTGAGCCAGTTTCCGAGACTTGGCGAGCAAGACATTATCGCTGCCGTACGGAACAATAATGATGATGATGACGATGAATGTGAAAGTGAAGGGGAAGAAATGGAAGCCCCAAGCATGAACCAAGTAATCCACAATATTAATGAAGTCATGTCATGGTTGGAAAGACAAAGTGAACCCAATCATGTTCACTTACTTCACCTGGCGAACAATAAACGTTATGCAGAACAGAAACGCACTACACTAATTCGCCAAACAAAAATTTCAAAATTTAAAAAAAAAAAAAAAAAAAAAAAAAAAAAATTTAATGATTGTTATGTAACTTTATTCTGATATGTTAAGGTTTATAAGGTTTAAATTGACTGTAAGACTTCTATATAAATGTTATGTTGTCAACTTTACTAAAGAAATAATGTAGGGTAAGTTAATTTTTGTAGATTTCATTATGGTTTTCCAGTGATTTTGTATAATTTAAAATTACATAGAGTAAAGCAGCTATTGCATTGTTTTTAATCTTTAATGAAAGAATTTGGTAGTCCTTTTTTTATGCGAACCTATTATACCTGTTTGGGGTTGTAAACCGGTCTAAAAAAATTTATTGTAGCGGGCCAGCTTCCTTTTCATCTTATCACGGTGTTGGATCAATATAGGGGAAGGCCTAGCCACATTCCTAGCCAAATATCAGACTTGCAAGTGTCCTGCTGTCATACATTTACTGGCGCTTATAAGTTAACATTAAACATGCGTGCGTTGTATTGTGTAACACTGTAGGCAACTAGTGCAATTATTTGATGCCAAAATATTTAAATAAAGTAAGTAAAAAGTTGCTGGAATACTGTCGTAAAAGGCGACAAAGATGTCTATTGTAACCTGTAATTCAGAAAAGCGGCCTTCCTTTGCGTGACACAAATAATTCACTTATTTCATGTTTATTTTTCTTTGTAAAATGAGTCACACGAGCAAGGGACATGTTGCACAACACGTGACAGAGTGAAATATCCCACCTG